>CM065363.1:26061191-26371191 GCA_033032245.1 Poecilia picta | reverse complement strand
GTTTTTATTACATCCAGCGCCATTTGCAGACAGGTAGCTACCCCAACTGTCCCAGCTTAAACGCTGGACTTATCCAGAAAAAATCTATTTTTATTTGCCAGACGTCTATCAAAGCGGGGATTTACAGCAGTATGGCTTATCGCAGTTATGTGAATGTTGCCTTAAATTAGTGAAACAGGAGTGTCATAAAACCTATGATGTGTTGAATTATTGTCATTTTTATTTCTTAGCCATCATTGCAAAGATGTTTTGCCCAGGCCTGATTGTGCAACAGCAGTCTGCACATTGACATGACAGATACAGTAGATATTGCAGTGAAGCCGTTGTACATCGGTGCAATATGATGTCTTTTTCCAGCACAGATTAATCATTGAGACGTGATTGGGTGAATCCAGCAGCTGTATCTCTGCTCAAAGTTCATCCTATCCTCTTCGCATGGTAGTGTTGTGACACTTATTGATGTGGTTTATCTATGTAAAACCCATTTTGTCCCTATCACTGATATATATATATATATATATATATATATATATATATATATATATATGTATATACTGATATAGGGACAAAATGGGTTTTAATTTTCCCATATATTTTTTATTGTTTCTCAACCTTATGTATGCGAATATGACGAATAATGCTTTGGAAATGTAAAGATGCTAAGTTGGAGGCTCCCAGTTGCTACATTTTTTTTATTACATTTTTAATCGACCTGACCCAGAACTTTATCACCATCTGACAAAAGTATATATAAAATAATTTTTAATTACCCTATTAGTGATGTTTTTACTATTTTTTACAGATAAATGCTTCAAGAAACAAAAAAATATTGAAAACAAAAAACAACAAAAATTCATCTGATGGAATTGAGACAGAACTGAAGGTGGTGACAAACTAGCAAGTAAAAAGAAACACTTCATACATGTGAAGTAAAGCAATTTATGTAAAATACATTAAAATGAATTAATTGCACAATTAAGTGAAATTTCACTGAAAGTGTCACAAAAACTGATGGAGTTGACGAAATGCCAAACTACCTCAATTTTTATGATGTTATTCTGAAGGAGGCCATATTGTAGCTCATCGGGTCCAGGAAATCTTTACACTGTATGAAAATTAAGCATTTATTTCACAAAATCTCATCAAAGTTTTGTAAATTGTCAGTTCCATAACTGACAACTTCATAGTTGTGTCAACTCCATAGTTGACACATTATGGTTGTGACAAACAACTTAGGAATAAAAAGAGGAAAAAAACTAAAGAATAACATAAGCTAACCAGAGCTAACTAGCCCTCTTCATAGACATAAGTAGACCCGCATTGGCTGCTCCGGAGCAGGAAATACGGCGGCCATCTTGGAGCGGCCGTCTCTCCTACTTTGCTTAACCAAAACAGCAGAAGATGCCTCAGCACTGAGGGATATTGTTGTTCGGATCGATGGACTATTGATGTGAGGCTCCACAAACAACATTTCACAAGTAAGATGGACATATTATTGTGTATATACTGTGATTAGAATATTACTTTACTGTATTTATGTCCACTGGTGAGATACCAGCTAATATTAGCTGCAGTGCTTTCTGTAATACGGGGTTCAGCCCTGCTATGAAGGCTAACTGAGATTCCATAAATCTAAAAGATTAATTATTGACTTTGTCATTGACTGACACAAGAGCCTATATCAGAAATGTGACAATGTAACATATATTATAAAACTTATATTACATGTTATAACATTCACCAGCAAAGTTTACACAGGTGGTAAAGACTATTATTTATATGTAATTCTTTAACTCTGTCAAAAGTAAGATGCATCCCAAATCTTCCGTTTTTGTTTTGAAGGTTTCCCAAAGACACAATGTGAGGAAGAAGAGGGAGAATCTTTAAAGAGAGATGGATTCACTGCAGCACGGGATGAATCTCACACCGGATTTTGGACTCAATCTCAGCTGCTGAATCTCTCTGAAGATAGAACTCATCGGCTGGAAAACATATACACACACACACACATATATTTATATATGTGTGTGTGTGTGTATAGGCCTATACAAACATACATATAAACATGTATCCAATATATATTATTCAGTATTAATCGTTATCTATTTGTGTTTGTATAGTTATATAAATATGTATTGATATTACTAAATAATTTATTAAATAAATTATGAACGGCTGTGTGCTTTGCAATATGCTCTTTATACATTGATATCAGAATATTCCATTTCTATTCTATTGTTATAGCCACTAAGCATATTTAAATATGCTGAACTATGTATTAAAAACATACCTAAAAAAATACAATTGTTTATAAATGTAGCTTTGGTAGATGTTTGAATATGGTTTCCAGTAACAAAAAAGCGTGTGTTATGATCGATTAAATGCGCTAATACGTCATTGTGCCTGCTAAACACACAACGCTGAGTGGAGTCCCAGCTAGCATTGAATGTTTGGAGCACGTCCACTAAACGTTGTCTTGAACGTCCGCCGAACGTCCGGTGATTACATTTGATCGATATCCAAATGAAACTCCAAAGGAATTCCACGGAACGTCCTCTGGGGACGTCCGCCGGACTCAAAATTGACTACCATTAGACTTTCGGCAGACTTTCATTTGAATGTCCGCTTATTACTTTCACCAGACTTTCGCATTTTATTCAAAAATGAAAAGCTATATAATGGTTATGCTAGGTCTGTGGAAATGCTAACATAGCAGCAATTTTATTGGAATGCAAGGTTTTCATGAGGAACAGTTGTCTTCCATTACCATGGGATATTAATCCAATTTTTTAACAAATTGTAGAAAAGCAAAGCTAGCCCCACACTGTTTTCACATGGAACGGTTGCCTTCTGTCTCCAAGACATATTAATCTAATCTAATAAATTGTAAAATCGGTGACAACCACTTAACACTTGGTGAAGAATTTATTAATTTTATAGTATTAACATTAAAGACTACCCACAACAAAATATGATAATCACATTTATTTATACATATGTACCAAAAAGACATGAAACCTTTTTAGAACAAAGTAAAACAGCACAGTATACCTTTTAGTACAATGGGTTTTTAGAAAAGACATTCACAATAATAAAAAATCAAAGCAAAATCAGCAAAGTAACCCGGTGCTTAAAAATATAATTTTAAAAGAAATATTTACATCAGAACTTATGAGCGTTGACACATGCACAAAATAAAAATAATAAAAAAACAAAACAAAAAAACAAACCAGACAACCTTGAGCCTTAAAACTTTTGGTGTTCTGAATCGATTGGTTCTTTGGTACAGCCCCTGAAAAACAGACAAAATATATATATTTTAAACTAAGATGTGTATTGGTTTTATTAAACAAAACGTTTCATTGGCTACAGAGAAACACACATAACAAAGTCAAGCTATAGGATAATATACCACAATTCACACAATTTTAGACTGAAAGGCACATGAGATTCTGCGACAGACTGGCGACCTGTCCAGGGTGACCCCTCTCGCCCAGAACGTTAGCTGGAGAGGCACCAGCAACCCTCCGGACCCCACTAGGGACAAAGGTGTATAGAAGATGGATGGATGAGATTATACTTACTAAATATTTCAGTCACTAAGAGCTGGTGGTTTGAGATGATTTTGGATAAAATGTTGAAGACAGCAGATCAGGTCCCTCAGAGATCCAGCTAAAAAAGTAACACAGAGAATTTAAAAGTTAATATTTTAACAGTACCTGATAGAAGAAAATAATATTGTGAAGAGAAAGGCTAATTATGTTTTCACAAAATTATACATACTATTTATTTCTGAACAGCTCCTGATTCCAGTTTTTCGTTCATGACTTCTAATTTCTCTGCAGTGGAGGCTGGAAGGCCGAGCTCATCCAGTGAGTCCATCTCTTCAGCAGAACCAGTGACTGTCAGTCGGGTCAGAACAGCTCGCAGCATCCCGGGGTTTCCCAGGCTGTCTCTTTCACCTCCTCCTAAGGCTTTGAAGATGTTACACAGAATGCTTCAGTCTACAAAGAATGATAAAAAAAAAAAATGCTGTAACGTAAAATAATTTATTACAATGTAGACTGGGGGTGTTCAGCCCTGCACGTCAGGACCCTCTGTCCTGCTTTAGACGAGTCTCTGCTGCAGCTCAACTGGATTAACTCAGGAAAACTAAAACAGACAAAACTCCCACCACACAAACCTTTATTTGCATTTAACTCTCTTATTCATGTCGTCAAATGATCAAATCCAAAAATGCCTTACATCTATAAATAATTCAATTTAAAATATGATATATACACAAAGTGTAGTCACTGTTTTTACATATTGGTTAATTTGACCTGATAGAGGAATTTCCAGTTGAAGGGAGTCAGTTAGTTGAGTTACTGATTGAACTAAACAGCTACAGGTGAACACAGAGCAGCTGGTGGATGAGATGGTGAAGATGGAGGACAGGTGGGAGTGAAGGTGGAGGACAGGCTGTGGCTGCTGGTCATGGGGGAGATTTTCCAGATCTGTGGCTTTTCCTCAGAATCTGAATAGATCTCAGTTTACCTGTAACAAAAACATTTAATTAAAAACCTGCATAAACATCAGTGTGATTTATTCAATAAATCAAAGTTTTGTCCAATAATACTTGATTATTATGTATTTCTAAGTGGTCGTAATACTGTAGTAACTCCTAAACACATTGAAGCAACATAAAGGGATCAAACTGAAGGAAACAATGGACAGCACTCTCTCTAATTACCGACTTACAAAAACTTTACCTGATCCTCTTGGGATCTGACATCTTCAGCAAGGCGACATTTCTGTCTTACTTTCAAGTTATCACCTGAAATTACATATGAGAAAAAACAATCATTACTTTAATCAAATATATTAAACAAACATAAACATAATAATGTCCATTAAAAAAGAGTATGACCAACTATGAGCATCCTCTTCATCATTAAAACAGTGTCTTCAGTCAGAGGCTGTAACAGACTGCTACAGGAGGTCCTTCCTGCTCACAGCCATCAGCATCACCAACTCTTTGAAGGACCTTGAAATAATAAGATAGACATTAGATCTAACTGGCAATTTAACTAACACTGAATTAAACAGAACATTGCCCAGTAGTTTGTGCTGTGATACCAACAAATTTTGTGTTATAAATATGTCCAGCTGCATATTATTTTGTAGTTGATGATCCAGAGAGGAGGAAAGACAGTGTTTACAGTAGCTCAGAATAAACCACAGGTTCAACAACAACATGCCATTATGGATCAATCAATCAATCAATCAATCTTTATTCCAGACCAAAAAGGTCCATAATAAAAAAGGTAAAAACAAAATAAGAGAAAAATAATAAAATAAAAATAAAATTAAAAAAAGAAATAAAAAACATGACATTCACTGAGTCACAAATAAATGATGACACCAATGTTTCCACAATCTTGAGAAAAATCTCACTACTAAAAACAGGATTTACTAAAATTGCAATTATATTATTGCGTGACACAGAAAATCTATACATACATCTATACATGAGATTCCTGAGCACAGCTGCACATGTGGGAACATCATTATGTACAAACATATTGCTAGCACTGCTCCATCTAGGTACTCTTGAGTAGGAGCCTCATGCCATCATTGTAGGCCACATAAAGTTTCTGCAGGCTGCAGTGAGTTTTACATGTAGCCTGGTGACTCTGGTATTGTTGGAAACAGCAGCGCTTCGGCTTTAATCTGATATATAGTTTTTGTGCATCAGGCCTCGTTGCTCTTTTGTTGTTCCGTTTTTTACCGGCTATGCCTCGTTAGCCTCGTTAGAGCCTAATTGGATTTATTTTCATCAATCTGCTTAGTGTTCAAGCTGGGTGTGGTTGAGGTAGAAAATATTGTTTCTATCATTTAGAAGAGCCTTTTTCCTTTACATGGATATGCAACATGCCTATATTAATAAATGTATAGCATGTGTTTTTAATTGATCTTTTTGGGGCGAGCGGCGAGGACCCAAATTTGGTAAAGCTAGCGGGCCCAGCGTCCAGCCGGCCCAGCACACAATATACAAGTGCGCGATGGCTCAAGACATTATGGTACACCATTTACGTGCTGCTTTCACAATAAAAGCGCACATCCGGTCCATGTTTGATCAACTCAAAATAGGTTTCCAGCCACTTCATTTGCAAACAGAAAATATATGCTGAAAAACTAATGCAAAATAAAAACTAATCTCTCTGTTTTAATCTCTCTGTCATATATATATATATATATATATATATATATATATATATATATATATATATATATATATATATATACACACAGTTACAACAATATATACAGTTACAGCTATTATAGATCTGATGGGTAATTTCAAAATAAAGGCCTGTCAAAAAAGTACTTTTTGATCTTTCTCCCCAAAGTTGCTGTGCCCATTGCTGAGAAACTCTCTGTTTCCAAAGACTGCTACCACTTCTGGATGACAGAGGAACACCTCTAGAACAGATCCAGAAAGTGGCAACAAGATCTGATGTGTAATTTCAAAATAAAACACTTTCAAAAAAGTACTTTTTGATCTATTTCCCCTAAGTTGACATGCCCATTGCTGAGAAACTCTGTTTCCAAAGACTACTACCACTTCTGGATTACCTCTAGAACAGATCCACAGAGTGGCAACAAGATCTGATGTGTAATTATATAAGCATATATATATATGACAGAGAGATTAAAACAGAAATTAGTTTTTATTTTGCATTAGTTTTTCAGCATATATTTTCTGTTTGCAAATGAAGCGGCTGGAAACCTATTTTGAGTTGCTCAAACATGGACCGGATGTGCGCTTTTATTGTGAAAGCAGCACGTAAATGGGTGTACCATAATGTCTTGAGCCATCGCGCACTTGTATATTGTGAGCTGGGCCGGCTGGACGCTGGGCCGGCTAGCTTTACCGCGGTCAAAAACCGATAGGAGATTCATCCGTGCTGCAGTGAATCTGTCTCTCCTTGAAGACATGTCTTCCTTCTTCTTCATGTCGTAGGAAACCTTCCAAACAAAAACGGGAGATTTTCGAGTTATCTTACGTTGACAGAGTTAAATAATTAAATAATAGCCATTGCCACCTGTGTAAACTTTGCTGGTGTATGTTATATTATGATTTTTATAATATTTTTTCATTTCTATAGTAGGTTCTTGTATCAGATGATCTAAATGTTGGAGAATGACTGAAACATTTTAAGATTTACAGAATCTCGGTTAGCTTTCAGAGCTGAACACCAAGCACTACAGTTAGCATTAGCTGGTATTTCGCCAGTGGACATAAATACAGTATAGTTATATTCTAATCACAAAAAATACGCAGTAATATGTCCATCATACTTGCGAAAAGTCTGTCGAGCCTCAGGTCAGTAGTCCGTCGATCCGATCAACAATATTCCGCAGTGCTGAGATCTTCTGCTGTTTTGGTTGAGCAAAGCAGGAGGAACGACGCTCCGCTCCAAGAGCGCCAATCGGGGCTCTACTGTTTTATTATGTCTATGCTTGAAGGATCAGTTTCTCAGGGCCATATACATTAATACGTAGACCCATCATGGAGCGTTGATTCCTACGTTAAAGCGTCCGGCTACTTGCATGTGGCAGCAGGGCGATCAGAGCTTTTTAAGTCCTGTGCTGTGTGGATTTATTTCAACCGTTTTACGAAACAAACTGGATCCATTAGGATTATCTACCCCAGGTAAGGATGAAAGATCAGAATTACTTGACTTTGCAGCCCAAAATTCATTTCTAAACAACCGGAAAATATGTCCTATGTAGCTAAATTGGCACGAAATAACCGCTGATTGTTAGCATAGCTGCTAACGTTTTCATACTGTTTTATAATGAGAGAGAGCTGATGAGAAAACCGTTGTTAGAGGAGAAGTTAATTAAAAACCAGAGGATTTAGTGAGGAAAGTTTAGTCAGGATCAGAGCTGGAGCTGCTGGTCTTCAGTCTCTGTTTCACAGCTCGGCTTCACCATGTCGGTATTTAGCTATAAAGATGCTAAAGATGGTCAGAGCCCAACATGCTGGAAATGTCTTTTTCTGAATATGAAGGAAAAATATATTTTCTATTACACTTTTATTCATTCTTTTATTCTCTTTTATTTCTCTTTTATCTTTGGCTTTAGCCTGTGAAGCAGGACATCTCAGAAGTCATTGAGTCTCCCAGTGGGACCAGCAGACTGAAGCCTGTGACCAGGGTTCCCAGTATAATAAATAAATGTTCTATTCTTTCACTTTTTGTGTATTTTTAAATATCTCAATCTGAAGTATTAATTTATTAATGTAGCTTATGTAATGAAATAAAAATTAATTACTCTGTTAGAATTATTTTCACTCTGCTTTAAATAGCAGAGTTGACACGCTGTAATAAATATTTATTATCTGGGAAAAAAGTAAGAAAAATATGTAGTTAATGTTTGACAATGACTGATTTATAAATCAAGTCATTTCTCAATAATGTATAAAAAATAAATACAGGAAAATTTGTTGTCTTGAAATGTTAAATGTACATTAAATTATGGAATTATGTAAATATATTGTTAAATAAAACACCGTAAAGTGTGTCTGTTCATCAATTTCAATATAAAAATAATCAGAATCATTTCTATCAAATAAAACATTGTGCTCTTTATTCAGAAATGCCCCAAAACAATTAAATAATCACATCAAAAGTTAGAAACTCTGTCTTTAGTAATTTCTTTGAATGCCAAATACACAGTCCAGTCACATTAATGTGACCATCTGTCAAAAGCCAGAATAACCACCTTTCGCAGAGCGAACTGCTACGAGACGTGCAGGAAGAGAGTCACTTAGGTCCCTGAAGGTCTTCTCTGGGATGTTGAGCCATGCCGACTCTAATGCCGTGGCCAGCTGCGCTAGATTACGCGGTTGAGGATCCATGGCGCGAACAACTCGATCGAGATGGTCCCACAGATGCTCGATTGGGTTTAAGTCAGGTGAGTTTGCTGGCCAGGGGAGGACGGTAAACTCATCCTGGTGCTCTTCGAACCACGCACGTACACTGGCAGCTGTATGGCACCTCGCATTGTCCTGCTGGAAGATGCCATCATCCTGAGGAAAAACAATGCGCATGTAGGGGTGGACATGGTCCGCAAGGACAGATGCATACTTGTATTGATCCATCGTGCCTTCCACAATAATCAGTGAACCCAGAGAATGCCAGGAAAACATTCCCCAGACCATAATGCTCCGCCTCCAGCTTGGACCGTTCCTGCAATGGTTGCAGGGTGGTTCCTTTCAGAGGTTTCACGCCTTATACGCCAACGTCCATCTGTCCGATGGAGCATAAAACGCGATTCATCTGAAAACGCTACCTGTCGCCACTCAGTGGACGTCCAGCTGCTGTACTGTCGTGCAAATTCTAGCCTTCGTCGTCGATGAACACCAGTCAGCATAGGTGCACGAACCAGGCGTCCGCTTCGGAGGCCCAGACGCAGCAATGTTCGCTGAATAGTGGTTTGGGAGACACTTGTGGTAGCCCCTTGGTTCATTTTAGTGGTCAGTTGCTCAACGGTAGCCCGTCTATCTGCCCGAACGCATCTCCGCAACCGTCGTTCGCCTCTGTCATCTATGGCCCGTGGTGCACCACATTTGCCACGTCGTTGATTTTGGACAGTCCCATTTTGCCATGCACGGTACACTTTTACCACGGCGGCACGCGAACAGTTCACAAACTCAGCCGTTTCGGAAATGCTTCCACCCTTGGCCCGAAAGCCAATGATCATGCCCTTTTGGACATCGGATAAATCGCTTCGTTTCTGCATTACGCCAACGATTGAAATGTTTTCCGAAGCCCACACACACCCTTTATATACGCTCAACTGCACTGTGCTGCCACCTGCCTTCTGTGATTGGTTATTTAACTCTGAAGTGGAAAGTACGTGGTGGTCACATTAATGTGACTGGACTGTGTATATTAATGTGTGTGAGAAAATGTGTCAATGGCAATTATTAACTTAAAATACTTTGTAAAACGGCACTTTATAAAGTTCGGACCATTCACTTGTATTAGCTTACTGGCAGAGATGCCACATTCCAAATGGCGGAAGCTGTTACGTATCGCAGCAACGGGCCGTCCCGTCTACGTATAAATGTCTATGCTCAGGACCCTGGAAATGATGCAGAGCCTAAATTCAGACACACCTGTTTTATGTTAGACTCCCCCTAGTGGTCTGGAGCACTTCTGTTTTTCAACACTTGTTTGTGTCTCTCTTTTTGTTTGCTGCATTTCATCTGTGGGTGTATTCGTTTTTGTTTGGGTCTCTCTTTTTGATTGCTGCATTTCATTTGGGGGTGTATTCTTTTTTGTTTGCTGCATTTTATTTGCTTTTTGTTTGCTGCATTTTGTTTGTGCGCGTGCCTTTTTGTTGTTCGCACGTTTTCTCTGTTGCTGCGCATTTGCACCTGTCGGCCACCTATAAAAGAGACAAAGAAGTTTTTTTTCTTTATTTCATTTCATTTTTTTTACTGTTTGCCCACAAAATAAGACATAAATGCTTGTCCATTTCTGGACCATCTGGCAGTGTTTTTTGGTCCAAACATGATCCAACGTTATGCTGCGTTCAGGACAGGCCCAACATCTTTCCTGTAGCATGGACCTGACGTCTCTTCCTGTAATGTGGTCCTGATGTCACTGAGCTCCTGGTTGGAGGAACTTGGGGTCCATCCTGACACCGCCTCATAGCTGCCATCCTCCCAGAATGCCACCTCCTCTGCTGCCAGAATTCTCTGCCTTCCCCCATCAGTTGTTAACACAGAACAGACAATCATTATGACCTACAGGCATCTTTTAGTCATTATGAAACTACAGTGAAATTGTTTGGCAACTTCCAGCTTAGTATGCGCACATAAGACATTAAAACTAAAAAAACAAACAAACAAAAACACATTAATACATTCTTACAAAAAATAAAAACTTTAATGAAAGAGAAAACACTTGGAAACAATTGGAAGAAAAAAGAATTAAAAGCAGTTGGTAATAAATAGTAAAACATAATTCAACAAACTGAGGCAGATAATTTGCTTTGATGGATTTTAATAAATCACAATACTTTAATCATTCAAGGAATTGTGACATCTCTAGATTAGTAATAAATCTTACCTGCTTCTTTATTTAGCTACATCCGGATGACAGGCAGTTGGTCCTGGATGCAGCTGGAAAACATTTTTGTGCATTGTCAATACATAGCATTATTACATTATGTACATAAATATAAATAAATAAATAAATAAATATTGAAGCATAAAATATCATCAACATTCTAAAATAGTAGATACTCACACACAGTTGGATCTCTGTCCTTATCACGTACATCAGAACGTTCCTGAAGAGTCTGATTGACACAAATGTGACTCCCATTCTGTGGAGTCTGTGGAAATAAATGTAAAATTAAAAAAATATTGTAGCAAATATATCGCTTTCTCAAAAATACATAAGTAAATAAGTTAAAATTATTCTCAACCAACCATTATACAGTCGGGAATCAACGCAGTGATTATACATACCGGTTCGTCCTCATATCCATCCTCCGTCCGCCATTTTGTAGATCTCTACTGCTTTCCACACTCTGCCTTGCTGTACTGCGTTATAATAAATAACCGGAAAATCTGTTTTCTATACAAATATGTGAGTGTTCACTATTCACTAAATGTGAAATCATAATCAAAGGAAAAGGGGAGAGAGGGGACATTTTTACAAAAGGGGGGCGCTGGGATTCCTTAGGGGGGTGTTTGGTCGAAGGTAAACTTTATTGTCAATAATAAAATAATGGTCAGTGCAAAGTAGCCTGCAAGTTATTTGGTGGGGGCAGTGGCGCAATGCACTTCTCACCCCCCCCCCTCCCCCCTCCTCCCCTTGAGGCGACGAAACCTTTAGGGGTAAAACTCGCTACCTGTACCTAGTAAGGTGCGCGAGGTGAAACCTGCAAACCCACTCTTGGCGCCACTGGGGGACGTTGAGGGACCCGGATAAGGGCTAGGGGGGCGCTGGGCCAAAAAAGGTTGAGAAACACTGCTTTAGAGTCACGATTGTAAAAATAAAACCCTGAGAAGTAACGCTAAACTTTAGCAACAGAGACGCACGTACCAGTGGCGGAACAAGTCGGCGTCGGGCCGGGGTGTGGAGCAAATTTCCGGGCCCCCTGACCAATCACCGGGCCCTCTGACCAATCACAGGGCCCCTTACGTGCAGCAGCTGGAAACCGTTGAGCTGGAGGGTGGGGGGGTGCGGATGGACAACTACTGACATTGATACACCTTTCTCAACAGGCGGGGGCGCACTTTCTCACTTTCTCGGTCTATAGTCCGACATTCGAGCGACTTGAATCTATTCCTCCCTCCCTGGCTCCTCCAGAGCCGGGCCCCCACCGGCCTGGTTCGGGGGAGCAACCACCCCCCCAGCCCCCCCTATAGCTCCGCCCCTGGCACGTACGTAGGCATGCAGGTAATCTGTATCATTTTGTTTTTAAACAGACGGCGACGGAGACCGACTCTAGCAGCCACATTAAGGGAGCTAACAGAGCTAACAGGTAAACAACATAAAACACGTCAGTATTTTCATTATGTTGGCGACATATTAGTATAGTAGTATTTTAATACGGGACTTCTCATGTGCGGCGAGAATACACTAATGTAAATACACAATTGTTCCTCATTGACAGCAGTGTATTTCGGTGCAACGTGATGTGGGAGCAGATACCTGCAGATACTTAATGACCATTATACCTTAACCACTCTTGGCAAAAGCTGAACTGTTCCCTTTACAGTCTATGTGTTGCCTAAACATCCGCTCATTCAATATATTAGAAAAAGCTGGCGTTTCTAACCTTAAAACCAGCGGTCAGACACAGTCATGCATGCTAGCTAATCTTGTAAAAAGCCCTCAGACTATGAACGAAGTCTGACCACAAACTCGCCCGATTACCTGCTTACTAGTTATGTTGACTCAGTGGCTCAGGACAAGTAACATCCAACTACTAGAATCACAAATGAGAAATGGAAGGTTAAGAAATTCATTTATTGTAGAGTATATTGTCATTCCGATATTTATCAATCATATTGACACTAGTTGGTTTTTGAATATATTTAATAAAAAATATATATTTTAAAAGTATATATTCCTTTAAAAATAAGTCTATCAATACTTGAAATGCAAAACTTTTAAGAAAATGGAAACCAACCATTTTATTAATGGTTGGAAATAACTACTATTTTCAACATAGTTATTTGGCAATCATATTCATTTCATGCAGTTTACCTTATTTTACTTTCACTGCAGAAACTGTTCATTTTAGATCTTTACAACATGTATATGCACTTCTGGTAGGATCAGTTTTTCATTGTGTGAGAAATACACAGACTTACTGACCTGAATCCTGGTTAGAAAACCATGAGTAGTCTAGTGAGGTAGTAACTAACACAACAACAGCACTGCTTTGCTTAATGATGATTGTTAGGATGAAGATTAGCTAAAGAAACACAAAATATGTTGAACCTTAAAGGTTAAAAATTAAGTGAGTCAGTACACTGAATACAAATTGATAAGACAACTTGTGTCATGAGGTGTAGCAAACGGTGACCTTCACTGGCCTTTCTTAACACAAGTACTTCATTTAGAATGTTTTAGAACTTAGTACTGAAGTATGTAGTGCCTAGAAAGTTTGAGGGGAAGGAGAGGTGTAAACCTGGTGAATCATACAGCCGGCTTCATCTAGCCACCACATCTGCACACAACAGCCTTTAATCCCCACACACTGCCAGATTAATTTTAAAGCCGCTTTTAGAGCTTAAACTCAGTGTCAGGACTCGTAACGCAAACCAACATGCAGCTAGAAATACAGATGTGCAAAGTAGAGCTCAAAAATATCACTGCATTTTCTTCTGTGTTGAAAAATTCTGATCAAATTTGTAATTAAATCACAAAGCAATAATTCATTTCTAGTTTTATAATCTAGATCCATATTTAGATCAACATCTGATCCATAACTTTGGATCATGTCAAAATTTATTCATGTCAAACAGATTTTCAAAAATAAGAACTCAATCAATCAGTAGGACAGAGAAAACATGTGCATACATAAACAAGAACAAAATAATTAGTTTCTCTAGCAATAATTTGTTGTGGTTTAGATCATATATATATATATAGATATATCTATATATATATAGATATATATATAGATATATCTATATATATAGATATATCTATATATATCTATATATATATAGATATATATATACACACACCGTATTTTCCACACTATAAGGCCACCTAAAAACCTTCAATTTCCTCAAAAGCAGACGGTGCGCCTTATAATCCGGTGCGCCTTATATATGGACCAATATTGAGCCAAAACAGGTCTAGCAACTACGGTAAGCAGCTGCCGACTTCATTTTCGCCCGTAGAAGAAGAAGCTCGCAGTGCATGGTAGGATACTTGTCAGAACGCTGGTTTGTAACCTATTAATAAAGTTTTCCATTGATAAAGGCGCATGAATCTTTAAATTCCGCTTTTATCCCAGCTTTCCATGCTTGCTCTACTTTAGGCCACAGAGCCAGTCATGCTTCTCAGTCTTCTTTGGTGAGGTCCTCAGCTAATCAGATTTTAAGCTCTCTGTCTTGTGTCTTAATCTTTTTCCACTTTTAAGCCGTTAATATATAGATTTCCATCATCTTTTATAATGCTTTGATTATTCCGCTTTTCTTTCTAAATCTTGTCATCTTGCGTTTGCGGTTTAAAGTTGTGTTATCTTTTTCCATATTTTTGTTTTTATCTTTACAATCTTGGATTTTGTCACTACTAAACTCCAACCGCTTTATATTTGCAATGCAGACCATTTTCGGTTTCATTTTTTCACCAAAGTTCAGCATCATTTTCTGTAGATTTTTCAACTGCTTCTAAGATCTTGGCATTAGATGCATTTGAACTAACCACACCGTCTCCTAATGTCTTCTTGTGTGGTACTGGGGGCTTGCACCATGATGTTAAGGCATTCCCTAAACAAAACAAACAAAAATAATAATACTTTTGATCAATAATAACTATCCAAAAAGAAATTCTAAACTAAAACAAAACTGAAATTGAAACAAAAACAAAAACTGAATCAGTAGCTGGTCAAAATTCTCTAAAGTGAAACCAGTAAATGGCGCTCTGTACGTCACTCTCTAGAAGTATGTTACCTCTGCACGAGTCATCAGCCTGAGATCTGATCACCTCAGCAATCTAGCTGCTATTAAATGTAAATGCTGATTACCCGTCTCCCTAACAAACCAGCTGCGCTCTGTCACAGTCCCTTCCATGACTGTGACAGAGTATGGTGCTGCACCATACCTCCGGGACAAGATGCCCCGGCTACACCAAGTTTATTGTTGATGCGTTGAACCAGAAGCAGTGCGCGTTGAAACAGGCACACAGCAGCACACCCCGACCCTACTGCTCACGCAGTGTCGTGTACCGCCACCTCTGAGTCTTTCGCCCCTTTTCCACCGGCTTTATTTCAGCAGCCAGGTGTTCCACCGGCCCGACTTGATCTGTAGCAGGGTGCCGGTGCAGATATATATATATATATATATATATATATATATATATATATATATATATAGATATTTATCTATATATATATATAGATATATACATACACACACACTTTTGTTATAGTACCTGAAAGAATCTAAAACTACTTTCACCCCTGGCTATACCTGTCAGACAGGTATACACTGTGATTATCATATGCTTTTATTTAATCAGTAATATGACATCATGACATAGCAGCAGCATAACACCAGCTCCTACAGCCAACCCTTTCCCCTTCTTCTGTTTGGTGCTCCTCATCTTCATTATCTCTTGTGATTCCTACATTCCCATCAATTTCATTACTGTCCAGTTCAAATTAAAAAGGCTTAATGAGTCATTGATGTTTTGACTGGTGGAGCTTGGGTAGTTGGCCCTTTAGACATCATTTTCTCAGAATGCATTGCAGCGTGAACATGGCAACGTTTGTGTGACAATATTTTATTAAAATTTATAAAAACTAACAACCTATAGTATTATTATTGCATTGTTTTTACATCTAAAATAAATATTTCCCAAATAAAGTCTATTGTTACAAGTAATCATGGATACCTTTAACAAAGTAAAATTGAGATTATGACTTCCTTCATATCCTACATATCTAGGCATGTACAGTTATTGGGCAACTATTAGTGTGCAGAATTATTATGCAACTGAATTAAAGGTTTTTCCCATCTCACTTATTTATTGCCATCTGTTAAACTGAGAAAAATAAATGTACAACTCAAAATTGACTAATAAATATTTCTAACATTTAAAAAATAAATCAGTGAACAAAATAGCCACCCTTCTTTTCAGTTTAACAACGATAAGCCTTCCATTCATTGAGTCTGTCAGATTCTTGATCTGTTATCCACTTTTTGTGCTGCAGCAGCTAAAGCCTCCCAAACACTGTTCAGAGATGAGTTCTGATTTCCTGCACTCTAAATCTCCTATTTAAGAAGGGCCCACAAGAAGAAGGGGGTCACTTTGTTATTCTTTCACCGTTAAGGCCTTTACTTCAGTAACCAACGATGAAAGTCATGTAGTGGAGTACTTTGATGCATGCGACGCAGCAATGTCCTGCATAAAAATCATGGTCTTCTTGAAAGATGCAGACTTTTTCCTGAACCACTGCTTGAAGAAAGTGTCCTCTAAAAACTGGCAGTAGGTTTGGGAGTTGATTTTGAGTCCATGTTCAACATGAAAAGGTCCAACTAGCTCATCTTTGATAATACCAGCCCATCCCAGTTCCGTGCCTCCACCTTTCTGGTGTTTGATGCGAAGTGGAGCTCTGTGCCCATTACTGATCCAGCCACGTACGCATCCCTCTATCTTGCCTGTCAAGATTCACACTCATCAGTCCATAAAACCTTTTAAAAATCTGTCTTCAGAAATGTATTGGTCCAGTCTAGACTTTTCAAATTATGTCTTGTTCAGTGGTTTCAGCCTTCCTTGCCTAAACTTACTTAATAATTGTGCACTGTGTAATGCAATATAGTGCAGCTGTGCACCACTTGTGTATTCTAATGCCTTTACTTAGACCATTGAATATGAACATGGTCTGTCAGCACTCAAGCAATTGGATCAAAATTCATGCTAACACTATTGATAATGTGATCAAAGTTGTGAAAACTTGTTTGTGAGCATCCTAGTGGATATCCTCCTGACTACTAGGAAAAAATATTGTCCAATCACCATTTTTTTAAATCCCACAGTCTTTGTAAGGTAATAAAAGGTTTTATGCACTTACCTTGTCTCTTCCCATAAAATGTGTTATTACTGATAAATGCAATTTTTATGAATTAGAAAAAGGTATGTACAAAAGTCCCACCCCTTCATATGTGGTATCATTGAAAAGCCATGATAATCTGTGCTGTTATCATAATTATGTCTTATTCCTTTATAGTTTAGTGTTAAGGAAGAAAATATTATACCTGACTAAATTTAGGAAAAAAACAACTTTGCTCTGATTTCTTCCTTTGTCCCAGGATTCTTTCCCCAGTCTTGGAGACCACGTGAGGAGACAGAGGCATACGATGCGTGTTGGCGTCACCAAAGTGCAGAATTTAATCCAATCAGAAACAAAGTATCAGACATGACAGAGCATGACAGAAAAACACAAAGACATACATTTCGTTACCTGAGTTAGAAGACAGACAAACAAAGACGTCTTTGGGAAAAGAGCCAGAGCAAAAGCAACAACGATCGGCTATTTTCTGAATTATTTCTCCCGTGCATCAGATTATATTCCTGTGGGAGTGTTCTTGTTTTTAGCATATTCAAACAAGGCGTCCCTTGTCTCGACCAATTAGAAGTTGTCTCTGACCGTTTTGGTATGGTACCTCCCTTCAATTCTGTTCGAGTGATCAAAGAGAAGTTTTCTCTTTTTTTGTTAGTGAAGTTAACCAGAACTCTAAAGTCCTGCTGACTTTTACGACTTTGCAAATGTCTAAAGAGACGTGGCTAGAACTCACTCCTAATCCAAACAGATAAACAAACCGCATGTGCGCTTTTAAACAAATATTTCAGTCAATTTTCAGGTAAACTGCAGGTCAATTGCACCAGACAATATTCAAATACAATATTCAGTGAAAGCATGTAATATTACAATACTCTATATTATGTTAACTGACATCTATATGATGTCAGTTTGAAAGTTCAAAGCTTGTGAGTTCAGAGTTTGTGGGTCAATAGTTTACCATGCCAGAGGTCTGTTGAAAGTTCTTTATTTCCTGAGACCTGGGTTCCCTCCTGCCCTTTGAAATGTTTTAAAAAGATAGGACCTCTACCTCCTAAGAGCTTTTGTAGATCCATCATTTATCTGTGACATTCCGAACCCAGGCACGGCTGTCCCTGCTTCTGACCTCACTGACACAAAAACTCCTAAATTTAAATAAAAGATAGAGCTAATCTCAAACACTAAAAAATGGTTATATGATTGAATTCAGCAAAACACTAAAAAATGGTTATATTTCCTTAACATTAGTAAATAGGCATTTGTTGCTTGTATCATTGCTGCTACCTAATGCTGTTTATCAATACTGCAATTACTTAATTTATAAAGCACTTTAGGAATGACAACAGCTGCGACACAGTTCTATACAGTGTTATGACTGGCTCAAGGTCATAACAAAAACAGGTGACCATGCAGGGGTTAAAGTGTAGAAAAATGAATATTTATTAACAAAAACAACAATGGATTGTGGATATCAGTATCAGTGGTGTAATGCAAATGCTTGGATGTGATGTGTGAGTGCATATGGAAGTGTTGAAGTGCAAAAACAAAGAGAAACGCAAATGTGCAAAAAGGAGGGGAGCTGAGGCCTGGCAACAAACACTACAAACGTTAAGCGGCAGAGTGGACGCCAAAGGTGATCCAGAAGACGACAGCCAGGGTCAAATACTCTGCGCTCCAATCAACTTGATCAGCAGCATCTGTAGAGGGGAGGAGCACAAAGACAGACAACAAGACACCTGCAGCCCAGTCTACAAGGCCCAGGGCCGTAACAAACAGATAAAATCAATTAACACTTCAAATATTGACAGAGCAAAAGAAAAAAAGGGAAAACTTTAAATAAGATCGAATTAATGCTAAAACAGTGTGCCAAAATCCAAAGAATAAAAATTATTTTCAAAGAGAGTTTTGAAAGTGGACAGTTAAGTTGTTTCACAATTTGGGAGCAGCCACACTAAAAGCTCCCACCCTGGTGCACATGTACATGTGCGTGACCTATGTGGATAATACAGTAACCACAATAAAATCATTGAAAATTACAATGATCGTGTAGTGGATTTGTTTTTTTTCAGTAAAAGAACAACCAGTGAGTGTCTTTTTCAGAGAAAATAAAACGCCTAATTAAAATGTTCTGAAAAATTAAATAAAATGCTGCCATTTTATTTACTGGATGCCATTTTTATATTTTAGTTTATATAAACTTGCATCTTGGAACAAATATAAATGAAAATATAAATATCATTATATAAAATGGTTAATATTCAACTCAGTCTCATATTAACCATCTGCTACAGGAGATTTGGTAAAACATACCTGCATTTCACACAATGGGCATCGAGGTGAGGTCAGTCTCTGGAATATAAAACGAGGAGCCATAATGTTACCACGTGGGACATTCCCACAGCACTTTCTCACGAACTAAACATTCTTAAACACGATTAAAACGACATAACAGAACTAGCGTGTCCTGGATTGAACATCCATCCATCCATCCATCCATCCATCCATCCATTCATTCATTCATTCATTTACACCTCACCAGGGAGGCGTCCAGGAGGCATCCTGACCAGATGCCCGAGCCACCTCAACTGGCTCCTCTCGACGTGGAGGAGCAGCGGCTCTACTCTGAGTCCCTCCCGGATGACCGAGCTTCTCACCCTATCTCTAAGGGAGAGCCCGGCCCCTGACCCGGAGAAGGCACTCTACCCTTTTCCGGCTCAAGACCATGGCCTCGGATTTGGAGGCACTGAGCCTCATCCCGGCCGCTTCACACTCAGCCGCGATCCGCCCCAGCGAGAGCCGCAGATAAACGATCTGATGAAGCCAACAAGACCACATCATCTGCAAAAAGCAGAGATGTGATCCTAAGGCCACCAAAACAGATCCCCTCAACAGCTCGGCTGCGCCTAGAAATTCTGTCCATGAAAGTAATGAACAGAATCGGTGACAAAGGGCAGCCTTGGCGGAGTCCAACTCTCACCAGAAACGAGCCCGACTTACTGCCGGCAATGCGGACCAGACTCTGACACCGGTCATACAGGGACCTGACAGCCCGTATCAAAGGGCCCGGTACCCCATACTCCCGGAGAACCCCCCACAATTTCTCCAAGGGACACGGTCGAAACGCCTTTTCCAAGTCCACAAAACACTGGTTGGTAGACTGGTTGGGCGAACTCCCATGCACCCTCCAGGACCCTGCTGAGGGTTTTGAGCTGGTCCAGTGTTCCACGACCAGGACGAAAACCACACTGCTCTTCCTGAATCCGAGGTTCGACTATCCGACGGACCCTCCTCTCCAGGACCCCTGAATAGACCTTACCAGGGATTGAACATATTTCAATAATATGCTAAAATGAAAACCATAAACATATTTTCTAAAATGCATAAATAATATTTCATTATCACATAGCAGAGACACGTTACCTCATCGGTGATCCTCATGGCTTTGAGGATTATCCATAATACCCCGCTCTTTCAAGGATGAATGCAATGCAACTTTTACCAGCAGATGGTGCATTTTAGCAGGATATAACCTGAACCATTTTAACTACCATATGTTACATGTGCATTGACTTGGAAATATTGATTTTAAATGCACAATGACAATAGCAGCCCATGTTGAGCTGAATTCCTACATACCTAAAGAGTGAATAAACCAGCTTTAGCTTCTGCCTTGACCTGTCTGGACGTTCTGTGAGCATTAAAGGCTCTCACACATTGACCCTTTGCTACTGAAACCCTTTGCATTGAGAACACGTGCATTGTTCTCAATGCACTTTTTGCATTGAGAACAATTTGCTCATGTTATTGCTTAAACCTAGCCACCACACTGCCTGGCAGCCATGTTGTCTGCATTTAGCCACACCCAAATGGCCTTCATGTATTATTTTCCAAAACTGAGTTTCTAATGTTAGTAGGAATAACTAAATAACTCATGTTGTGAAGAGGGCCGTCTCTTTGGACAGTGGTACTTGCCAGAAGCCCATAATTCCATCAAGTTTTTAAAGATTCTGAGTATCTGTTAACTTGCTTAACGTCTGGTCCTCAGAGGGAAGGATGTGTCTCTCACAACATACTGACTTATTTAAAGTACTGACTCATTTAAGGGTGCCAGGTCCACACAGATGCATACTCTGTGTTCTTCTTAGGAGCTACAACGATGTCAGAGCACCAATCACTTGGCTCATCCACACAACAGCTTGACAGGAGTAATTATTAAGACTTTAAAGAAAGATTAGAGCACTCCTGTATGAGTTTAGAAGATGTTTGTAAAAGTGATGTAAACAATTTTAATCAATTTTTGTTTATGTTTTATCTTATAAATGTAAATGCATTGTTGGTTTTAATTTAATACTTAGTCTTTTTTTATGTAATTTAACAGCTGTTGCCATGACCACAGATGAAGTGGAAAGTCACCAGAAAAAGCCAAAACAGCAGCAGGAAGAAGCTGGCCAAGATTCTCAGCTGCATTCTCATGAGGATGACAACCTCCAGCTTCAAAATCAAAATTCTACCAGCCGTGGTCTCTCTCGCCTCTTCTCTTCCCTCCTTAAACGGCGTTCACAGTACGACAGTGAGGGGGGACAGAGAGAGGATGAGGAAGATGAAGCTAAAGCTCCTATTGCTGATCCTGAACCTGAATTGAAAATAGAGGGAGAGGTTGCCTTGGACCAACATTCAGTCAGCAGTGCAGAGGTTCAGGTAAGCTGTTAAAATGCATTTACTCTCTTACAGATGTTTTAGATCTTACATTTTAATATAAGGTACAAAGCAGATTTTTATAATGATTTAGGTCCTTGATTGAGTGGTTCTACTCCAATGAGCCTTACCGTTGTAAAATTATGAACAAAATTTGAGGGTTTTATTGTCTCTATGCAGACAGTATTGAACAGGGTTGAACTTATACTGATAACTCATTCAGGATGTCACACAAAGAACCTAGAATAACATTTAAAGCAGGATATGCATCCCCTATCTCTGTTGAACATTGTTACATGACTCACTAATAAAAAGAACCAGATTGGACAAAATATGTGATTTCTAGGGGAATTGAAAGGTCAGAACTAATGGTGATCAAAAATTTAAATAAAGGCTTTATAAAGGTTTCACGACTCCATAAAATGACACAGGTGTTTTAGAAAATATTCTGTTGACTGACAGGACAAATCTAGAATTTTTGGAGAATTTGTTTGTTCTGTGTAGTTGTTTTTCTGAAAGAATTACAGAAAAACAACATCAGACCACTAATCAAACATGGTGATGATAGAGTGATAGTGTGGTTCTGCTCAGCTGCTTCAGGATCTTGTAACAGCTCTATGAATTCTGCTCTCTAGCAGAAAACTCTGAAGGAAAAGATTTCTGACTTTGTTATGTACGTATATTTGCAATGAGTCTGTTACAACAATGTAACAGACTCATTGCCAAGTGTCATGAAGTGTTGATGTCTGCCAAGAGTGGCACAACCACTTATTAGGTTTTGGAGTCATTTCCTTTTTTATGTAGGACCAGTTTGGTTTGGATATCTTTTTGGCCCTGTGATAAAATTTGTATTTTGTTTTTACATAGATTTTTTTTTTGTCTAAACATAAAATTAGTTTGATCTGAAACATTTAACTGTCATAAAACAAAACTTATACAGCACTTTAAGTTTCTGTGGTATGAGTAAAATGAATTTCTGTTTTTCTGATTTATTAGCTAAATTCATTATCTGTCTCCTTCAGAAAATGTGACAGCATACATTTCTGCCAAAATAAACCAATGTTTATGAAATTAGAATATCAATTTGACCCTCTTGCTTTCTGTAACTTCCAGTTACATCATTTATTCCAGAAGAAACATACTGTTTGGATGAAATATGCATATTATTAGCCATAAGCTTAATTGTATATATATATATGTTCACCCATTCCACTTCATTATAGTTTAACTCAGCCCTAAAGAAACCTATAAAGCTGCCTACTATCCAAACAAATTCTTAAAGAATTTAGAACAGAGTGTGGTACCATCATTAAAATTAATTTGTCAGGCTCTTCAGGCAGAAAAGAAAGATGCAGCTGAGGACATGACTGTAAAGGTGAAGGAGAAGAATGACCAAAAGGGAGAGGCAGTGGTACTGGACAAGGAGGAGGACAAAGAACAGGAATTTGGTTCTGAAAGAAGGGGTAAGGAAGATAAGGAGAAGACAACAGAGGAGGAGGTCAAGTCTCCCAGAGCTCCACGCCGACCAAAGACACTGCAGATCAAAGTCACACTGCTGGATGACGCTCTGTTTGAGTGCGAGTTGGATGTAAGGATTTTTCCCCCCTTTTTTAAGCAAAGTGTAAGATTTTTGTTGTTGTTGCTTTTGACAATCATACTTTATTTGCTATATGAAAATTAAATTAGTAAGAAAACTGGTGACACCATCTTTGTTGGTCCAAAATCAGACTGTATCCCAATAATTGTATAGAAACATACAGTATGTGGTGCTGTAGTCACTGGTTTAAACTTTTCCATGTAAAAAATGCTTTAATTCTCTTTTATACTGCAGTGCAGAAAGACTGTCATGCTGTTCTCTGACATTTCTAAACATATGATGTCTAAATCTTGTATAAATAAGGAACCGAAAAAAAGTTCAGGGCACAATAGTACAACAGCTAACAGCTAACACCCCCTCACTTCAGTGACTTACCAATTCTGGGTTCACCAAACAGCATTAGGAATGTGAGCAGCACTGATTTCCAATTATGTCATATCTAAACTGTAAAAACGTAAAAACTAATGTTTTTAAAAATAAAAAATGTTTTTTGAGAATAGACTTAGATAATTACTACTAGAGAACACCAAGATTTAAAGCTGCAGTAAGTAACTTTTATAAAATAATTACTTTTTTCTTTTTTTTTTGTTGCATGTTTCTTAAACTGACCATTATGTCATGGCTAATATAAGACAATCTGTGGAAAAATAAAAAATAAAATCTGCAGAAATCCACCCCTCAGTCCCCAGAGCAAGGAGGAGGGTCTTAGTGCTGTCAATCATTACTCCACCATCCACCTACTCTAAGCTATGGTAAAGTTAGTTCACGAACTAAGGCTAGTTAGCATGGCCACCCATGATGCTGGATAAATGGTTTTCCGTATTTCCTTTCTCCACAAGTAGTACATTGAGCAGTATTTTTTGACAGCACTAAGACTGGACTCCTGGCTCTGTTTGGTTACT
Source organism: Poecilia picta (assembly GCA_033032245.1). Lineage (NCBI taxonomy): Eukaryota > Metazoa > Chordata > Actinopteri > Cyprinodontiformes > Poeciliidae > Poecilia > Poecilia picta. The sequence goes on along the minus strand of CM065363.1, from coordinate 26,346,681 downwards.
TTTGACTTGAACACTATAACAGCATACAGTATATTTGCACAAAAATAGCTGAAAACTCCTCAATGCGGTCACATCCTCTCCTTTCCATCACAAATTAGATGTCCTTTAATGTCCCAGTCTGATTCATAACAAGTAGTGCAAAGCACAGATACACACCCAGGTAAGTAAAGCATATCTGCCAAAAAAGTGGGGCAAAATCTTTGTTTGAATTTAAACTCTTCTGATTAAATTAAACATATTTCTTTCTGAAGTTTTCTTAGTGCTTTGCAGTACACAAAATCTAATTTGTTAATGAGATCAGATGTATGTGAGAGTGAACTTCATTGTCTTTCCATATCTGTAAATATGTTAGAAACATGTCAAAGGCCAGGAGCTGTTCATGAAAGTCTGTGATCACCTTAACCTTCTGGAAAAAGACTATTATGGCCTGGCCATCTGGGAGACCCCCACTATGAAGGTAAGAGCACTTATAAATTAATACTCTCTTTCTATTCCATTCATACAAAAGAACATCTTAAAAATTTATTGAATAAATGAACCTGAGATTATTGTATTCATGGAGATTTAATAGACATCATACATTCTTCTTCTGTTCTGACAGACTTGGATGGATTTAACCAAAGAAATTCGTAGGCAGGTACAAGGTGAGCTAAATATACAAATAAATTGCGGATTCTACTTTGTCTTTATTGCATTACTATATATTTATAGTCACTCTGGATTTTGTTCTTCAGGGGCCAATTATAATTTCACTTTTAATGTGAAATTTTACCCACCGGATCCAGCCCAGCTGTCAGAGGACATAACAAGGTACATCATGCATCATGCTGTTTAATAATTGTAATTTTATTGTATTTAAACTTAAATACAATAAACCAGTTTTATCCTAAAGGAGGTAAATGTTAGTGATTTCACTGCTGTGAAATTGAACACAGTAGTAACAGACTCAAGTTAACTTTTGTTAACAAAAGTTAACAAAACTTTTGTTTTGTTAACTCAAAACAAAAGTTTTGAGTTGACATTAATGCCTGAACAAAAGCACAGCAAGTTAGTGTTATGAAGACAGTTATGACAAGATATGTTCATGCTGTGGGAATATCAGTTATCGTTTACAGTAGAACTGTTAGATTAATCTTTGATTATGAGCTTATATTAATTTTTTGTTTGTTTAGTCTTACACAAACAAACATCTTACACAAACCTCAGAACAGAGGTCTGAGGTTAGGGTTCACAAGGAATCACAAGGAATTCAGAATAAAGCATTGCAGCACCACTTTATAATCTTTAAATTAACATTGCTCAAGTGGAAGCAAAAATGTACAGTAAAACTACTTCTAGAAGTATATGTTTGGCAAAAACTTCTAATTATGTCAATGTGTGATTGAGAGTCATTTCGTTTCGACTCTTTATCTCAAATTTGGAGGAACAAATGAGTTTTCTTTTGCGGAAAATTTCTTCAATCTATTTACCTATACTCTGAACCGAACTTGGAAATAAATCTTTTCATTTTTTTGCTTCATCTTCTTGGAACTAGTTGCAGAAATACTTACAGGGGCTCTATATGACTCTACATATTTTTATGGCTGTTCTTATTGATAGAGGGAAAAATGAAAGCAGTGATTTAAAGAGACATACTGTATAACAACCTCACTGTTCTGGACTGGGATGATGATTTATTTGTCAGCAAGACAAAGACCCAAAGCATATGGCCAATGTCTGAAAGGAGTGGGTCAAACGCCATTCTGAAAGTCATTGAGTGGCCAAGCTAAAGTCCAGGCCTAAATCCGATTAAACATCTCTGGAGAGATCTGAACATGTCTGCACAGACACCTCATCCAACCTGATGGAACTGGGGAAGAACCGCAAAAAAGAATGGGTGAAACTGCCTAAAGATAGCTGAGCTAAGCTTGTGTCATTGGATTCAAAAAGACTTGAGGCATGAATTGCTGCAAATTTAATTTCTTGGTTTTCTGTTTTTAATACATTTACATAAATTTCAAAAAACATTTTTTCACATTGTCATCATGAAGTATTTGTGTGAAGAATTGGGGAAAGAGATTAATTTTATTCAATTTGGAATCAGTTTCAACAATCCCTTTCAGACATTTCAAATTCAAAACTACTTTGCTGATCCCAAAATGAAATTAAATGTTATTGTAACTCATGAATTTGAATTCTTCAAAGAATTATTGTAGATAATGATGGCTGTTGGCAGGAAAGATCTGCAAAGATCTGTAGATTGTATTACAGTGACTTTGAAGAAACCTCTGACTGAAGACACTGTTTTCCTAAGATAGTCTCATGAAGAGACTCAGGGTTCTATGGAGGAATTCAAAGGTGCTGAATTCATGAATTAAGAGACGACACACAAAACTCCATTCTCTCCGGCTCACAGGCAAACAGGAAGACATTTAATGCACATCTGCGGCATCTTCACAAATTACATTTATCATCATCTCATTTCATCGTCTCAGTGTCCAAAATGTCTTGTCCTCTGCTCATGGCTTCGAATACTTATACCGTTTTTCAGTCTGCTGTTGTGTATTGGAAACTTTGACCAATGGCGTTATAGTCTCGCTTTTGGCTTTGGTTTACTCTGTTCTGAGAATTCTGGGTTGACCTTGTGGAAGTTAAATCTGCTCCTCAGAGGACCATTAGTCAAATTGTTCTTATCTGTTCAAACAGAGACTCTGGCCAAGTTCCTTTACACAACAGTCTTTCACATCTGGGACATCTTACAGACGTTCTTGGAACAACTTAAACTTACTGGGTCAGAGTGACCCGCACATTCGACATAACACATTCCTTTTCAGCAAAACATATCTTAATGTGAATCAACATAACTTTTAACCATTATCATAATTATATTCCTCAACAGTTCTCCACAATTTTCTTGATTTTACGACAAATCCTTTTTTGCATTGTCATCTCAGAGGTTCCACAGTCATACCAGAACAGAACCAGCCTTCTATCAGGCTGTTGCGCCTTTTTAGGTCCCTGATGCTGCTGCCTCAACAGATGACAGCAGAAAAGATAAAACTCTCAACAACAGACTTACAGAAGATTTGAAGCATCTTGCTTCAAACTGTGAAGGATCTCAGCTTCCTCAGGAAGTCTAGTCTGCTCTGTCTCTTCTTATAGACTCTTCACTGTTGCGTCTCCAGTTCAGATAGATGAACACCGAGGTATTTATATTCTTCAACCACCTCCATTTTTTCTCCCATGATCGAAACAGGATTTGATCTAACCCTGTTTCTCCTGATATCTGACATCATCTCCATTGTTTTGTTCACATTCAAGATGAGATGATTGTTCCCACATACTCAGCCTCTTGTCCATCTCTCATACACCCAACAACTGCAGAATCATTTGAATATTCCAGTAGATGACAGAAGTCGGATTTGTGCTGGAAGTGTGAAGTGTATAGAGTGAAAAGAATAGTGAGAGTACACTACTTGTGGTGCCCTGTGGTGCTCCTGTGATGCTGACCACTTGGTTAGACACACAGTCCTTCAGTCTCACAAACTGTGGTCTGTTTGTTAGGTAGTCATATGTAGATTGTTGAAGCTTCCTCCTGTGTCTTCTGGAGTTTCTCACAGAGTAGATCAGGCTGCATTGTCTGAGATACACTGGAAAAATCAAAGAACATGATCCTCATGGTGCTGCCTGCTTTGTCCAGATGACAGTGAGTTTTGCTGAAGCAGTGTAGGATAGTGTCTTCAACTCCAAATCCATAGCAATAAGCAAACTGCAGGGGGTCTTGATATGTGCTTATTTGCTTATTCAAGTGGGCCAACAGGAGTCTCTCCAAGACCTTCATGATGTGGGATGTCAGGTCATTGATCGGTCAGTGATAGCTGATGGATGAGTTTTCTTTGTTATTGGAACCAAAGGGAGCAGCAACATCTCCTGATTTGGTCCTGATTCTGCTTCCACAAGGCAAACTTTTGGAAGCAGAAGAGTCCATGACTGATGTGGAAGATGGAAAGGAAAGCTGTGGGTCAGAGGAAGGTGGGATGTCTGTTTGTGTGGGGGCAGGAGATGATGATGATGAGCTTCTCCCTGAACTGAACCTTCTGTAGAACATGTTCAGCTCAATTGCTCTGTTCAGACTTCCATTAAAAGCCCATTTAAATTTTCCCTGAAAAATTGTAACTGTTGAATTATTTCTGTTTTGTACATTAAAGGTACTACCTGTGTCTGCAGCTGCGGAAAGATATCCTACAGGGACGTCTTCCTTGCTCATTTGTTACCCTGGCTCTGCTAGGTTCCTATGCCTTGCAGTCAGAGCTGGGTGAGTATGACCCTGAGGTGCACGGCAATGACTATGCTAAGGAGATGAAAATGGCCTCAGGTCAGACAAAGGAGCTGGAGGACAAAATGATGGAGCTACATCGTACCTATAGGTGAGATTACTGTCTAAATCAACCAGTGATGGAAATGGTTTTTACATTCCCAAATTATTATCTAATTTATTTCTATGTTTTTTTAATGGTCTTTCTGCATTTTATTATCTGAGGCACTTTAATAGTATAGTTCGACACTGTTCTTTGATTTCTGCAGTGTATATAACACAATGTAGCGCATCATTAATAAATGACTCATTCATTAATAATGTAGAAAGATATATTGTGTTTTTACTATTTTTCAATGCGTAAATTGTTACATTTCTATTTCTTTCTTTTGGCAGGATAATGTGTCCAGCACAGGCAGATCTGATGTTTTTGGAGAATGCCAAAAAACTCTCCATGTATGGGGTGGACCTTCACCAGGCTAAGGTGAGCTGAAGTGGGCTTTTCAGTCTCAGTTTCCCCAACATTCAGGTCATACAATAACAGATGCAAAAGGAAACTGGCCCACTTGGCTGCCCCTTCCCCATCTGATTAAGATTGACAAAAGTTTGTTTAACATGACTGGCCTTGCTTTCCTAACTGTTTTTGATGTTTTCTCAAGCAACATTACTTCTGGATTTTACCTCAGTCTGGTTCTAATATGGTGTGGTTTTCCTGCCACGTTTGTGCATAGCTAGCTTACCTAGCATGTTCTGCTCTCCCTGCTGTCTCACTCCATCGAGACTACTTTGGAACAATCGCCCAACCTATAATCGATGATGCAGTTCCTGTCTTCGGTTTGCCTCTTAGCCTTTCTGTAGAGTCTTCCATCCAACACCAAGGCCACGACTCTCCGGTACATTTCTTTGCAACTCCTTCTGCTCAGCCATCACACATCTTTGCCACCAGACCTCATCACAACTTCAAAACAGCATTGACTTCTAGGATGTAACCTTTCCTGCTGCAAGTTTGTTTAAAAAATTTCTCCCAAAAATGGTATTCCCACACTCTGATCTCACCATCGCTCCCGCTTCTTAGTGCAATGACTCCACAACATTTGTATACTTCATCTGTCACCTTCCCTATGCCATTTCCCACCTTGAGGACACCAAAAAAAGTCCATCAGAGCAGCTTTATTCAACACCCGATGTTTCTCCATCCATCCATCCATCCATCCATCCAATAGGTTGTGGGGATAGCAACCTAAGTAGGAACATACAGGCTTCCTTCCCCCTAGCCACTTTGGTCAGCTCCTCCTAGGGTATCCCAAGGCGTTCCCAGGCCAGGTCATAGTCTCTCCAGTGTGTCCTGCGTCTTCCTCTGGGTCTCCTTCTGATGGGACGTGGCAAGAACACCTCACTAGGGAGGCATCCAGGAGGCATCCTAACTAGATTCCCAAGCTACCGCAACTGGCTCCTCCTTGGAGGAGCAGTGGCCCTACGCTTTAGTCCATACCGTATGACTGAGCTTCTCTCTCTAAGGGAGAGCCCAGACACCCTATAACAATATCTGATGGCCATAATTCACCCATCAGATACCGTTCCCCCTGTTTTAAACAGGGGGAATGCATCCTGATAGCTAAAAGCCATCCATCATATACTGTTCCCCCACTTAACACAGGGGGAACAGTATCTGATGGGTGATATTGAGCACTAAGAGGCATTCCCCCACTTTTAGGTTACACAGAGCTATAAGAATGGGCTATAATAGTACGTCTAATGTATATATTAGATACAATCATTTATATATTAGATACAATATATAGCAGTGACATGCAGTGAGGTTCATAACAGGTGAGGCCTAATCATAATCAGATTTACAAATATAGACACTCTGCATGTTATTGTTTATATATGGAAATTTTGCCCATGCAGACAAAAATGGAGGGCAAAAATACATGCCATGCAAAAATTACATGCCATCATAGCTCCACTGCCGCAATAGAGTAATTCCGTTAATTCAATGAAACTTGGAAATGTATTATTAATTAAGGGTTATGGTCCACAGCAAAGGAAAAAAAGGTTGAAGTACACTCAAAACCACTTCTTTCTCACTTCTTTCTCACTGGCGTCGTACAGATAGGAGGAACATGCTGCCATCCAATGGTAACCATTGCAGTTAGCGAGAGATTGCACAATCCAAGGTGAGGCTCAGCTCACTGCTGCCTCACCAGCTTAGTTTCCGAGCATTTGAATGGGAAATTCTAAAAAAAAATTCCCTTCTCACCTCCGTGGGTGGTCTCTTTCATTCTCTGAGCTCGGGTCCTCTACCAGACTCCTGGGAGCTTGAGGGTTCTGCGCAAGCTCTGTCTTGGCTGTGCCTAGTACTGCACATTTCTGGACTGAGATGTCTGATGTTGTTCCTGGGATCTGTTTTAGCCACTGCTCCAGTTTGGGAGTGACTGCCTCGAGGGCCCCAATGACCACAGGCACCACTGTGGTCTTCACCTTCCAGGTCTTTTCCAGTTCCTCCCCGAGGCCCTGGTATTTCTCCAGTTTCTCATGCTCCTTTTTTCTGATGTTGTAATCACTTGGTATTGCTACATCCACCATAACGGCTTTCCTCTGTTCTTTATCCTCCACCACAATGTCCGGTTGGTCTGCCATTACCATCTTGTCTGTCTGGATCTGGAAGTCCCACAGGACCTTAGCTCGGTCATTCTCCACCACCTTTGGGGGTGTTCCCCAGTTTGATCTCGGGGCTTCCAGTCCATATTCTGCACAGATGTTCCTGTACACTATGCCCGCCACTTGATTATGTCGATCCATGTACGCTTTTCCTGCCAGCATCTTGCACCCTGCTGTTATGTGCTGGACTGTCTCAGGGGCCTCCTTGCACAATCTACACGTTGGGTGGTAGATCTGAGCCTCTATTGCTCTGGTGTTTAGGGCTTGTTCCTGTGCAGCCAGGATGAGTGTTTCTGTGCTGTCCTTGAGTTCAGCATTCTCCAGCCTTTGGATTTCCTGATATCAGCCACTTCAGTTAGTTGTCGGTGGTACATCCCATGTAGGGGCTTGTCTTCCCATGATGGAACCTCTAGCACCTCTTCCTCTGTTCCCCATTGTCTGAGACTTTTGCTGAGCATATCGTCCGTTGAGGCTTTGTCCTTGATGTATTTATGGATCTTGGATGTTTCATCCTGGACAGTGGCTCTCACACTCACTAGTCCTCTGCCTCCTTCCTTACAGCTCGTGTCTCAGGGTTCTGGATTTGGGGTGGAACCCTCCATGCATGGTTAGTAGCTTCCGGGTCTTAACATCCGTGGCCTTTATCTCTTCCATTGGCCAGCTAATTATTCCGGCAGGGTATCTGATTACTGGTAAGGCATAGCTGTTTATTGCACTGATCTTGTTCTTGCCCTTGAGCTGGCTTCTCAAGACTTGCCTTATTCGTTGGAGGTATTTGGCTGTGGCTCCTTTCCTTGTGACCGCATTGAGGTTGCCATTTCCTTGTGGTATTCCCAGGTACTTGTAACTGTTCTCAATGTCTGCTATTGTTCCTTCTGGGAGTGAGACCCCTTCTGTGCGGACGACCTTCCCTCTCTTTGTAACCATCCGACCACACATCTCTAGTCCGAATGACATCCCAATGTCAGTGCTGTAGATCCTGGTGGTGTGGATCAGTGAGTCGATGTCTCGCTCACTCTTAGCGTACAGCTTGATGTCATCTATGTAGAGGAGGTGACTGATTGTGGCCCCATTTTTGAGTCGGTATTCGTAGCCAGTCTTGTTGATGATTTGGCTGAGGGGGTTCAGGCTTATGCAGAACAGCAGTGGGGACAGAGCATCTCCTTGATATATGCCACATTTGATGGACACTTGTGCAGTTGGCTTCAAGGGTGGTTTTCCACATCCCCATCAAGTTTGCAATGAAGGCTCTTAGAGTCCTATTGATGTTGTACATCTCTAAGCATTCAATGATCCAAGTGTGTGGCATTGAGTCACACACTTGGCTCAATGCCAAGTGTGTGACTTGGCATTGAGCCAAGTCACACACTTGGATTGATTACTGCTTGTAATCAATCCAAGCAGTGCACAAGTTGGTGTGTCGGGTTTTGCAGTCTCGGGCAACTGTGTGGTCTACAAGGAGTTGGTGTTTGGCTCCTCTGCTATTTATGCCGATGCCCTTCTGTGCCGTGCTCATGTATTTATCCATGTGACCACTAATTTTGTAGAGAGACAAGTTATTGGCCGATAGTTGGATGGGACTGAACTTTTTGAGTGATCCTTCTGTATCAGGATTGTGCAAGCTTCAGTTAACCATTCAGCGTGAGTCCTATTTTTTAGCAGCTAGCTCATTTGAGCTGCAAGTCGCTCATGGAGGGCAGTGAGTTTCTTCAGCCAGTAGGCATGGATCATGTCAGGTCCTGGTGCTGTCCAGTTTTTCATACCCGAGACTCTTTCTTGGACATCTGCCACAGTGATGGTTACCGGGGCTTGTTCAGGGAGGTTGCTGTGGTCCTCTCGTAGAGAGGTTAGCCGCTGTGCATTGCTGTTGTAGGACCCCTCTCTTTCCCATATGTCTGTTGTTAGTACCCTGCCATTGAGAGAACACTTTAGCTGGTTGGGTGTAGAAGACCCGGTTAATCCTCCTGGCTTCATTCTCTCTTGTGCATCTCTTCAGGCAGCTGGCCAAGGTTGGAGCCTTTGTTTGGCAGTTTCGAGTGCTTCAAGTATGGGCAACTGGCTGTACTTCTTGAGTACTGATCTTTTCATTGCACCCCTTTGGAGCTCTGACAGTTGGCTCACTTCCCTCCTTGTTATCTTGATCTTAGCCTCTAACCATCTTTTCCATGGTGTGTATTGGGTCTCATGATTGCTCTTATAGCCAAGCATCTCAAGGATCACTGATGCTGAGTTGTATATCAGCTCATTGGTCTCTGTTATGGTAGTGGTAGGGATCGTTCTGCTGCATTCACATCTTCAATTAGACTTTCTGATGGTACTTCATTCAGCCGTTGTAATTGGCGTTGTCTGGTTGTCTGGTGTTCATTACAGCCACGATTCTCTTTCTCAGGTCAGTTGCTGCCTCGTTCAGCTTTGATGGTTTGCTCATTACTGGGGCTACATACCCAGTCTCTGGGCTGGTAGTTGTAGTTAACTCCCCTCTGACCTGGCGTCCTGGCTCCTCCCCCTTGCCGTAGCATTTGTGTTGTACCTCGTCAATCTCAAGTTGTGACAGCAGTTGCTGTTTGCGGATGTTGGAACACTGAGCTACTAGTTGTTTAGCAGTTAGTGTCTTTACAGTCTTTGCATGTCGAAGTCTGGTCTTTGACAAGAACATGTTTTTATTATTGGCAACTAGAGTTAGCATAGCGCTAACAGCCTAGTTTATGATCAAGCTCAAGTAGAGTTGGTTGGAGAGACTTTTCAACCACAAATTTTAAGTAGCTTACTAAAAGTGAGTGTTGATAGCAATTTGATGAAAACTAATTTAAGTCAACTTACTACTTTTAATTAAAAACCATGATTGTATTTACAGTATAGTTACTACCCAGTTTTGGCTGTCTACTTGATTAATGTTGAATATCTGGAAGGAGATTTAGAATGCAAGACTCATTTTACTGTGTCTGACAGGATCTGGATGGTGTTGACATCATGCTGGGAGTTTGCTCAAGTGGCCTGATGGTTTACAAAGACAAACTGAGAATCAACCGTTTCCCATGGCCCAAAGTCCTTAAGGTGTCCTACAAGCACAGCAGCTTCTTTATCAAAATACGACCATCTGAGGTAAATAACCATTGTTATTCAAAACCAGACTTATTCTAACTGCACTGAGAAAAGTGAATCTGTGGTGAAGTAAATTTTTCTGAATCTGTGAAATCAATAATCAAGTTAGCATCTTTACATAAGTATATGCAGTATTGAGGTCAAAAATATGTGTTCAAGATAAAAGACATTGTAACCTTTGTCAAAAAATTAATTGCTCAAGGACTAGTCTGTCTTTTTAAGTTCACCCACACAACAAAAAACAATCACGTTATCTCTACTGTGTTTTATTTAGTGTTTCAAAACACCAAATACTACCCAGAGGCTATCAGAAATCCCAATCACCAATGGACCAGCCGTGATTTGAAGTACACCAATTAAACAAAGGTTTAATCAGAGGTTTAATTCTGCTCTGTCTACTTAAAAAAATATGATTCAATTCAATTCAATTGAGTTAAGACTTAGCTTTCAGGACATTTGTACAATTGATTTCTGTATTGAAAAATAAAATATGGACTGATGACAATGATTTTTTAATATACCGTATGTAGGTTAACAAAGTAATGCTGTTGTTGGGGATGTAGGCAGAAAAAAATCATTTTGATGAGAACACTTGAGCTTAAGAATTTTGTTTACCACAGAAAAGTCTAGATCAAGTTACTTATTTGTATGTAACTTATAATGTCAAGATGTCTGTGTTATTTAGTTTATGTACTGCTAAACAAAATTGATCAAGTTTGCAATACTTAAATCGCACAACATAACTTCATGTGTTTTTATATGTTGCAATAATTAATTCATTTATTTATTGTTTTAGCACATAGATATGTGACAGTAGGGATTGGCCAGCAATGTATCCCACAATGCATTGCGCTACCAGCAGCAGCAACTGATTAAGCCACTTTTTAATTTGTCACAAAATTTAGTTTTAATATGTTTAAGGCGAAAACGTAGACTCCAAAGCTTCAATTATGATGTCAGAGCAACAGAGTAGCTTTTGCCTTCATATTGGGTAGTTTCATGCATTTACATTTGCATATATTAAACTGTACCATGAGTTATATGCTTATTTTCATGGAGCCGTCTTGGAAAAAAAAAAAAAAAGAGTAAGCTATTACTGCTTTCTATGTTTTCTGTTTTCTGTTTGAGCGGAGAAACAAATAAAAAGCAGGCAGGAGCCAGGAACTGTTTCAATCAAGTATTATGTTTTAAAAATGTGATAATGTTTTGAGGCAATGAGTTTGCATAATTTTTTAAGTGAAGTAAACTATGTAGATTTTAGAGTGTACTTGCAAACTTCAATTACTACATCAAAAAGTTGAGTAATTTATACAAAGTGTAGTTTTGCTTAATCTACTTGACCGAATTAAGTTCACTTTACTTGGATTTATCGTTTTCATGTAACAAAATACGAAAGTACTTTAAATAAAGAATGCCTTGTTTGATCAACATAAATGAATTATGCAAATACTGTAGTTCCCTTAATTTTTTAAGTAGATAGAACAGAATATTTTTATAAGTATAATACTGAAATTAGTAGGGATGGGAATTGATAAAAATTTATCAAGTTTGTTCAAGTTAGATAGCAATTCCACTGTCAATGACTCTTATCAAGAAGAATTTAACTACTGAAAACCAGTTTTCTTCAAGAACCAGTTCTTTATTCCCATCCCTAGAAATCAAGAAAAAAAAATCAGCATTTAACTTTTAAAATGATGTTTTGTATTCAACAGACAGAACAGTATGAGAGTGCAATTGGTTTCAAACTTCCCAATTACAAGGCCGCCAAGAAGCTGTGGAAAGTATGTGTTGAGCATCATACCTTCTTTAGGTAGTGTATGGTATTTTTTAAAATCTTTTCCAAAGCTTTGCTTTAACAGTTTTCTATGTTTACATTTTTCTGTTAAATAATATCCTTTCTTTGTGGACAGGTTAACTTCCACTGAGATGGCCACCACACCGAGAAAGTTCCTGGCACTAGGCTCTAAATTTCGTTACAGTGGACGGACTCAGGTTCAGACCAAGCAGGCCAGCTCTCTGATTGACAGACCAGCTCCCATGTTCCAGCGCTCTTCCAGCAAGAGGAACTCACGCAGTCTGGATGGAGGTAAAGAGCTGTACATGTTTAAAACACTGGCAATGTAGTTAGTGTGTTACCAGGAGTCCTTTTACAACTTCACATGTTATTATATGTGCCTTGGCAGAATAGAATAGAAACAACCTTTATTGTCCCGCATACACTTTATTACTGCCCATATTTCTCTGCACTGTGGTTTTCCTTTCCATAAAAAAAAACTTCTGTCTCTCTGCTTTCTATCCCCCCAGTCCATAGTCGAAGCAGTTTATGGTCAGCTCAGCTTTCTAACCAATTTTAAATTTATTATAATTATACAAACAATATAACAGACTTTGGTTATATTGTATTATGTTTTGAGGAAAATTGGACACTATTTTAATGAATCAGAATGAGACCATATGATTGTATCGTAATAAATAGGATTCTATTTACGTGGATATAAACTGTTTACTTGGAGTTACTAAATAAAAAAAGTATATTGAAATGTACAACATTTTTTGTTTGTGATGTTACAAAAAATTATGTGTGTATCTCCTTTTTCCCAGCTATTGCCACTACACCAGACAACAAATCTAATCGTCCAGTCAGTGCACCTGTTATGTCACCAGTATCTCCAGGTGAGGCAAAGTCATCGCCACTGCTACCCACACTGCCTCGCCATAGCCATCTTGATGTCTCTACACCCAAAAGTCAACGGCATACAGATTGGAAGAGGGAGCTAAAGACAGAATGTAAGCCAGAGTACACCAAGAGTCATAGCCCAAAGCCACAGTCTGCTTCAGAGATAAAGGTAAGGCGCATTTCATAGAATTTGTGTGATTCAGTACAATGCCAATATGTTTTTTACTGAATCTAGGACTGCATAAGCTTACTGTGCAAAATAATTATCAAAGACAATTATGAAAGGTCATACAAATAGGATATTTTTTTGCATGTTCCAATAAAATATTTGGAAACGAAATGCTACAAATTATTTATTTTATTGCATAGTAATATTTTGTATTTACAGTAACTTTGCATGATAAACTACAAGTGTGCTCTATATCATTGGGTCTCAGTTTTGAAAGTCTAAATATAAATAATGAAATAAAATATCCTTTGTAAAAAAAATCTGCAGAAAGAGCCAAAACGTATACATATATCATAAAAAAATGTATGGCTAGTATACCTATGTATAGATTGTAGCCTGGGGTTTCTCTGGGACTAACTAATATTATGAGCTTTATGCTACTAGACTGTTGCCAAGAGAGAGCGAAGGAACTCCCCATCCATGACCAATAGAGAGAAAGAAAAAAAGAACCAGGTTTGTTTGCCTGATGCATAAACACTCAGCATGAGAATATCAATACAGACACTTTTAGAGGTAGATCACTTCCTTAAAGCTTTTAAATGACTTTAGATGACTTAGCTAAAGAGAGAGTATTTAGTTTTAAAGAATGAAAGACATTATAACTAGTACACCAAAGGAATATTGTCACAAATCTAATGATTAACTGACATGAAAATTTGGGCTAGTATCAATATCGGAAATTAATATTGCTATTAATTTCTAGACAAGAACCACCACTTTTGAAATTGGTTCTCTACTTCAGTTAAACACCGTACCATTGCCACTCAAACAAATACAACATTGTCAATCCCCTTGGGAAATGGGAAAAAGCTGAGAAAACATCACTTGGTCATACTGGCCCAATCTTTCTTTTGGAACTCATATCGGTATGTTAGAAAATGAATAACATTGACTGATTGACCACTCTCAGGTAAAAAACCTTTACTATGTCCTGACAGTGACAGATAATTTGTGAGAAAAATCAAGCTTCTCTGCCTTCTTCCTGTGGTCCTACTGCTACCTGCTACCTGCAGAAAATCCCTATTTGGTCAGAAGCAAGCAATCAGAGGCAGGAAGAGGGTTTAAAGCTGTCAATCAGGTCAAGGACTTGAGGTGATGGTAGTAGGAAAATAATAATCTTTCTCCTTCTTGTTCTACTACCAGATTATCTGTGAAAAAATAAGGATGCAAACAGTGAGAAGGACATCCTTACATGTCACCGGACATGTAAGGATGTCCAGAGTCCTTACAACATTGAAAGTTTTAAGAAACATGCAAGACACATTTTTAATAAAGTTACATACTGTGAATTTAACCTAACATCACTCGAGAGGAAATAATTATGTATAATTTAGGGGTGCACCGAAAAATCAGCCAGCCAATAAATCAGCCACGATTTTCTTCATTTTGGGAGAACGGTGATCAATATTCAGATCAACCAATTTTATTTACTTTGAGGAGGGTCTAAAAATCTGCGGCCGTCATCTATTGCTCTGCCATGAGAAAGATTTGACTAACAGAGCTGCCCACCAGGTCATGTCTGCATGTTGACAGTTGACAATAGTCACCCCGGTGTTGCCAGCTCAGCAACTTTCTTGATGTATTTAGCAACATTTCAGACCCAATTGCAATCGGAAGGTCAGTGTTTTTAAAAACTAGTAATCAGGAATGGGCCAGAAAACTGCAGTTGGTGCACCCAGAATAATTTTTCTTAATTTTAGAACCTATGTAAAGCAGCATTGTTACAAGAATCTGAATCTCCTTATATCCATGTCATTTTTTGCTGTTTTATATTTGAGTTACAAAAGAGGCTTACAGAGAGTTACAAAACAATGTTCTTTTTCTGATGGGGAAACAGCTCTCTGTTCAGGATAAAAAGATGGAAATGGTTCGAGTAAGGAAGGTTAGCAACATTTTTTTGCCGACTTACATTATCATCAGTAATTTAATGACACTTTTTCATTTCCATTGCACAGTCAAATGATGCTATATTTTCTTGACTATTGTGATTTGTGAATTCCTATTTTGAGATAGATTGTGTTAAGAAGACAAATAAAATTTTCTGGTTACTTTAATTAGAAATTCAGCAACCTAATACTATTACTACAATTGATAGTAATGATGATAATATTAGTAATAGTAATATAATTAGCCATTACAATACAACAGTCGAGCATAACATTCTCGTGAAGTACATATAACCACACCCTGTGACACCCTTAAATGTTAACATAAGTGTCAGGCAGGAGTGTAGATATTAAATGATGAATAGAGGTTTTAAAATATTTATTATTAAAATTAAGTCTTACATTTTTCCCTATTTTTGTAATAGGGAAATATTTTCAGTAATAGTTTTTTCCAACACTAAGAAAAAACAGCCATTTAATTTGTACAGTACTGTGAATGAAAACCTAGAATTCATTAATGATGAAATTTTGGAAATTTCTTGGATAATTCAGTATTTTTTTATCATCCTGAAACAGTATCATTTGTAATTAACCCCTTAACTGTGTTGGCACAATATAACATGAGCTTGTTGAAATTTTGCAAATCCAGAAAACAGACACATGCAACGTCCTATGCAGTAGCATCTTATGCACGCATAGCATGTGACTTACAATTCTTGTTTTTTCATGTATTTGCGTGACTGTAACACATACCCACCCAGTTTGTATAGGTTCATCATCTTTTTTTAGCTGAGCTGACAAATTGGGAATTGCATGCTGCTTTCTATGTTTCGGCGCACCAATGCTTTATCTCGCTACCATAGCCATTGCTGTTATTTGAAGATTGAAACATAGACATTAATTCTAACTTGCTCACAACCAGTTTTATTCCTTTCCCTCATTTTTCACAGAAGAGACCCAAGAGACTTGAGGGAGAAACTATTTATATCAGACATAGCAATTTAATGTTGGAGGTTTGTATTTTCAGTGTTACCAGTTTTGGTAGTTTCTGTAACAGTTATGTGTGCATAAATGTAATGTTGATTTCCATTTGCTTGATCTGTTTGTTTGTTTCTTTTCTCTCTCTCTCTCTCCCTCTCTCTGTTTCTGTCTCTCTCTCTCTTTCTCTCTCTCTGTAGCTCAACCCGAAATGGTTTGCATGCACCATTTTCCTGTCTGATTGTCATGCAAGTAACTTCTCATCAGTTTTTTCTGTTTGTCATATAAGCTTTTCACTTTCTGAAATATATGGCTGGGAAACATTGTCGTTTTGTTTAACAACAAATTCTGCAGCCCAGTTTGTCCTTAAAGTGTGTAATTAATTCCCAAATTAACCTTTTTTGCAGATAAACTGCAGATAAACTGATATACTTAAGATTCTATCCAGACACTTTCCAAAAATGTTAATGTCATGGAAAAGTTCTTTAATTCCCATAATTCTATTCAAAATGTTAAACTTTCATAAGTTATAAGTTCAGGACTCACAGTTTATATTCAATCAGGGGTTCAATCAGGGGTTTTTCCCCGACTGGGAGCTTAACGCTGAATGTGAAAGGCAGCCAATCAGAAAGCGTGGATTCTCCGCCTGCTTTCTGAGGGGAAATTACCGAGGGGAATCCCAAACAGCTGAAACGGCGCAACGCTAAGCCTGGTGGCAGCAAAGCATGGCAGCCGCCATACTTATAATACACTGGGGTCCCAGTGTATTATTCCCCCAGTGTATTATAAGCATGGCGGCTGCCATGCTTATAATATACAGTACTACTGATATACTACTGGAAGCTAATGGTATATCAGGGTTTCCCCTGATATACTATTGGCTTCCAGCTAATAAAACCCACAAAAACAAGAATTCAAAAAAAATTGAATACTCTGGAAAAATCGGCTTAAACAACTTCTCAGTTTTTTCAGAAAAAAAGAAATAAATAAAAATATTGTTTTTAATCATGCTGTTTAAAAATGACATGTCAGTTTTCAGTACTTGGTTGGGAATCCCTTTTGCCTTAATCATTGCCTTGATGCAATGTGGCATTGAGGCAATCAGCCTGAGACATTGCCCTGGAGTTATTTAAGCTCAGATTTCCTTGATGCTTGCTGTCAGCTCTTTGTTGTTTTTGGATCTGGTGCCCCTCATTTTCCTCTTGAGAATTCCACATAGATTCTCAATGGGGATTAGATCCAGTGAGTTGACTGGGCAGTCAAATTGTGACCAAACCAGGTTTTGGCATGGACAGGGACCAGGTCCTGCTGGAAGATGAAATCTGCATCTCCATACAGATCCTCAGCAGAAGGAATCATGAAGTCCTCTAAAACATTCTGTAGCCTGTTGCAGTGACCTTGGATTTAAGAAAGCACAGTTTACCAACACGTGTACCCGACAATGCACCCCAAATCATGACTGACTGTAGATATTTTAAACTGGACCTCAAGCAGTGTGGGTTCAGTTCCTCACTTGTCCTCCTCCAGCCCCTTGGGCCTTGATTACTGAATGAAAGGCACACTTTACTTTCATCGGAAAAGAGGACCGTGGACCACTCGCTTCCGACATTGGCTCAGGTCCAGAAGTGGCTTGACCCAAGGAACCTGACAGTTATAGCTCATCTCCAGGATGCGTCTGATTGTGATGGTTTTTGAAGCTGACTCCTGCCTCCTTCCACTCTTTTTGATCTCTGCAAGATTCTTGAATCTTCTTGGTTTGATAATATGTAGGAGTCCACAGTCATTTCTTTTGCTGATGCATCTTCTGCCACATTTTGCCCTTCCACTAGTCTTTCAATTGATAGGCCTGAAGACAGCATTGTGTGAACAGCTAGCCTCCTTAGCTGTGAACTTTGGTGATTTTCCCATTCTATCAAGACTTCCCCACATTGAACCAAACTGAGACAATCGAACCAAACTGAAGCAATTTAATGACACCTGGTGGTGCTTTGAGTTTAGTTGATGATTAGTGTGTCACACTCATATTACATCATTCATGCCTTGCAAAATTTGGGCCGACTTCAGAGTATTCAAAATTTTTTAATTGATGTTTTTGTGGGCTTTATGGGCAGGAAGCCCAAATTATATAACAACAAACAAACAAATACTTGAAATTGTTTTAACTCTGGGCCCTAAATCTATAACCTATGACAGTTTTAAAACTTTTTGAATGGAATTATTGAAATTAAACAACGTTCCCGTGATTTCTAATCTTTTTCCGGAAAGGGTCTGTATCTTTCTATGTGAATTTTGACATTTTCTTGAAAATCTGTGCAGTTCTGCATTATTTTGCCTAAAACAGTCTCAGACCTGGCGTCCTTAGGTCGAGCTCGGCCTAAGCGGTTGAATTCTTCTTATTGTTTAAAATGGTATGAGTTTATGTCAGTCAGGATTGCATAACAATCTATTCAGACATACAGACCCACCTGATAGCGACTCCGGACTTTGAATAGTGAGTGTGGCTGCAGTAAGTATTGATCAATGGCGTGACTCAGCTTTAGAAATGTGTGATTTACTTGCACTGTTGATATGGAGTAGGATGCTGTTATTGTTGCCCCCTTCTCTGGCCACACATAGATGCAGGATGGATGGATGACTGTGTCAGATCAACTGCAGGGGTTTGAAAGTGGGGTGGTGTCTCACAGGAGCACTCATTGCGAGAGTGGAGCTGTTGCAAATCTCCAGAGTGTTGTCGCTATAAAAGGTCTCCAGCAACAAAGAAAAAAAAGTTTCTAGATTTTCTACTTATTGGTTTTTTGTTTTAAAAAAATCACTAGAAAACACTGGATCATCACTAAATAAAGCTACAAATTGTATTGGTTAGTGAAAGCACTTTTTTTTTTATCCTGACTACAGGCCTGCTTAACACCACCACTCATCCCCATACTTGTCTCCACCAGTAGGCGAAAATATAGACCTGACAAATTCTGAAAAATTCCAGTTAAGTAGGCGTACTCGCCTACAGTAAAAAAACACTGTCTATCTGCACCAGTAATACTTGTATCTGTGTGTATATGTGCATGTGCACATGTACATATGTGCATAGTAGGCGAGTGCTTAACTGGAATTTTTCAGAATTTGTCAGGTCATGGAATTCGACTTTCACATGGTGTTAGCTAGTCTCTAATGCTGAAAGAAGCCTGCCATATAAAATCATATGAGGCATGAAATACATGTGGTTATCATCCATCCATAGGACCCTTAACATCTGTTAGTACATCCTCCATAGTTCACATGAGTCACTTTGAGACTGAAGGACAATGTTGAAGATTATGAAAACTATATTTTTGTGTGCAGAGGTTGGGCAGTGCTGTTAGACATTCTTCCATCCATTTTCTTTACACCCTTGTACCTTAGTAGGGTCGGGACGGTTGCTGGTGCCTATCTCCAGCTAACGTTCCGGGCGAGAGGCAGGGTTTACCCTGGACAGGTTGCCAGTCTGTTGCAGGGCAACACAGAGACACACAGGACAAACAACCATAAACACACACTCACACATAGGGGCAATTTGGAGAGGCCAATTAACCTAACAGTCATGGTTTTGGACTGTGGGAGGAAACCAGAGTACCCGGAGAAAGGACACAGCACAGGGCTGCACAGGGAGAACATGCAAACTCAAACTCAAACAGAAAGACCGGGGCTGGGAATTAAACCCAGAACCTTCTTGCTGCAAGGTAACAGCTCTACCAGTTACGCCACTGAGTTAGACATTCAAACCATCATAAAATAAAGCAGAAGAAACCATCATTTCATTTTATTCCTCAATGCCACAGAGCAGAGTTGTTTGCTTAACTGTATTATGAAACTTTTTATCTTGTTTTAACAAGTTCAAGTATGATCTGTGTTTTTGATAAGGGTTTCTATATGATGGACTCATCTTATGCTGCCTGTCAGACAATGACTTTTAATGAGCTGTGAGAGCATGTCTGAAGAAAATCATATAAAACAATATCTCCTATTTATAGATGGAAAGATCAAAATTTTTTTAGAACAGGCACAAAATTAATATTAGTAATATTATTAGCAATTATATTAGGATTTTTTTTTTAATCTGCACCAGTAAGACTTGTATCTGAGTGTATATGTGTGTATGAATCTTATATAGTCACACTTATAATTTTTGAGTATTTTCCTTGTACTCTGACATCTTATTGTCAAATTCACTATCATGACTTTGTGATTTGACAATGAAGTAAATAAGTCTAAGGCTGTACCACTTTTTCTCATTAATCTCCAAAAGATTGTTTACAAAACAGCTTTCTCTAATCTGACTTTACCAAGACCAGCTAACGCAACCACGTTTTGAAGGAAAGCACTTAGTATAAACATCTAAAATTTAGTGTTGAATACACCATTTTACATTATCTACTATACTAACATTGTGTCATCAGCCCTTTTCCTGCCAGACATTTTGAGTGCAGCAAAGCAGAAAACGCACTAGCATGCCATTGTAACATGTAATAGTTCCATTATATGTTACAATTCAAGCTGGTGCCAAAAGTCACATTGGTAATCACTGTCCCAAATATTGCATCCACAAATTAAGAACTTTCCAAACTTATTTTTACTGTGGAAGACAAATATGATTTTCAACCGTCTGAGGGAACATTTTCAATATTATTTAATCAGTTCATTTCTAATTGTATTCTTTTTTATTTAGCCTCCTTTTTCATTTTTTTATAGTCTGTATTTATAAAAGAAATTCTGTATTGTCACTTTTTTTAATGTGACAATAGTTTATTTTTCCTGTAACATTCCATAACCCCTCCAAGCCACCCACACCGAGTCTTTGCTTCTGTCTGTTTAACTCACTTTTGTACTTTACCACTTACAAAGAGTCAGAGGGAGAAACAAAAAAAAATCTGTGAAAAATCTGTGAATAAACAAGTTCAAGTATGAACCCAATCAAGTTCAAGTATCACCCAATAATAAAGGAAACTAAAACAGTAAACTTGGCCCTTAGATGGAAGAGTAAATGAAAGCTGCAAGACTCCTTAAGCGGCCCTTGCAGCTCAGTGCCGCTCCGGCCTTTTGGCAACCAGCAGCCAGAGTTCATCATGCCATTTTATGCCAGTTTGCACAGGATTAAACTCATAAGAATCATGAAATAAAATAGGCTACGCTCACAAACGACTTATGGATTACTTATTGGGGGGTGGATAAGGATCGATCCTACTGTGTTTGGTTCAGTTTGGCTGAACCAAACGAATGGAAACAGCGGTACAGGTCACTATGTCACACCGACCTGCTCCTTCAAAACTGTTCATGGTTGGAATCCACTTCACACCAACATGTCTTCTCTCTATGGATGCAGTTTCATGTTGATAAGGTCAAAGGGGTCAGATAGACTTTGACACTTTCTGTTCTTATAGGGCATAGCTTAAGTGATATGATTTCACCATTGTGTATTGTAGTGGACCTGATGGTGATTAAGTTTTTGTGCCTCTGTGAGTTTTTGTGCAGGAGATATAAAAGTTTTGTGTTTCATGGCGAGTAGGTGAAATTTGACCCCAGACAAGCCCCCTTCAGCATGCACGAAAACTCACCATTTTTATAACTTTTAATCAGCCATACCTTATGAATAATCTGACCAAGTTTGAAGCCGATCTATCAAAATCCCTAGGAGTTCGATCAAATGAGAAGGCTGTAAAAGGCCAAAATGGGGGTCAAAATTGGAACTTCAATCCAAAATGACAGACTTCCTGTTTGACTTGCACTATGACATTAATTGTATTTTCTGTGTGTCTTGGGGAACTCTGCAAGTGTACCAAATTCATGTCTCTATGATGAAGTAAGGTCATAGCAGAGGGTATTTTGAAAGTTGCTAGGTGGTGATTTTGAGCCATTTCTTTTGAGATTTTTGCTTCGACCTTAAAATAGTTAAATTTCACACAGGCTGTATGTGTTCTCCAAGTTTGGTGAGTTTTTGAATATGATAAAGCCCAGATAAAGCCAATTCATTTGGGAAAAGAAAAAAATAGACCTTTGCAGCACTTCACTGCTCGGGCCTAATAATAGTGATAATGTTCCCTTAATGCTGTTGACAAGGATAGACAAACTGTCTCCAACTAATCCTGGCACATTCTTTAATCCATATTTATAGCTTATTTTCACAGGATTGTGCACCATAGACTACAATCTTGAAACTACAATCCTGAAGATTTTACACTATTTGATTTAGCTTTATTTTATTCATTTTTGTGCCACTAGTGACCTTCATATTTCATAGTCAGGAAATGGATAGGGAGAAAAAGATACGTGTGTGTTAACATAATAAAAAGGGTGGTGACTGTAGTGGAGCTTTGCAGATCGGCCTATGTTAAGGCCTATGTTATTTTATCTACTATTATTGGCAAGTTATTAAGCTATTATTTTATCTACTCTTTAACAGCTAAAATAGTAATGGTATACCTTGGATGGTAATGGTATACTTTACATTGGTGACTCTTTCCCAATCATGTATGTAATATCAGTTCCATGATCTACAGTACTATACTGTAGTTGCTTGTAACTTTTTTCAGACAGCTTTTCTTCTCTTTCATTTGATCTGTACTTTTCAAGCTGATGTCTTTGTGCCATTTCTGCTGTCCTGGTAGCAGGACATCATTTTCTGGTAGCAGGAAATTTCCTGGTAGAACTCCCACCCAAACGGTGGGAGTTCACCAGTTGGGTGATCTCTCACAAACCCTCCAGGACCCTGGTGAGGGTGTAGCGCTCATCCAGGCTATGAAAATCATTTAATTTTGAATGACATTTAATTTACATAGATTTGATTTGCCATTTCCTCTCCACCTTACAATCTAAATGTACAGCAATGTAAAGAAAAACGTTTTTTTTAAAAAATTGTCGCTATCAGCTCACAGAATGGACAGCAAAGACTTGAGACTTGGCTTTAGCTTATGATTCCAGATATATGCAGTGCCCTCAGCATGCTTTGTTTGTGGATATTTTATGTCACTGACACATACTGTGGCCGACAGGTGCAAATGCGTTGCAACAGAGAAAGCATGTAAACAAAAAAAGAGACGCAAACAAATTAAATGCAGCAAACAAGAAGAGATAACGCAAACAAAAAGCAAATAAAATGCAGAAAACAAAAAAAGACGCAAACACAAGAGATGCAAACAAAAAAAGACACGCAAACAAAAAAAGAGGTGCAAACAAAAAGCAAATGAAATTCAGCAAACAAAAGAAAAGATGCAAACAGAAAGTGCTGAAAACGAAAGTGCTCCAGACCACTAGAGGGGGAGTCGAACAAAAAACAGCTGTGTCCAAATTTAGGGTCTGCATCCTTTAAAAACGGGTGTTCAGAAAAGCAGCAATGGCGGCAAAATTATTTTTGCTGTATTACACTTAAAATTGCACAAAATGATTTTTCACAATGTTTTTAGGCGAGAATGTAGTTGTATAGATCTCAAGTATCTTCTCGGTTCATCAATAAATCACTTAATTGCAATATTGCTCCGACGTTTTCGGAGATGTCTGCTCCCGCTGCCTTAATAGTCAGCTGTCAGCTGGCCGAGTGCTCCAGGTTCGGTACACCGAGAGAGAACACGTCTCCCGGCAAATCGTTTTAAAAACATCTGATAGTTTTCCCCTATGGGTAGAGGTGAAACACAGATATTAAGCCAGGTAATAGCTATAAAATGTTTTTGGTTCACTAAAGTATTTAATTTATACCTGAGCAAATGGGCTTGACTGAGTAAAGCTAAGCCTTCAAACATAACAGTTTTACTTAACTGTAATGTCTTGCTTCCTGAGATCTGGAGAGTATTTGAAAATGAATAATTTGCATACATTCCTTGCTATACATGTTTAAACATTTTAGAATCAGACAAGCAGATTTATTTTTTACTATGGAACAGCCTTTATTACAAAAGGTGAAGAATAATACAAAAATAAAGAGTAAAAAAAACAAACTTCGAGTCCTTTTTTTTCTTTCGGCGCTCTGTGCTTCACATTGTCATAGTTGCTAAGCAACATAACACAGAGACGGAGGCTAGGCAGCTAGCCGAAGGCTACAGCTTCTCTCTTCTGGTCGTCCATATTTGTGGCCTTCAAAGGACCCGTCTTCCGTAGATCAGGCCGTTTCTCACATCCATCTGTCTGTCGAGCCCTCACATCAATAGTCCGTTGATCTTATCAACAATATCCCGCAGTGCTGAGGCATCTTCTGCTCTTTTGGTCGAGCAAAGCAGGAGGGTCTTTTGTTTGTGTCTCTTTTTTTGTTTGCATCTCTTTTGTTGGTTGCTGCATTTTATTTGCGTCATCTCTTCTTGTTTGGTGCATGTCATTTGTTTGCGTCTCTTTTTTTGTTTGCATGTTTTCTCTGTTGCTCCACATTTGCACCTGTTGGTCACCATATGTATGAGGAAGCAAACGTAAATATTCTAAGACTAAGCTCATTAAGCTCGAGCAAACAGTGCTTTAAATTCCATCCACTCATGGATGGATGCTTTAAATTCCATGGGTTCCATCCATCTCTCCCTCCTGTTTTCCTTCCCTCTCTCCGGTTATCTGGAGTAGGGTCGCAGAGGTGCCAGATTAAGTAGGAAGGCCCAGACTTCCCTCTCCCCAGCCACTTGGGCCAGCTCCTCCAAGGCTTTTGGTCATGACCCAAAGCTCATGACAATAGATGAGGGTAGGAACGTAGATTAAGCGGTAAATCGAGAGCTTTGCTTTTTATGTTGTCAATAGTTTTATTGAGGGATCAGACCTGGACAATGAAACATCAGCAATACAAATGTATCTTCATTTTTCTTATGTGAACATAAAACATAAGAAAGACAATACAAAGAACAAAACAGAAATTACATAAGCAAAAACACTCCCATGCCCCACCCCCCTCCCTTTCCCTAGGACTTATATCTCATCACACCAAGGCTCAGATCAACTCCTCTTCAAATAGAGTTATCAATATATTGCCGAAGGGGTTGCCAAGTTTTCTTAAATTGCTTCAAATTATTTGCCAACGAGAACCGTACTCTTTCCAAATCAGAGAGCCTTACCAGCTCCTCAAGCCAACAACTTAACGGATGGAACCTCTGCTTTTTTCCAAAACATCAACACTAGTTTTTTTTCCTATGATAAAGGCATAAGATAATACTTGTTGTTGGCATTTAGTAAACTGAAAAAGTTGAACAAAAACTCCAAGTACAATCAGAAGTGGATCCAGCCTCAGCTCTGTATGGAACATATCTGACAAAGTTTTGAATACGCCTGACCAAAATGGGGTTAATTTAGCACACAAAGAATAAGAGTGGAGAAGCGTGGCTTCTTCAATATGGCATTTGTCGCACAACGGGGATGTGTTGGGAAAAATTTTATGTAGTTTCGCCTTACAATAATGAAGTCTGTGAATGATTTTAAATTGAATGAGACAGTGTCTGGAGTTAGCAGAGCACTTATGTATATTCTCTAAAGCAGGCTTCCAGAGTTCATCATTTATCTCCGTTCTCAATTGCTGTTCCCAGCTTGTTCTAAGACCCTGAATGGACGGCTAAGAACTAAATAATAACATATTATAAAACAGAGAGATTAGATGCCCTTTCCCACCACCCAACCTAAAGAGCTTGTCAAATTCATTGGGTATTATATTCTCTAAAGTGTGTGTGTTGTGTGTGTGTGTGTTTTTAACATACGCCCTGACCTGTTGGTATCTGAAATGATTGTGTTTATGGAGACCAAATTTTCCCTGAAGTTGAGAAAAAGAGGCAAAATTGCCACCCACCAACAGATCACCAATAGTTCTGATGCCCAACTCTTTCCATTGTATGTAACCTGAATCTAAAGTGGAGGGGATAAATGAGGGGTTCTTTGCTATTGGTAATAAGGTAGACATAGATTCAATACCAAATTGGGATTTTATCTGTTTCCAAGTATGTATATTACTGTGGATGATGCAGTTATTGTTGTATGTCGAGGCGTCTATTGTTGTAGTTGACAAAATAAGAGTACCAATTTCATGAGGGCTGCAGTCTTCCTTTTCCATTAAAACCAGTAGGTCCACATCTTCCACAAAAAGCAGAGATGTGATCCTAAGGACACCAAAATGGATCGTCTCATCACCTTGGCTACACCTAGAAATTCTGTCCATGAAAGTAATTAACAGAATTGGTGTTAATTATTTTTGGATTCTGCAGCCTTGGCGGAATTCAACTCTTACTGGAATGATCCCATCTTATTGCAGACCAGACTGACACTGGACATACAGGGACCTAATAACCCATATCAAAGGACCTGCTACCCCAAACTACATGAGCACCCCCCACAGGACTTCCCAAGGGACACATTCCCAAGTCCACAAAGCACATGTAGAACGGTTGGGTGAACTCCCACAAACCCTCCAGGACCATGGTGAGGGTGTAGAGCTGGTACAGTGTTCCACAACTAGAACCAGAACCACACTGCTCTTCCTGAATCCAAGGTTCGACTATCCGACAGACCCTCCTCTCCCAGATGAGTACACCTTGCCAGGGAGACTTAAGAGTGTGACCCCTCTGTAGTTGGAACACACTCTGTGGTCAACTCAGCCCACCATCTCAGTCTGCCAATCCCCAGGGGAAAGGCCCCTAATGTCCACGCAAGATTGCAGAGTCTCATCAACCAACACATCCAGAGATAGATAAAAAAAGGAAAGCGAGTAGTCAAATAGAATCCTGTAAGAACACCGTATTTTGTAAGTACAATAAAAAAAGAATGACACCAGAAAATTTGAAATAGGACTGTCTGTTGTGCATCTTGTCTGACAGTTCTCTTGGTATAGTTCGCAGATTCTTTTCCAAATTATTTTATCTTAATATGTTCATATACCTGGTACTATGAAGTTTCATGGTTTTTTTGAGACATAATCATGATATGTTTATGGGCATATCTTCGAAAAAGCACAAAGTAATTTAACTTGTTAAAAAACTATTTTTACTCTAATGATAGTGTGGCTTTGACATTGTTTTCATGCACATTTATGATTACAAAAAAATCATTATTCACTTATCCATTTTACATGTCCTTTCACTCACACTGTGCAATGTAAGTTCACAATGTTCCTGTTTTTCAGTATTTTTTTCTGGCTCGTTTTGACCAACATTTAAGTCATTATATTCCTGTTTGTGATCCTTTTTTCTAACCTTTTGCTCTATCATTATATTAATGTAACTCTTTCATTCTTGAAGGACCTTGATAAGACCCAAACTGAGATCATGCGCCATCATACTAGTATCAGTGAGCTCAAGAGAAGTTTTATGGAGTCAGTACCAGAACCTCGACCCAGTGAGTGGGACAAACGCCTGTCTACCAACTCGCCACTCCGCTCAGTGAGCGTCAATGGTCAACTGCAACCAGCGGTGAGTCCTGAGGAAATTATCTGCATATTTGTAACATCAATTAAAATCAAAAATGGTGTTCAGTTGTTTTATTTTGTAAAAATAGAAAAGTCCTGTTGTAAAAAAAGAAAAAAAACTAACAAGGGTGTTTGAAGCACACATAGAAGAATATGGAATTGAGTATATTTCCCTTACCTTTATTCATGGAATTGCCCCACCAACGAGAACCCCTCCTACAAAAGGACATCAGACATGTACTACTTGCAGGGCTGCCGCCAGGAATCGTAGGTCCCCTGACAAAAAATTTGTTTGGGCCCCCTGCACAGCTGCTGTTACAATTTTTTGAGTCTATTTGACCCATAAAAAGCATCACAATTTTAAAGGCCTGTAATCTGCCTTGCTTTCTTTGGTTCAATACTGATAATTAGCACAATATTTACTGCTCATGAATTTAACATCCAACAGTCCACATCCAGTATACAAGTAGGCTACTTAATTTTTTTTCTATTAGTTTTAGATTACTGAAATGTCTGTCCAAGTCAGCTACAACTACACATGAAGCAATCCAGACATCTAAAAATGCTATGTAGTTGTATTTTATTCAAGATGCAGTACATAACTTTAATAAAAAATATGTTTTCTCCATAATTGTTATAAGTAATTGTTTCATAAGTAATTTACTGCCCACAATATCCCATAATTCATTGCAGGTTCCAACTGAGAGTTCAGGCAGAACTCGATGGCGGTGAATAGCGACAAATTACTTAGCTATACAACACTTTAAATGACACAACGCGATTTGGTACATTCTCGCCTAAAAACGCAAGTGTGTAAATCTCGGTTCATCAATACATCGCCTAATACATCGCCTAATTGCGATTGCAATATTGCTCTGACATTTTCGGACCTGTCTGCTACCGCTGCGTTAACAGTCAGCTCCCCTCGCTCAGCTGGCCGGGTTCTCCAGGTTCGGTATACTTAGAGAAAAAGCCTAATTGTTATAAAAACATCGTTATAAAAACTTCCGCTAGCTTTCCCCAATGTTAAGCAACGATATTATTCAGACAGGTCTGGTTGAAAAATGTTTGTTTTATAAAGTATTTCAAAGCAGAGCACATCGGTTTGATTGATTAATTAATTAGGTTTATTTAACCATAATGTCTTATCTGAGATGTGGACAGTATTATATTTGTAAATGAATGCTTATATGTGTAGCCTGGAAAAGGGAGGAACCCAGACAAAGTTATGTTTGTTTTTTTTTTCCTGAATACTCAAATACAAGGAGAGTAGTGTTAAACTAAAAAAATCCTGAAGAAATTTCACTGGGGCCTGCTAAAGTGTGCCTGTCAGTTTGGACCAAGCATTTTAGCTACAGCTTGCACAGCTGGACTACTCTTTGCTCCTGAAATGTATCAGGAGCACACACATGCAATGCTAACAAGCTTTACACTGTTATTCACCAATGTCCAATTACTGAGGCTCTTGCCAGGTCCATTACCATTTTTCTATGGCTGATCTGGTTTATTGCAACAGTACAATGGCTGAACCCTGTTCACAATGAAATTCAGTCCAAGACTGATGACTATAAGCTTCGCACATGTAGTTCTCACTCACGGTCCGAAATAAAAAAAATAAATAAAGACAGTCTGTAATTTTTTATTTCTTGAAATGTTTAAACCTTCATACTAAGGATTTTAATTCACACTCAAAAATTCAGAGAAATAATTTTATGTAAGAAAAATATGAATAGTCACAGGAAATATTTATTCTTTCCACAATGCATTGTGAGACCAGCCTCTGCGCCTGTTTGTGGGCTGGCTCTCTCTGTCAGACAGTATGCTGGAGACAGAGTTTCTATACTTGTGAGACACCCAGCATCGGTCTCAAGTACCCTGACAAAAAGCCATAACCCCTAGCAAATTTTGAAAACATTTTATTATTATATTTTCTAATCTAATATTATAACTAACTTGAGGGAAAAAGATAAAAGCTAATATTATCACTTATCTGAGAGGATTATTGAGGCTTTTACTTTTTAATTTTCATTAACCCTTGGAAGTCAGGTGTCTAAATGTCTGTTTTGGTCTAATTTTGAATTTACCCTTATATTTTCACCAATAAAATTTTTTTACCTTGCCTTATTTGGTATCATTATTTTCAGCACAACCTCAGCTTTAGCAATTTAAAGTGTTTGTTTCATTTTGACAAAATGCATTATCCCAGTGGACCCAAAATCACAAAAAAAAAAAAAAAAAAAAATCAGAGTAGAAAGAAATATTGATATTTTTAGTATAAAATTCACAAAAATGTTGAACAAATCATTTTTTAACCAGTAATGATAATTTATAGTGTACATTTTAAAAACATGTGTAAAGATGTTGCAAAAAACAAAATTAAATACATGTTTTACATTATATTATGTGAAATTTCCCAGGCGTTATGTACAATTATTTAGAAAATATGGCACAATGACTCCAACACAGCTTTTCTCCAACATCACAAAGTCTCATGTTTTTTTTTACAATTAAAAAATATGTCACAATGTTTCCACCACAAATTTCTTCCAATATCAAAATGTTTCAAGTGTTTTTTTTTTTACAACTATCTACAAAATGGGTTTCCCAATAGGTCTGCAGACAAATCAGTTGTGCCACTCATCAAAACAGTTTCTGTCAAGAAAAGGCACAGTCGCACATCAAAAGCCTTGCTGCAACCTCAGCTGCAGAGAAAAAAACTTTTGGCCTGCAGGGGGAGCAGATTTACCTGCACCCAACGTGTTTTTCTTGGCTGAAAGTAGCATGAAACACGGAAGAGGGCTGTCTGCTCCTTTGCATCAGAGCTCGCTTTGCAGTCATGTAGCATGGCTTATTTTGGCACACAGACTAACAAAACTACTACAAACACTGCACACACACTCACAAACCCTAACTCACACATTTATAGTCTAAAAAAACTCAACCGAAACACAAATCCAAAGCGTCACTGCGCTGGTCTCTTCCCCTCTCCAAAGCTCTCCAGAGCGTCTCGCCCCACGTGTCTGCTTTCACAACCACAACATATCGACAACACCTTGTAGTACATATGAGGAAATGGGAAATATAAAAAATGGATGGCATATTGCATTCAAGCATTTCCTGGTCACAACATTCACTGAATGAGCCGCAAAGAGGAAAAAGGGTTTTTCTGGCTTTTTTTCATCTTCCGGATCAAAGCGCCGCGCCGCTGCCTGCTGCGCTTCATTCTTTATATAATCTTTTATATTGTTGAAATTGTAGCATTATGGGGACAATTGAAATGTCCCACAATATACAGAACAGAAACAGCTAAATTGAAAACAAATCATGAAGTTGATGCCACCGATCGCTCCGGTATCCAAACTTTACATCAATTTTGCGATCTCACTGCCTTTGCAGCTGCTCCGTTTGCATTGTAACTCGGTTCCGCTTCTCTTTCACCGTAACTTGAACAACTTTACTTCGTTTCTTAGCAACAAAATATATCCCATAATTATTTATTAAAGATGCGAGAAAAAAACTCCTCATCGTCAAGCCCAAACTCCGAGTCCGAACCATCTGGCAGCACGCCTTCGTCCTTTGCACATTTGTACACGTACTTCAGGGCTCCGCAGTCATGTAGCGACTCATTTTGACACGCACTAAACACACTAAAAACCGTCTACAAACACTGCACACACACACTAATTGTGATATCTTCATTTCCAAGAAGTAGAGTCACTCTCAGCAGTTGTCTTTTACTTGTTTATTCCGTCCTGAACATAACTTACACATTACAGGTACTGACTCATTTTGCTCTGGCCTTTCTGGCTTAACTCTGTTTCTAGCTTCCCACTGCTCCCTCTAGTGGTCTGGGGGGTAATCCAACTAAACCTAAATGAGGAACCAACTCAGTGTACTACATCCCCCCGCCCTCCTTTAAGAGTCAGCTAAGTTAGTAAACTTAACAGGAACTAACCTTCCATGGACCTGATGACTGTGCTATCAAAACTCTATGTGTTTATTTATTCTAAACATAGAATAAAACATATATATTAACCATGGAAAATGAACAAACTAGTGAGTCCAGAGAATACTCTTACTTAAGGAACTCACTACTTGCACAAAAAGTCACTCAGATAAGAAGGAGTCTTTTGTTAGCGTTCTGAGCATTCAGACAGAGAACAGATCCACCACCAGTACCACTGGTGGTGGATCTGTTCTCTGTCCGATGTCCACATCTGGCACAACCACTGCAGGAAAATGAACCTGAGCTGTTTCAGCAGGCTCCACCAATGCCCTTCCTCCTGAAGATGGAGCCACTGAGTCCATCGGCCCGAGCGCAACTACTTCATCTGGAACCTGAAGAGCGCACTGTGCTCCAGGCCCATCCCCTCTGCATCACATTTTCTTGATCTGATCCACATGACGCCGCATGACACGTTCATCTCCTATCTGCACAGTACAAGACACTGGACGTGTGCTCCCTACAATGATGGCAGGCACCCACTTCGGTCCATGACTGTAGTTACGGATGTAGACATCATCGCCGGGAGAAAAGCTTCTCCACTTTCTGTGGGTGTCATGATATTCCTTCTGTTTTGCTTGCTTCTTCGCCTTTATGTCCGGCAGCAGGAGATCCAGCGTAGAACGCAATCTCCGTGACATCAGCAGTTCAGCAGGTGACAAGCCTGTGGTACTTTGTGGTGTGATTCTGTAGTTAAACAGGAATCTTGCCACCCTTGTTTCCAAAGTGTCCCCTTTAGTCTTCTCAGGCCTTATTTGAATGTCTGTACAGCCCTTTCAGCCAGCCCGTTTGATGCTGGGTGGAAAGGTGCAGATGTAACATGCTGTATTCCATTCTGTTTCAAGAACATTTCAAACTCTTGACTTGTGAAGCATGTGCCGTTATCTGTAACTATCATCTGGGGTAGGCCATGTGAGCTGCAACACTGTTGGAGTTTCTCTATGGTATCTTGACTTGTCGCACTGTTTGTGGGATACACATCAATCCATTTCGAAGGTGCATCTACCACAACAAGAAACATCTTGCCTGAGAGAGGGCCGGCATAATCCACATGTAGTCTACTCCAGGGTGTCTCTGGCCACTCCCAAGGGTGCAGGGGAGTGGCCAGAGAAACCCTGATAACACCCAAGAGTTTTTCTATTTTAAGTCCATCTGTGATTCCAGGGTGATTAATGATCCATCAATCAATATCTGACTGTTTTATTGTCCATGATCCATTGCAAATAGGTCCAGAATGAGACATTAGCTTGGTTCATTTAAATCCTACCGCAAAGCTGCGGTGATCCGGTTAGCTCGCCATCTTGGGTTGAAACAGGGTGGAAAAAAACCTGACCTAAACAAGGTCATAAATAAAAATAAAAACAAATTAGCTTTCACATTTAAATAGGGTTAAACTGTTATACAAAATAACTAAACATTCAATAATTACAAAAAAAAACTATATTCCATAAAGTATTTTTCAGGAATCTTTCAAATGAATTTCAAATTAAAGATCGCGATCATGTTTACAGATTCAAATTAAAGTTATAGATCAAGCAAGGGTACAGATCAAATTAATGTGCACTTTTAAGTTGTACCCAACTTACTGTCACTTTGACCCACCAAAATAAAATATGCGTTGATTATTTTGTGCTGGTTTACACCAGGATGTATACAATGTAGTTGTTTTATAAGGGTAGACCTTCCCTTCTGTGGAACAACCACTCTGGCACCCAACAGTACACATCCATCTTTCACACTCAACTCTAACCTTCTCTGACTGTAGGCCTTGAACTGAGTGTCCACTTTGCTTGGCCAACCTTTTAAACACCATGACAGCACTTGTGACAGAATTAGGTCTTTAGCTGTCCATTGTTGTACTTGGGATGTGGTGATGGGTGGGTTATCCATCACATCCAGCATGAAGACTTGTCCTGAGTCTTCCTCCTCATCAGTCTGTGGCAGTGGCAGACGACTCAATGCATCAGCGTTGGTATGAACTTTACCTGGTTTGTATACAATGTTGTACGCATATGCTTTCAACAGGGTAGACCACCTTTGCACTCTTGGCAATCCCATCTGTGGCACTGGTTTTGTTTAATTAAAAAGGGAGCTCAGAGGCTTGTGGTCAGTGCTGATTGTGAACTTCCGACCATAGATGTACTTGTGAAATTGCTTGATTCCAAATAAGATGGCTAACCCCTCCTTGTCGAGCTGTGAGTAACGCTTTTCCGCTGGCGTTAATGTCCTTGACATGAACCCTAAAGGTCGCTCACTCCCATCTTGCATCACATGTGATAGCACGGCTCCCACTCCATATGGTGAGGCATCACATGCAAGCACCAGGTCTCTGTCTGCTGAGTAATGACACAGTACTTTGGCTGATTTAAGCAGTTGTTTAGCTAAGTTGAAAGCTTCCTGCTGTTCTTTATTCCAATACCATGGAACTCCTTTCCTCAGCAGATGATGTAATGGTGCTAAGGGTGTAGCTAGGTTCGGAAGAAACTTGTTGTAGTAGTTTAGGAGGCCCAAAAAAGCTTTTAGTTCAGTCACTGTGGTTGGAGATGGAGCTTCCTCAATGGCTCTCACTTTGCTTTGTACTGGGTGCAAACCTTCCACATCGATTCTGTGTCCCAGGTATTGATCCTGTAAGAATGCACATTTACTCCTGTCACAGTCCGGCTTCCTTCAGTCGTTTGAGAACTTCATCCAGCGTTTTCAGGTGTCCTCTGGTGTCACTTCCAGTTAGCAGTATGTCATCCAAGTAGACTACTACATTTGGTAGACCTTGCAACAAGCTTTCCATTGTTCTTTGGAAAATAGCTGAGGCTCATGACACTCCAAATGGTAGTTTGTTATAAGTGAAAAGGCAACGGTGTGTGTTTATCGTCAGGTATTTCTTGGAGTCCTCATCCATCACTATCTGTTGATATGCATGACTCAGGTCGAGCTTGGTAAACTGTTTGCCTTCTGTTAGTGCATTGAAAAGGTCTTCAACGCAGGGAATTGGGTATTGTTCCAGTGATGAAGCATTGTTTACTGTTAATTTATAATCACCACAAATTCTGACAGAGCCATCCGACTTCAGAACGGGCACAATGGGAGCTGCCCAATCTGCATACTTTACTGGGGTTATTATATCCTCCTTACAAAGTCGTTCTAGCTCCTCTTCCACCTTAGGCCTCATGGCATATGGGACTGAACGGGGTTTGTAAAATTTAGGATGGGCGTCTGCAGATACACGGATGGTTGCCTGCACACCTCTCAACATTCCCAACTCCTCTTTAAAAACCTCTTCATGTCTCAAGAGAACTTCCTGTAATTCTTGTGCCTCTGTTTTCACGTGTTTAATCTCATCCCACTTGAGTTTCAATTCTTTCAGCCATCCTCTGCCTAGCAGATTTGATCCAGTTCCCTTCACTACCACTAGGGGTAGCGTTTTCTTCTGGTTTGCATAGTTCACTTCAACTTGAGCTACACCTACCACTGTAATTTTATCTCCACTGTATGATTTAAGAGAGAGTTTACTTTCTTTAATCTGTGGTCGACTGCAGGGGCGGAGCTATAGGGGTCCCCCGAGGGACATGGTCGAACGCCTTCTCCAAGTCCACAAAACACATGTAGACTGATTGGGCGAACTCCCATGCACCCTCCAGGACCCCCTGAGGGTGTAGAGCTGGTCCAGTGTTCCACGACCAGGACGAAAACCACACTGCTCTTCCTGAATCCGAGGTTCGACTATCCGACGGACCCTCCTCTCCAGGACCCCTGAATAGACCTTACCAGGGAGGCTTAAGAGTGTGAACCCTCTTTAATTGGAGCGCACCCTCCGGTCCCCCTTTTTAAACAGGGGGACCACCACCCCGGTCTACCAATCCAGAGGAACTGCCCCCGATGTCCATGCGATTTTGCAGAGTCGCATGAGCCAACACAACCCTACAACATCCAGAGCCTTAAGGAACTCCGGGCGGATCTCATCCACCCCCGGGGCCCTGCCACCGAGGAGCTTTTTAACCACCTCGGCGACCTCGTCCCCAGAGATTGGAGAGCCCGACCCAGAGTCCACAGGCTCAGCTTCCTCAACAGAAGGCATGTTGGTGGGATTGAGGAGGTCTTCGAAGTATTCCGCCCACCGACCCACAACATCCCGAGTTGAGGTCAGCAGCACACCATCCCCACTGTAAACAGTGTTGGTGCTGCACTGCTTCCCCCTCCTGAGACGCTGGATGGTGGACCAGAATCGCCTCGAAGGATTAACCTGCTTGCGTGGAAAATTGGGCATATTTCAGAATGATGCTGGTTTAACTGTTGTACTGGAGATAGGGAGATCTGTGGAGTTGCGATCTTGCTAAGATGATGGCTTCAACTCCTTTAAATAGCTGTCCTTTCAAAGAGGACCATGCAGCAGTGGATCTATTGTTTTGTATGACTTATTCTGTGTGGGGAGGGAAGGGGGGGCATCAGAGGCTGCAGGGTCAGAGGTCAGCCTTGTCTGCCATGCTCTAAGTTTTTTCTCATGTCCTGTTGAAAGTGTTTGACGCAACAGTTATTGTCCTAAATAATGCAGCGTAAGCTAAAGATTGCAGTAAAACAGTTAAACGGTTGTTTTCCTTAAGAAGCTGCTCTTATGCAGGGACACACGAACACACAAATGCCTTGGTGTGCAGGGCCTCTTTGAGCGTATCCACCATCTCCACCCAAAAAGAATCAAGCCTCATCTCTTTCACTTCTCAAGTTCAGTAGTCAGATATTGTTTGGAATATATTTATTTATTCGCTTTGTTTGGAATATATTATATTTATTTATTCACTGCTAACTGCGATTAAAATTTGAGAGAAGGGTGTCATGGAGGTCACACGGTTCCCATAGGAGGGTGGGAGGCATCCAGTCACGAGGTGGGACATCCGGTCACGAGAGAGGGTGTGGCGAGGGGGAGGGGGTTCTTTGATATCAATTAATCCATCAAACTCCGATTAAAATTTGACAGAAGTGGTCCATATAGTCTTCTGATGACAGAAGGCAAACACACTTTCACCAAGACGGGGAGACAGCGCCGGACGACATACGCCTCTATCTGCCAGTGGATCGTAAATGCCTGGGCTGATACATCATTCTCAACTGTGGTCCGAGCTTTCAGGAAGGCAGGAATTGTCACTGAAAGATTGTTGTGATTGCACTAACGTTTGATTTATCGTAACAATATCAGACCGTCTTTTATTGAATCGAGGAAAGGTTCCCCTCCACTATGTGATATAAATGTTGCACTACATGTTGCTGTTGTTAAAAGATAAACTGTCAGGAAAATACCACGTCACTGACTTTACCTCTGGGAAAATAATTAACAGCTGTTTATTCATTTTGGTAGTGAACAGAGTTATCAGAACGCTGGTTTCTAATCTATTAATAAAGTTTGACTGACATATCTGACTGTTTTGTTGACATTCCTGTAAGCGCAGCTCCTTTTAAAGGATCCATAATGTTACCCCCGCCTGTACTGTAGAATCTATTCGATGCGCCTTATAATGCAGAGTGCCTTATATGTGAAAAAAGTTTTAAAAAAATAGGCCATTCATTGAAGGTGCGCCTTATAGTGCAGAAAATACGGTATATCTGAAATCTTAGAATGAAAATTATCTACAACTTAAGGACGGGGAGGTAGAGTAGATTTGATTAAATGTTTCTGCTGTGTTTTGTGATGGTGGCTTTTTGGCTAAGTGAGTCAATGCTGATCGTGCTTTCAAAGATAACAACAAAATGATCCAACAGGGTGACATCAGTTACAGAGACATTGGAAATATTCACACCCATACTGATAATCAGGGTCCAGTGTGTGTCCTCGATTGTGGGTTGCTTGGTTGTGTGGGTTGCTTGGTTAATACACTCCTGATCAAAATCTTAAGACCAGTCCAAAAATTGCAAGAATTTGCATTTTGCACTATTGGATCTTACCAAGGTTCTAAGTAGAGCTTCACAATGGTAAAGGAAAAAGTCAGTGCAAGAGACAAGAACTTTTGAGCAGGGAATTTTCTGAAAACTGCATTTATACTCAAACAAGATTTTTTCAGCTGACCTTGTCAACCTGGATGTTGAAATCTCCTATAATTATTAAACAGTCATATTGAGAGATAGAAGTTCCTTAAAGGCAATAAACAAGTTTTCCACATATGTTGGCGTTTTGTACAGGGTTAATGTCAGAGTTTGGGCTTCTAGGCTTATCATGAAGCTAAGGTGAATCAGTGGTCTTTTAATGCAGGCTGATGAAAATTACCAATAAGTAATTAGTGTGTGTGTGTGCATTTGTTGTGTTTATAATACCTTGTAGGGACCATTTTTCTGACACATACCAGGGTCTGACAAACCACCAGGGTCTGAGCCACCCTGGTGGTTTGAGTGTTAAGTTGAAGTTGTGATACTCAGTCCAAAGAGTAGGAGGAGCAAAAGCAGTGCTGAATTGCACAGGCTCTGCTGTCTTCAGGAACTAACTGTTAGCTTATAAAATTCAGCTTCTATTTAAAGCGGAACTCACAAATACAAACAAGGGGGATACTTCACAGGCATCAGGTTACGCCAGTTAAATTGACAAGAAAATAAATAGTCAACCCCTCAGAAGGAAACTTTGTTTGACTTTTAGCAAGTGATTTATTACAAAAAAAACAGACTAGGAAAATAATAGTTATCTTGATAAATAAATCAGTAACCAAAAATTCTTCAAAATAAGTATAGAATAGATTTAATTCACTCAGTTCATGTCAGTAAAGAAACTCAAATGGTTAAATGTCCAAAAATTCTCAATCCTTTTTAATACGAATATTGTCCTCAAAAGAGTTCCATATCCTGGGAGACGTTCTCCCTTTTAATCCAGAGTCCAATCCAAAACGAAAACTCCAAAACGTCAAAAAAATAAAAATAAAAAAAAAAGAGTGGTACCACCCAAAAATCCCCCCCAAAAAACGTAAAATCCAGATCTCACCGGGAATGTCTGTTTCCCCCCCGGTGGCGTCTTCTCGCTCCGTCGGCGTCCTGTAGCCAATCGGCGTCCTCTGCACCTGGCAGCATTTCCTGGATGCGAGCTCCAATCCAGCTCCTATAGCGCACGATCCGCAGCGCTGGGGCGAACTTTGATTGCCGTTTTATCTCCTTTCTTTGATTTGTTACTTATCTAAACGTTCAGTCAATTAAAATGTCCCGCTGCACGGACCTGACGGTGAGCATCTTCCTCTCTGATTGCGCCGCCCCGCGCCGACGCATATGCCCCTTTTTATACATTGATATCAGCCACACCTAAAAACCAGTATGACCTGCCCACAAATCAGTTTTAAAAGTGGAAATACGGAATCATTTTACAATGAAATAACCACAACTGTTATACAGACCAGATGATACATTCACTCTTCAATGCGAAAAAAACAAACATAGTGGTTATGTTACAAGCTGTGGCTCTGCAGCACAAACCCTCCAGTAAATAAATACTTGAAGCAAAAGATATATTACACATTTTATTTACTTTCACTGCGGAATAGGTAAAAATACATTAACAAAAAGCAGACCTCTGTTCATTTCATTACGTAGGCTGAATCATGATGAACTGCATTGTTATGCCTTAAATCAAAACTAGAAAACTGGCTACATTGCCTTGATAGACTTAGCTTTATTTTGTTAAAGGCAGCAAATATCTCAATTATTTTTAGCCATTTAACTAAAAATAATTGAGATATTATTTTTAGTTAAATGGCTAAAAATAATATCTCAATTAATAAGAAGAGTTTGAAACAGGCAGGAGGGGCTGAGCATTGCTACTTGCTCAGTGGAAGCCGAGAGCAGAGGGGCAATATTGCAGAGCAGTTGACAATAAAAAAAGAAAGCAGGACTTCCGGCCGGAACATCGTTAAGATGGCTGCTCATTAGAGAGGCTCCCCAGATAACCGGATAAATTATTGAATTACCCCATTCAACTGAGCAATATTACCTTACGAAAACCAATTAGAGGGGGTAAGACGACAACGAAGCCCAACGACAATAAGTAAAAGAGGGTAGACAAAAAATTCAACGAACAGGTACAACTAACGTATCATAGCTTCTAAGCTAGTGGGACGGAATGGCTAGCCTCGAAATCTTATTAGAAGAACTGAGAGGGTTCCGTCAGGAAACTAAGGAACAACTCTCGACTATTAAAGAGGAAATACGAAAAGCGAACGCAAGGATAAGTGAAGTAGAGGAGCGTTTGGAGAAGACGGAGGAGCGAACCCAAAACACGGAGGAAGTGTTAGCAGAGCTGCTAAAGCTACACGTGGGTCTGGAAGATAAGATGGTTGACCTGGAGAGCCGATCCAGGAGGGAGAATGTCAGGATCTACGGTGTTCCAGAGGGCTCTGAAAAGGACTGTGAATCCATGGCTGCTTTTGTGGAAACTTTATTAAAAGAGGGGCTCGGTCTGGAAGACCCCCGGCCGGACACGCAGATTGAACGAGCACATCGGGCGCTCGGTCCGCAGCCACCGGAGGGAGCAGCGCCACGGTCGATCGTAGTGAAATTTCTGAGCTTCAAATATAAAGAGCTGTTGCTCCGCAAGGCCTGGCAGCGAAAAGGATTTGTTTGGCATGGAAAGCAAATAAATCTGGATCATGATTATCCACCAGCCATCCTCAGAAAGCGCAGAGAGTACGTGGAGGTTCGGAGGGTCCTGAAGGAGAACGGCGTCCCGTTTCAGACACTTTTCCCAGCGAGGCTGCGAGTGAAACACAAAGAGGGGACCAGGACCTACGACACCATAGAGGAGACCACCGAGGATCTGGTTAAAAAGGGCTACAAGGTTAAAGTCATCAGATCCCCAGCCTCCCTGAAGGAGCAGATCGAGCGGTTGTCCTGGAGCAGGAAGGAGGGGAGGAGGCAGAAAGGTTCCTCCGGTTCTGCAAGAGGAGAGAACTACAAAGAGAGGCTCCGGGCTTTCAGAAGAACATCTCCACCTACGACCTGAGAACTGAGGGGTTCTTCCTTTTCCCTCCTGGAATCTTCCTCTCAGAGATAAGTGTACAGAGGGCTGTTTTAAGGATGAAAGGATTCTATAAAGGTTAGATTGGGGTCCACTCTTATTTGGGCTGCTGCCACCTGTAAGGGCCTCCTTAACGTTATGGGAGGTTTTTCCCATCTGGGCTGCCTCCAAGAAGCCCAACAGGGTCTAATCAACAGACCCCTGCCTTGGAAGCTGAACATGTTCTGTTTTTTCCTGGTTCTTGTTTATATGTTTACTTTTGGTTCTGGTTCTTCTGTTTATATTCTGTTAATGTCAGTTCTAGTGAGTGATGGGGGGGTTTCAGGGCCATCAGTGACATGGGGAAGACATCTGCACAAATGGGAAAGACAGAGTTAAAGGTGGTTTCTTTCAATATAAATGGCATAAATAATCCGATTAAGAGATGGAGAGTATTATCAAAACTCAGGAAGGATAGAGTTCAAATAGCAATGCTTCAGGAATCCCACCTAGATAATTCTGAACATGCCAAATTGAACAAGATGGGGTTTAAATCTGTTTATTTTTCTTCCCACAGCTCTGGTAAACGAAGAGGGGTTGCAATTTTAGTATCGAGTTCCTTGTGCTACGAACATGTTGCAGAGCATAAAGACAAGGAAGGTCGTTATATTTTAATTACAGGAAAAATAGATGGCACCTTGATAAGTCTTGTCAATGTCTATGCCCCACCCGGTAGTGATTGGTCATTTTACAAGAAAATTTTTGAATTAGCAGCAACAAAAAGTCAGGGTGTATTGATCTGTGCGGGGGACTTCAATATTAGATTAAACCCAAATCTGGACTCATCGAATGGGAAAACAAACTCAAAATATATCAGTAAAAGAATGAAAAATATGATGGACGAAGTGGGATTAGTGGATGTATGGAGGGATAAGAACCCAACCAGTCGTGACTACACACATTATTCCTCTTCTTACAATGTATACTCAAGAATAGACTATTTTTTTATGTTTAAAAAAGATGTGCATAGATTGAGAAGTTGGGAGATAGGATCCAGTCCAATCTCAGACCACAGCCCAATCTATATCTCCATTCAACTGGCCGAAAAAAGCAGATCCACCCTCTGGAGGTTGAATACAAACTTATTAAACAGTACAATCTTTAAGAAGAATATGAAAACTGAAATCATACAATATTTGGAAGAGAATGATAATAATGAGGTGGGTCCGGAAATACTCTGGGATGCTCTAAAAGCCGTAGTCAGGGGAAGAATAATAGCCTTTTCCTCCAACGAAAAGAAAATTAGACAACAAAAACAAACTCAATTGGAGGTTGAGCTGAAAAAACTTCAGATAGAGCATTCTAAAACCTTTAAGAGGGCTACAAGAGCTAAAATTGAGTTGGTGAAAAAAGAACTGAATGATTTAAACATACAAGAAATACAAAAAAAACTTCTCTTTACTAAACAGAAATATTATGAAGCAGGGGGGAAATCTCTGAAGCTCCTAGCATTTAAATTACGAAAACAACAAGCTGATAGAACTATTCACAAAATAAAGAATAAATACACAAACAGGGTTGAAACAAACCTAGAAAAGATTCAGAAATGCTTTAGAGACTTTTACCAAACTCTATACTCCCAACCCAAAGTGAATAATGAACAGCAAATAGACATATTCCTTTCCCAACTCTCTCTGCCAAACATTACAGACGAGCAAAACGAACAATTAACATCAGAGATAACTGAAGCAGAACTAAGGTCAGTGATTAGAAAGTTGAAAGGAGGGAAATCTCCAGGAACGGATGGGTTTCCCTCCGAGTGGTACAGAGAAATGCAGGATCAGTTAGTCCCTGTTTTAGTAAGAGTTTTCAATAATATACTGGAAAAGAAAATAATCCCTCCTTCTTGGAGAGATGCAATTATTTCGCTAATTCCCAAGGAAGGAAAGGATAAGAAGGATTGCGGAAGCTATCGCCCAATAAGTGTGCTAAATATTGATTACAAATTATTTACTGCCATTATCGCACAGAGATTGGAAAATATCCTGCCAGTGATAATCCATAAAGATCAAACAGGCTTCATCAGGCAGAGACAGACTCAGGATAACATCAGGAAAACCCTGCATATTTTAAATCATGTAACCCAACAAAAAATAGAGACACTTGTACTGAGTCTAGATGCAGAGAAGGCTTTTGATTCAGTCAGATGGTCTTTTCTCTACAAAGTTATGTCCAAATTTGGGTTCTGCCAGACCATAATAGATGTAATTGCATCTCTATACAATAGACCATCTGCTAGGATAAAAATTAATGGAGACCTATCTGATCGCTTCACTCTGGAAAGGGGAACGAGGCAGGGATGCTGTGTTTCTCCACTCCTCTTTGCCCTCTTCATTGAGCCTCTAAGTCAGTGGATCAGACAGAGGACAGACATAGCTGGAGTTCATATGGCATCTGGAGAACAAAAGTTGTCATTGTTTGCAGATGATTTATTGTTGACCATAACAAATCCAGCTAAAACCCTACCGGTACTTATGAGAGTGATCGAAGAATATGGTACACTATCAGGTTACAAGATAAACATTACCAAGACTCAGGTTTTAACAATAAACTATAACCCACAAAACAATATTAGGAACCTCTTCAATTGGAAATGGGAGGCGGAATCCATTAAATATTTAGGGGTCACATTGCCCAAGGATCTCTCCAAGATCTTTGAAGTCAACTATGGGCCCCTAATTTCAAATCTGAGATTAGACATGAAGAGATGGAGTTTGATCCCTTTTTCAAATTTACACTCAAGAGTGGAGTCAGTCAGAATGAACATTCTCCCGCGCTTCCTTTATCTATTTCAGTGTTTACCTATTCAGATATCAGATTGGCGATTCATAGAGTGGGAAAGGTTAATATCTCAGTATGTCTGGCAGGGGAAAAAGGCAAGAGTGAGATATAGTACGTTGCAGTTAAAGAAAGAGAAAGGTGGACTTGGTCTTCCTAACCTACAAGTTTATTACCTTGCAGCTCAATTAAGACCCGTGTTCTGTCTGTGCTCTTCATCCTACAATGCAAGGTGGAAAGATTTGGAAGGAGCAACAGTAGAAGGAATACCTTTAATATCAGTATTAATGGACAAGGACTTACAAGGGGGGCTGAATATACCACATGGGTCAATATTACACACCATGCTAGCTTCTTGGAGTAAGATAGTTAAAATGTGTAAATTGGGTAACCAGATAAAAATACTCAGATGGTGTGCCTTTGATTCGGCTTTTAAACCAAACAAGATCGATGGGAGATTCAGGGGATGGATCCAAAAAGGACTAACCTCCTACTATACATTTACTGAGAAGGGTGTATTCCAGAGTTTTGAGGAACTTAAGAGAACTAAAGGGCTGGAGAAGGATGACTTTTTTAGATATCTACAGGTTAGGTCCTATTTCAATCAAAATATATGCGACAATTGGGAAACGGCCAAACCAGGACTTTTTAAGGTGTTTATGTCCTTGTTGAAGTCAGGTTCATGCAAAAAACTAATTTCCATATTGTACAATGGTATTCTATTGTCTAAACAGGGGGACACAGACTACATAAGAAACAAGTGGGTAAAAGAAGGAAATCTATCAATCTCTACTGAAGTCTGGGAACAGATTAATAAATTACACTGGGTGACTTCAAGCTCCAATTCATGGCGGCTGTTCAGTTGGAAAAACTCTGTTCGATATTTTGTAACTCCAGTTCAGAAAAAACACCAGGGCAGCGGAGACACATGTTGGAGACTCTGTGGAAGTAATGGAGCAAATCATCACCACATCTTCTGGGGTTGTCCGGTGATTAAAGCTTTTTGGGAGCAAATTTGTTCCCACATTAATAACATATTTACTGAAAAGATCCCATGTACGTGTGAATCCCTATATTTAGGGAACATTTCACTTGATAACTGGGCACAGGATGATAAAAAACTGCTTTTAGTTCTTCTGGCAGCAAGCAAAAAGACAATCACTAGAAAATGGCTAAAGCCCGAAGCACCCACAGTAGATGATTGGGTCAACATTGTACAGGACATTTACACTCTGGAGAAGTTATCCTTTTCTGTTCAAGGTCAAAGAGAAACTTTCTTCAAGA
Organism: Poecilia picta; assembly: GCA_033032245.1. Taxonomy (NCBI): domain Eukaryota; kingdom Metazoa; phylum Chordata; class Actinopteri; order Cyprinodontiformes; family Poeciliidae; genus Poecilia; species Poecilia picta. Next base: position 26,302,402 of record CM065363.1, on the reverse strand, counting down.
TCTGGTCTAAATGGACAAACTATGTGAAATCAGTCATTCCTGTGGACTAAATTCACCTATTACATGCAAATAATGTTGTGCTGGGTATTGTACCTCAGTTCAGGATTATGGTAAATTTTATCCTCTTTACTGTGTTTTTCTTCTAATGAAAAGAAAATGAGACCGGAACCCTCTCTACCCCCCCACTCACTCTGATGTTCTTTGTTATCATACAAAAATCCTGGATTGGCCTGTGATTTTTTTTTTCTTTCTTTTTTCCCACCATTGTGGTGGACACCGGATTGTACAAAATAATTGTATCTTGCCTTTCCAAATAAAAATTCAATTTAAAAAAAAAAAAAAAAGAAAGCATGCCTTTATTTCTTTCTACCTTCAATGTAGAGCCATCCAGGACATGGGAAAACCAAAAAAAGTTAAAAAATAAAGCAACTTAAGTTGTCATTTAAATAACACAGAACTTGTATTAAGAGCCACTACAATAAATCAATATTTATGTGGAATTTTATTAAGTGGAGTCACTTATCAAAACTTGTTTTTATTTAGAGTCTTAATTTTTGTAAAGGTGTTACAGAGATTACATCAGTGACACTGAACCAAACTCAGATCTAAACATTTGAATTGTAGGGTTAGGATTAGGGTGCACTGCCCTTACCCATAACACATAAAAATTACAAATCTAAGATCTTTTTGAAAGCGAAAATACACATATTTGTGCAATGGTTTGATTTTTTAAAAAACTGGTTATCCAAACTAAAGAAATATGTTCTACCTTTCTCAATATAATCCTCCAGACCTTTGGATAGCACACTGACTAAAGCTATGGACCAATAATTATCCTTATTTATTTATAATATACACCAATGTATACATATGTTAAATATTTTTGCATTCTTTAACTTTGTTTAAACCCTGGTGGGTTTTTTTGGTGTTTTTCTTATTCCTGCAGTCTCCAGTTCTAAGGGCCCAAACGGTCACCATCTCAGATGTTACCAACTCTCTTAGAGGAACTGTGACTTACAAGGACATTCCTTTAGTTCACACTGAGACAAAGACCATCACATATGAGTCATCACAGGTAAGAGAAATTAAGGAAACTCCACAAATACAGCAGACATTTTATTCAAGAAAGTATAAAAGTATATCGATTACTAGTTATATGTAGTGTAAAGTTGTTTCTAAAAGTTATACCAAAATACTGAACAATCGTGGACTACAATGTTGGTACTTACAGATGAGCACATTTTAAGATTTTGTTCTGAAAATGTTTCAGAACACACTACACTCACTGTTTAAAGGAAAGTGTGACTGTTGGATATAACACCCATGTACTTAAACCATAAAGTCAAATTCAGTAATGTCATAAAAGTTACTGTGTTTTCTCCATGTCTGAAAGGAAAATGATTAATTTCACCAAGAATGAAACAGACACTCTTTGCACAATTATTAGCCTTAAGCCCAGACTTCGCTGTTGGTTGATTCTAAAAAGTTTGTAGACCTCAAAGACAAATGTCTAAGAAAATGAAAGTGCATGTCTTTAGTATCATTATAAAAACAGGTAAAAAAATGACATGAACATAATCATGGCATTAGATGTAATACAAGGTGCCATTTAATGCCCTGATTGCTACTGTCCATTAAACCAAGGACAAACAGACTGAGGAGCAGTTTACTGATTCTGTTTGTCCTTGGTTTAATGCTCCAGTATATGTAGCCATTTGGCAGCAATTGGAACAAATTGTGCCCAGGGTGAGAAGAGTCTTTTAAAAGGTCCTGACTTTCACGAGGCAGCGGGAACTGTGGATTGTTTTGAGAGAAATAGGAGATGATGCTTTTAATAAATAGAGTACTAATAGAATGAAACCAACAGTTTTGAAAAATTTTGTTTTTCCTGAAGAAATAATCTATCAGCAGAACTGATGAATAAGGCATGATAGATTATTTCCTCCAGGCCATGTTATACATGATGTGAAATCATAAGAAAGGGAAGTTTTACATCCTCTTTCTTCACCCATTCAATCACAGAAGTTTAGTGATTCAATGTCTGCTTTACTTCTAAAATTCACTATCAGCTCCTTGTTACTTGGTGTTTAAGGTCAAGCTATTATCTGTGCAACTTGAGTTGCTCAACCTCATTACTGTATGCAGACCCTTCTCCCCATGAGATGAAACTACAGTTGTGTCCCCTGCAAATTTAACAAGTGTGCTACTTTAATGGACTGAAAAATAATTATGTGTGCACACCATGAAGAGCAGAAGGCTTAGAAGGCTTAAGACACAGCCCTGGGGAGAGCCAGTGCTGATGTTGATAACTGAGGTCCCATTTTCTTTCTGTGAAATCTGTCAGAAAGTCTTTAATCCAGCAGCAGGTGGAAAGGGGCATTTCCAGGTCTCCCAGTTTGCACACCAGTCTGTCAGAGAGGATGATTTTGAATACAGAACTGAAATAAATGAAGACGATGCCTGCATATCTCTCCCGGTGCAGCAGGACAAGACAACATGGAGGACAGTGGCAACAGCATCTTCAGTTGACCTGTTAGCTCTGTAAGCAAACTCGTTTCTGTAGATAGACAGTAACGAGTAGACATGATACAAACGAGTGTGCATCAAAGTTGAGAGGAATTTGAAAAACAAGATATGACTCTAATAATTCTAGATCTGTATGTTTAAAAATGTCCCAGTTTGTACTTTCAAAATAACCCAGCAACTGCAGTGAGGCATTGTCAGAGTCTTTCAAAACATTTCATCACCAATGCGGAGAGAGCCATTAGTCGGTATTCGTTCAGACAGGTGATAGGGGATTTTTTTTAATAGTGGGAACTTTAGTGGAGGATTTTAGGCAGGATGGAACTTTTGCCTGAAATAGAGATAAATTAGAGATCTTAGTTAAGACCCCAGCCAGCTACTCTGCAGCTGAGCAGATTGCTGCTGAGCAGGTTCAGGAATTGCTGAGCAGGTTCAGGAACACGCTCAAGTCCTGTTGCCTTTCTGGGAGTGGCAGACTGTAGCAAGCGTCTTAACTCACATTCCTCCATCTTGACCACTGCTTAATTCGGAACAGGTACTACTTAAGGCTCAGCATCAAAATGAGCAAAGAAGTGGTTCATCTTCTCCTGAACCACTTCTGTGAGATGTCTCCTTCAACTGACTGGTGATGTGCTGGACCCCCATCCAAACCTGCCTGCTGTTGTTGTCCAGGTTCTCCTCGATCCTCCCCTCAAAGTCCTCAAAGTTCGAGTCAGATCTCTAGATTTCCAAGCTGTAGAGGGCCTTGTCCTCACATGATGTTCTTTTCTTTAAGCAGCTGCTGGATATCCTGGGTCATCCATACCTTATAGTTGGGGAAAACCCAATAGACCCTGATAGACCCAGACCATGCATTTTTTCACAGTAATATTGTCTTGATGCTACACAAAACACTATCAGTTAATAATTCTAGATCTGTATGTTTAAAAATGTCCCAGTTTGTACTTTCAAAACAACCCAGCAGCTGCAGTGAGGCATCGTCAAGCCAGATTGTGATGGTTCTTACGATGGTACGGTCAGATTTCCTCGGAGTATTCAGGAATAAAAAAAACAGTGACATGTGGTCAGACTGTTTTTATCTAATGTTTTTATCTTTTTAAATCTTTTTTTCAAAATCCCTTTCTTTTTCACTGTTTATTCAATGTCACATGCTGTTTTTATTTTAATTATGTAAAGCAGTGGTCCCCAACCCCCGGTCCACGGACCGGTACCGGTCCATGGACCAATTGGTACCGGTCCGCGGCGCAAGAAATAATTAAATATTTCCGTTTTACGTATTATTTGAGTCTGGAGCATCTTTTATTTTGAAAATCCTGTAACCGGATTCTCTCGGTTACTTGTGCGCCAACATTGAGCAACAAGCAGCAAAGGGGGAAAAGAGACACATCGCGGCCCGGTAGGTGAGTCCTACGTTACAATCTGCTCCAGAATTGTCGGACTCTGTACGGATCGCACGCGCACCCCCCTCCACCCCCCTGGTCCGCCGGAAAATTTCAAAGTCTCAACCGGTCCGCGGCACAATAAAGGTTGGGGACCACTGATGTAAAGCACTTTGAAATGCCTTGCAGATGAAATGTGCTATACAAATAAAATTTGATTGATTGATTGATTGACTGCATCAGATGTGGTAACTGCTTGGGTCTTTAACCCAATTGATATTAGAGTAGACACAGATGAAAAATATATGAATCAACATTGATACAGACCAAGTTTGAACACACTTTTCATTCAAAGAGTTTTCTTCATTTTCTGACTAAAAATTGTAGATTCACACTGAAGCATCAAACTATTAATTAACACATGGAATTATATACTTAACAAAAATGTGTGAAACAACTGAGATATGCCTTTATTCTAGGTTCTTCAATTTAGCACCTTTTGCTTTGATTACTGCTTCGCACACTCTTGGCATTCTCTTGTGACGTCACTTGAAAATGGTTATCAACAGTCTAAAAGAGTTCCAGAGATGTTTAGCACTTGTTGGCGCCTTTTGCCTTCACTCTGTGATCCACTCACCCCAAACCATCTCATTGGGTTCTGGTCCGTGATTGGGGGCCCAGGTCATCTGGAGCAGCACCCCATCACTCTCCTTCTTGGTCAAATAGCCCTTACACAGTCTGGAGATTTGTTTGGGGTCATTGTCCTGTTGAAAATAATTGATGGTCCAACTAAACGCAAACCGGATGGAATAGCATGCAGCTCCAAGATGCTGTGGTAGCCATGCTGGTTCAGTATGCCTTCAATTTTGAATAAATCCCCAATAATGTCACCAGCAAAGCACCCCCACACCATCACACCTCCTCCTCCATGCTTCACGGTGGGAACTAGGCATATAGAGTTCATCCGTTCACCTTTTCTTCGTCGCACAAAAACACGGTGGTTGGAACCAAAGATCTCAAATTTGGACTCAGACCAAAGCACAAATTTCCACTGGTCTAATGTCCATTTCTTGTGTTCTTCAGCCCAAACAATTCTCTTCTGCTTGTTGCCTGTCCTTAGCAGTGGTTTCCTAGCAGCTATTCTACTATGAGGCCTGATTCACACAGTCTCCTCTTAACAATTGTTGCAGAGATGTGTCTGCTGCTAGAACTCTGTGTGGCACTTACCTGGTCTCTAATCTGAGCTGCTGTTAACCTGCGATTTCTGAGGCTCGTGACTCGGATGAACTTACCCTCTGAGGACTCTTGGTCTTCCTTTCCCTTGGCGTTCCTCGTGTGAGCCAGTTTCTTTGTAACACTTGATGGTTTTGGGGACTGCACTTGGGAACACTTTCAAAGTTTTCCCAATTTTTCGGACTGACTGACCTTAATTTCTTAAAGTAATGATGGCCACTCATTTTTCTTTATACAGTGGGGAGAACAAGTATTTGATACACTATTGATTTTTCAGGTTTTCCCACTTGCAAAGCTTGTAGATGACTGTAATTTTTATCATAGGTACTCTTCAACTGTGAGTGATGGAATCTAAAACAAAAATCCAGAAAAATATGGAAATTAATTTACATTTTATTGTGCGAAATAAGTATTTGATACACCAGAAAAAAGAAACTTAATATTTGGTACAGAAACCTTTGTTTGCAATTACAGAGATCAGACCTTTCCTGTAAAGTTTCCTGTAGTTCTTGACCAGGTTTGCACACACTGCAGCAGGGATTTTGGCCCACTTCTCCATACAGATCTCCTCCAGAGCCTTCAGGTTTCAGGGCTGTCGCTGGGCCACATGGACTTTAAGCTCCCTCCAAAGATTTTCTATTGGATTCAGGTCTGGAGACTGGCTTGGCCATTCCAGGACCTTAAGATGTTTCCTACAGAGCCACTCTTTTAGTTGCCCTGGCTGTGTGTTTTGGGTCGTTATCATGCTGGAAGACCCAGCTACGACCCATCTTCAGTGCTCTAACTGAGGGAAGGAGGTTGTCGGCCAAAATCTCACGAATCATGGCCCCATCCATCCTTCCCACAATATGGTGCAGTAGTCCTGTCCCCTTTGCAGAAAAGCATCCCCAACAAATAATCTTTCCACCGCCATATTTAAAAATCATACATTGTATTTTTCTGGATTTTTGTTTTAGATTCCATCATTCACAGTTGAAGAGTACCTATGATAAAAATTACAGTCTTCTACATGCTTTGCAAGTGGGAAAACCTGAAAAATCAACAGTGTATCAAATACTTGTTCTCCCCACTGTAGCTGCTTTTGTCTTGCCATAATACAAATTGTAAAACTCTATTCAGTAGGATTATCACCTGTGTGTCCACCTGACTTCTGCACAACACAATTGATGGTCCCAAACCCATTTATAAGGCAAGAAATCCCACTTATTAACCTGACAGGGCACAACCTTTGAAGTGAAAACCATTTCAGGTGACGACCTCTTGAAACTCATTAAGAGAATGCAGAGTGTGTGCAAAGCAGTAATCACAGCAAACTTTGAAGAAACTAGAACATAAGGCATATTACACAGTTGTTTTACACTTTTTTGTTTAGTACATATTTCCACATGTGTTAATTCATAGTTTTGATGCCTTTAGTGTGATGCCTACAACGTCAATAGTCATGAAAATAAAGGAAACTCATTGAATGAGTAGGTGTGTCCAAACCTTTGGTCTGTACTGTATAGTTAGACAGAAACATTGAATCCACGTTGAAGTCTGACATTAAAATGACTTTGAAAGTGGTTGGTGACTTAGATGTTGAATCATCTTTAGGGTTTCAACCATAACGGACACTATATCAATGTTGATTCAACCATCATCTGAATTTGGATCTACATGCACATTTGTTTTGATGTTGTATTGAATCAAAGTTAAAGAATCAATTTTGATTCATGTGCATTTTTTAATCTGATAGGTCTACGTCATAACATACCATTAAAAGTTTCTTCACTGATGTTAAACACACAATTTTGTTAGCAGACGATGGATATTATGTCGTTTAAAATTATCTTACACTACCATATTTCTAATAAGGTCTGTACACAAACTTAGAATTTACAACATGGCATTAATACAGTATTACATAGCAAGCTTGCTATACAAAATTTAGCTGTAGCTCTGCACAGTGTTGTATAAAGTACTGAAATCTCAGAGTCAAGTAAAAGTATAGGTTCCTCTCTAAAATATGACTTTGGTAAAAGTCCAAGTCACTGACTGAAATGTTACTTGAGTTAAAGTCTTAAAGTATCTGAATTTTCTTGTACTTAAGTATGGAAAGTACTGTGAAAATGGATGTACTCAAGTAATGTAATGAAAAGTATAAGTAAAAAAGTAAAACAAGGCAAATGCAGTTTGAATAACATTTTTTATATTTTGGTAAACTTGTCAAATACAGTTAAAGTAATGTACACAACCAAGTGCAGGCAAAATTAAACCTGCTAATAGATAAACCTGAAGGCATCATTTAGTTAAGAAAATTAGGCTCTTTACCTATAGCACAAGGTTAACTTAACCTGCTTAACCAGCTTCTTAGTTTCCCCTCCAGGACAGAAAATACAAAGTTTTTATAAGCCTTAAGTTTTTCCTTCAAGTAAGGTCAGTGCTGAAAATGAGAAAAAATAAATAGTCAATACAGAAAATGTGGCCAACATGAAGAAAAAAGCCGTACGATTACTCTACTTCACAAACTATTGGTGCAACAACTGGTCATTATGTGGCATTAGGGACATGTGGCTGCTGCTCATCGTAAAACTTTGTGTTTAATGGGAGAAGCCAAACAGGTGTATCCTATTGGTGGTGATGAACAAGCCCAGGCAAGTAGGCTACCGACTTTGTTGCAGTCAATCAGTAGGTGGGGTCAAAACACTAGCGTTTCTCTCTCTCGCTTTTTTGTAACGAGTAACTAAACCACACATTGAAAATGTATCGGAGTAAAAGTATGAAATTAAGTTCGGAAATATAATGAAGTTAAAGTGAAAGTTATTAAAAAATTTCATACTCAAGGAAAGTATGAAGTACTCCAAAATATACTTAAGTAAAGTAGAGAAGTATTTTTACTTCGTTACTATACAACACTGGCTCTGCATCACAAACATAAAACCCTTCACTAAGTAAATACTTAAAACAAAGGCATGTAAACATTTTACTTACCTTTACTGCTAAATAAGAAGAAGCACATCAACAATAAAGAGCATACTGCAGTTTGTTCATTTCTTACTCTGGCTGAATCCTGATGAGCTACCTCATTAGCGAAACTGCTACACTGCTTTCATAGACTTAAGCTTTTTTGTCAAAAGTAGCAAACATCTAATTCATATTTAACTCTAACTTTTAGTTAATTAGAAGAGTTTGAAATGGGAGGAAGGGGCTGAGAAAGTGGTCCCAGCTCTGTGTGTGGGATCCGAGAACAGATAGAAATAACCCGCCCAAGAAAGACCAGCAAGCACCAGGACCGTCTCTTAAAAGTGTTTCAGCTGCGGGATCGGGCTACCAGCAGTGCAGAGCTTGCTCAGGAATGGCAGCAGGCAGGTGTGAGTGCATCTGCACGCACTGTGAGGCAGAGACTCTTGGAGCAAGGCCGGGTCTCAAGGAGGGCAGCAAAGATGCCACTTCTCTCCAGAAAAAACATCAGGGACAGACTGATATTCTGCAAAAGGTACAGGGAGTGGACTGCTGAGGACTGGGGTAAAGTAATTTTCTCTGATGAATCCCCTTTCCAATTGTTTGGGACATCTGGAAAACATCTTGTTCGGAGAAGATGAGGTGAGCGCTACCACCAATCTTGCTTCATGCCAACTGTAAAACATCCTGAAACCATTCATGTGTGGGGTTGCTTCTCAGCCAAGGGAGTCGGCTCTCTCACAGTCTTGCCTAAAAACACAGCCATGAATAACGAATGGTACCAGAATGTCCTCCGAGAGCAACTTCTCCCAACCGTCCAAGAGCAGTTTGTTGATGAACAATGCCTTTTCCAGCATGATGGAGCACCTTGCCATAAAACAAAGGTGATAACTAGTTGGCTCAGGGAACAAAACATAGAGATTTTGGGTCCATGGCCTGGAAACTCCCCAGATCTTAATCCCATTGAAAACTTGTGGTCAATCATCAAGAGACGGGTGGACAAACAAAAACCTAGGAATTCTGACAAAATGCAAGCATTGATTGTGCAAGAATGGACTGTTATCAGTAAGGATTTGGTCCAGAAGTTGATTGAGTGCATGCCAGGGAGAATTGCAGAGGTCTTGAAGAAGAGGGGTCAGAGCTGCAAATATTGACCTGCTGCATTAACTCATTCTGTCAATAAAAGATGTTGTTACTCACAATATGATTGCGATTGTATTTCTGTATGTGATGATAACATCTGATATACACACATGAAAACCAGAGGGCAGCAGATCATGTGAAAAATATATTTGTGTCATTCTCAAAACTTTTGGCCATGACTGTAGAGTGTTTAAATCCACAAAATAAAATCTGAATATTTTTCTATATAAACCCTGGTGCTTTAAGTGTTAAGTGTTATGTTTAAGTTATGATACTTCCAAGATATTCATTTCTATCTACTTATTTGTTCTCAGTCATCCAGGACATGTTAACATTAAAAAAAAGCTTAAAAATAAAGCAACTTAATAAATTAGAATTGAAACAGCCCATAACTTGAATTTCAATAAATGAATGTTTATGGTGAATTTTAATAGTTACTCACTAACGCTTTTTTTATTTAGAACCTTACATTTTTGTGAAGTTGTAGCAGAGATTAGATCAGTGAGACTGAACAAAACTTGTATCTAAGTAACATTTGAATTTTAGTTTGTTTTCTCAATAGGTTGCTTACTTAGAAAAAGACGTTTGTGAATTACTAGTCATTTTTGGTCCTGCAACTTGAATGTGGTTTAAAAACTCTTTAAACCACATTTTACATTACTTTTCACTGTAACTTTGCCGACCCCCCAAAATTGGTCTTTAGAAATTTTCTTGTTTATGGTCCCCACCCAATAATGAGATGGGATCTACACCCTTGCTGTCAGTAATAATATTTACAGACAGGTAAGAAAATATACAGAGGAGGGGAAAGGCATACATTGATTCAGCATTGATTACCAATTTTTTCCAACCCTGGTCCTCAAAGCACACTGACCTGCACGTTTTAGATGTTCCTCTGCTTCAACACACCCCATTCTGCAATTCATAAAAAATCTGTTAATCAGCCATCAACTGAAATCATGTGCGCTGAAGAAGGGAGTGGAATGTCTAATAGAATGTCTAATATTTGCTGGGCAGTGTGCATTGAGGACCAGTGTTGAAAAACACTGGATGAGACATTGTCGTTTCAATTATTAGAATTCAACCACAAAACAATATTGATTAAATGACATCTTTTCAACATGAGTTAATTGGCTAAAAGTGGATGTCTGTTTGAATTTTGATCCATCGTCAATCATCAACCTTAACCAAAAATCAACCCTTTGACCACAATTCAACAGTGAATTAATATTAGCGCTAACAGTGAGTAACAACATTTACAGACAAGTAAGAAAACATACAGAAAGGAATCACAAGCTACTACTATAAATAGTTCTTAATTTAAAATGTGATTAACCCTTGCCCAATAATAAAATTGGATGTAGAATTGGATGATTGTTTGATGGTTGATCAAACAATCAATCGTCGATCATCCATCCATCCATCCATCCATCCATTTTTTGTACCCTCCCGTGGGGTTGGGAGGGTTGCTGGGTCCTATCTCCAGCTAACGTTTCGGGGGAGAGGTCGGATACACTCTGGACAGGTCACCGGTGTGTCTCAACCAAAAATCAATCTTTTTGACCATAATAATCCAATAATGGATTATCATATTTATTTTCTGGGAAAATTATCCAACGTTTTGAGTTCTCCCATTACATTCTAATTGAATTTTTTGATAGACAGAGAGATAGAGATTGTGTGAATTTTCTCTGGGTACTTAGGCTTTGTCAGGTTAACTTGCTTCTCTAAATTCTCCTTAGGTCTGGGGAAGTTAGTAAAAGTTTAAAAGAAAAGGAGATGAGAGTAAAGGAGAAAAAGGAGCATAGAGAGAACACAAGTCAACATCCTTGAAATCTGACTTTAAATCTGTGGAAAGAGGAAAAACAAAACTGAGACACCACAACAACAAACATGCATGTAGCCCAACTGAGAGTGTATCTGACAGACACCTGAATCTAAAGCATCTGTGTGTTGGCTAGGAAGAGTCAAATCTACTGTCCATTGTTAGCTACAATATATGCAGGAGGGGGTCAGGATTTAATTGTGGTGGATACACCAAGCAACTAATCACACAGAACATGAATATACCGTTTTGTAAAAGACGGTATAGCTCAAAACAAATCTTTTTTGTTTTGAGCTATATCAAGATCATGAATGTCCTCCAAGAGTGGCAGAAGGTATTTATAAAACATGTTGCCGAACTGTTTAAATATTAATTGCCTCTGAATTCATTAGCTCCTTTTCCATTGACCATATAATTGTGCAATTTGACATATTGAAAATGAAGTCACTTAATGGAGATACGCCAATTTAGAAAAACTGTCGTTTTTTGATTAAAAGTTTTGATGAGATGGTTTTTTTGACTGTATCAAATTTGGTGTATTTCATAAGACTGCAATGGAAACCCTTTTTTCACATTACGAGTCACATAACCAACAACCAGATTGGTTATGTAACTGATGCAAATCACGAGGACGACAGGAAGTACTTAGACCACATTAAACTCAAGGGCCGAGGGCCAAATCTAGCCCTCCATAGCTTTTTATGTGGCCCTCTTAGACTAAGCACTACGTGTGATTAAATATTATATCAGTCAAATCATTATGTATATCAGTTTTTATCTGTTTGTTTTCAAATTATATCAATCAGTCCCTCTAGTTTCTTGAAAAATATTGTGGAAATGTACTCAAAATCAACAATTGCCCTAACATTTGGGAGTTTATTCTTAAAAATAGTCAAAAACATTCTTACTTGTAAAGAACTTTACAAGTAAGAAAACAGCTTTCATTGATGTCAGATTATGTCAGTCCATGGTATGTACAGCAAGTAATAAAGAGTCACATTACTGTCATTTCATAGATATTTCTAAATTAGCAGTACAGTAAATTAGCGGTACAATTATATTTAAATATGTTTAAAATTATGTCAAAATTGGTACAAGCATACTTTTAGTGTACTTCATATATATTTATAGGTAGTACACTTAATACTTAGTATACTTAAAATGTACTTACACAAATGTAAGTATATTTGAAATATACTAAAGTATTTTTTTTCACTTGGGTGGTGATGTATAAGAAAAAGGGAGCAGGCACTCCAAAGATGAAGAGTACAGTGGTAGAGTCTTGTGTTCAAGACTTGGGATCATTTTATTTAAGAATTATCATGATTATCATGTAGGTTAACCACTCAAGCTTTGAAGGACAGGCAACTAGCTTCTCTTATCCTCGGGTTGATCAGCCTAGTTGATTAACAGGTGAGTGAGTTCACTCAGCAGGTCTGACTTCCACAGCAGCTTCCTGGCTCCCTCTGGTGGAAACAGACCCAGGCCTCCTAACAGGAATTTGGAGCAAGAAAGAAACATTCAACCAAGCTCATTAAGAAAAACTGAAGAAATTAAAATATGGAAATGCATTGTGTTTTTTTTTTTCAAAAATATATAAAAATAAGGCTTTGATAAGTGTGAATAAAAAATATTGCCAAATTAAGGTGAAATAGAAGGATTTGGTTGATACTAAGTGAAAAAGATTAATAAAGTTAATAACAATAACAATAAACTTATAAACTTTGCTTAAGGGAGCAAAGGCCTCAAGCAGAATCTTTAGATCAGTGTTTCTCAACCTTTTACGGGCCAGCGCCGCCCTAGCCTTTATCCAGGTCCCTCACCACCCCCAATTTTTGTTTTTCAGTGGAAAAACAAAAGTTCCAGGTCCTTTTAATGCCATACAAATATGAGACAGAAACATGGATTATATCTTTATATAGATCTAATGAATTATCAGATTAATAGTTTTACTGGACACAAATTACAAAGAACAAATCTGGTTCTTAATCAAATCCTAATGAGTCAAATTGAAAGTCTCATGGAGTCATCAGCCTCATGACATTAACACTGACATGAAAAATAATATTGAAGAAATATATCAAATCTAATTAACAACATAAATAAGTGAATAGTGTAAATAGTGTCTGGTTATTCTTGTCATACAGTCCTCTGTATTAATTATTGCTCGAAAGGTCTTGCCATACCAGTTTATTCCTCTGTATTTACTTTAGTTTCTTAGGTTAACCTTGCATTTTCTTCTTCATTCATTTCCATTTAGTTTCCTTTGATTAGTATTATCCTCTCTTGGTTTATTGCTATGTCCATTTTAGTTTCTTTCCTGTTGCTAGATTTATTTGATCATTTATTGACGCTCACCATCAGTAATCTTCGCTCAATCACCTGCTGCGATGCCTAATCGTCGTCATGTGTTGATTTTTCATAAATGTTTCACTGTTCAGCATCGGATTCTCTGTTTTTATGCCATATTTCACATCTAGTTCGTCGCTCAGTTGTATGTTCTGCTTCTCCTGTTTCAGAGTTTTGCGTGATGTGCGTGTGTTTTTTTTTTTCTTTTTTCTTTTAACCCCCTAAGGTGCATGGCGGTCGGGAAACGTATCGATGGGGAAAAGGCAGACTGACGAAATTGTTTCCTTTCGAAACAGTGGAAACAATTTCAGTATTCTGATTATTGAAATTTAAAAGTGCTGCTGTTTCATGCCGAACCACTTACACCGCTATAAAACGCTATAAAATGAACGCTATCGTGGTATCACCCATGGAGGGATTTCTTTATGTAAATGGGTTCATTTTTCAGAGGGATACAAAGTGAGGGTATCGTGATTTTAGTAATTACATGTTTATAAGAGCGATTATCTGTTGTCTTTCCATGGAAGCGTGTAGCCTTCAAGCGGAAATAAAACACTTTTTAATATAAGTTGCTGCTTTGACATAATCACAGCACTGGCAAAACATATGTACATTTTATATGTACCAGACAAAGTGAATCACAGCAACGTCATCGGCCGGTGTAACGCTGAACTGATGTGGTGAAGCTACCAGTACCAGGAGCAGAGCTGCGCCAAAAGCTAATAAACACTGAATAGAAGAAGAGCTGCCATCGATAGAGTTGAAGCCAAGCATGTTTTAACACAATACCATTTTACCAAGTTGCTCAAAGTCTAAACTGGTATTGTTGTGCATAGAAAGTGTAAAGTTTACCTTCGACCAAACGACCCCAAAGGAATCCTAGCGTCCCCCTTTTGTAAAATTTTCAGCCAGTGCCCCCTACCGTCCTCTGAACGCCCCTCGGTGCGCCCCCCGTTGAGTACAGCCCACGTTGAGAACCGCTAGTTTAGAAGGAACTTGACTTATCCCTACTAAGTAGTGGCCTGATTCTTATCACTGCATAATCAAAGGTCACGTCAACAGGTTGGAGAAAGAACGACACTGGACATGAATTAAAGTGTCTCCTTACTCTGTTTCCCCCAACAATGGTCCTGCATGTTTCATGACATACAGGACATATGTCCTTGCTTCAGCCAAACTAATTTCATTTGGTGGTAGATTAACAGGTGTTTGCTGAACTGCAATCAGCTGAAACAAGTGCATTAAAGCAGGAAAAAATATTAAACATGCAGAACAGTTTGGTTTCAGGACCAGGGTTAGGAAACACTGTCCTAAATAAACCTAGGTGTGTAAAAACATATAGTTATATTTTGTGTGCAAAGTGTCTCTACAGAAATGGTTCTACAGAAATGATCACAATTTGTCTTAAGGTCTCTAATGATATTTCATTTAGTTAGACATTTATTTTACTTGTTTTGCACAGGATGATTCTTGAAAATTTAGTATGAAATTGTATTCATTTTGTATAAATAGCTGCATGTTAACAGTAGACACAAGTTTCATTAATAAATCACTTGAGCTATAGTCCATAGAAAATCTACTAAAATTAGAAGTTAAACTAACATATTATTGTTAGTAATAAAATAGTGTTTTTATTGAAACCTTAGTCAATACACAGTAAGTAATGCCTATAAACAAAACTAACTTTTCAAAACAACACAGGAATACAGCGTCTTAGTGAAAAACTTTCTGAGATCAACAGTCAAATTATAGACACAAATGAGATCAGTATGATGGTCTTGAACAGTTAATAATCAATGCATTTCTCCGACAGCCTGTGGAAACCCTAGCAGAGAAGGATTCAGGAGTGCTGCTGAGTGCCCAGACTATCACCTCTGAGACTATCAGCACCACCACCACAACCCAGATCACTAAGGTCTGTGCATATCATTAACAGGCAATAACATCAACAGAATTCACTAAAACATGTTCAGGGTGACTCAATGAGAACTTTTATTTATTTATTTTCCAGTTTTGCTCAAAGTATAAATAGATTTCACAAAGAAAATTCTTACAAGATTCAAGTAAGTCATTCATCATAAAAAAGATTCATAATGCTGCCTGCATTCTTGACTAGGAAATGTTTCCTACATACAACACAAAAAATTTAATTGAGGACGGTTTTAAAAATGGATTTCTATTGCAACTAAAAAGTCACAATTAAAACATTTAGAAAGCTGATTCAGATTTATTTGAATGTCTGCCTGACTTTGAGACGAAGTGTCTTTTATTTCCAAATAAAGCATGGGTTGGCTTATATACCAATATCTTTATACCAATTTTTATTATGTAAATATAAAATGGATAATACACACCAACAGAAACTTTAAACATCTGATTTTCTTCATGAGTGATCAGATTTGTTTTAGTCAAAAAAATGGAAAAGCAAAACCATAATTTTCCATAACATTTAAAAGTGGAGGAAATGGTTTTATTAAACATAAAAAAGGACGATGAACCCATATCCACAGGTTGCAGTCTGATGCAATAGTACAAGTTTGTTCATTTTTAAATCTTAGTTGGCATAACTCTATTACCAACCTTTTCTTAAATTTACATCAGCAATAGGAACATAAAACATGATTAAGCATTTTTTTGCTGCTAGCTG
Organism: Poecilia picta; assembly: GCA_033032245.1. Lineage (NCBI taxonomy): Eukaryota > Metazoa > Chordata > Actinopteri > Cyprinodontiformes > Poeciliidae > Poecilia > Poecilia picta. Next base: position 26,286,363 of record CM065363.1, on the reverse strand, counting down.
TTTTCATGCAAATCTACAAATTCTTTAAAATACCTCACAAAAGTATTACGTTTGTGCTGGAAAAATTACATATCTGCATTATGACCAACAACTGAATTTTTATATCTTCAAAGAGACAATATAGAGACACAATAAAGATGAATCTCTGAAAAGTATATGTGTTTCAGTCTTTGTAAATTATCTGTTGTTGTAGACGGTGAAAGGAGGAATTTCTGAGACTCGAATTGAGAAGAGAATTGTCATCACTGGAGACACAGCAATTGATCATGACAAGGTAAAAATCATGAAAGAACAGATTGTAATTTGAAAATCTAAAACAGAGTTGACTTGATATTTTCAGAAACTGCAAAGAATGCTTATTGGCTCACAAATTGCAACAGATTTCTGCTTTAGGTTTAATTTGCAATCCAAGTATTAGCTAATTACTCTCATTATTAAAGATGGATGCTTGTTTTGTTTGGCAAAGTTAAAGTACCAAAAGCCCCTAAAATACATATTTCAAAGACTGAATTTTAAATAAGTGAAATCTAGAGGTCTTGATATATGTAAAATAGGACATGGAGCAAGATCAGCGAGACCATTGAATGGAAATCAGGCAGTGAAACAGAAGAATCCAACAATGAGAAATCAGGAGCTAAAATAAAGAGGCAGGGATAAAAAAAAATGTCACAGAACCAAAGGAACTTATAAGAAGAAATGTCTTGCAGCTGTGTGCGCTGTCCACACTCCAGCTCATTGATGATGGCGGTAATACACCATTGCAGTTGGTCTGCTATATGCCTTAAAACAAAACAACAAAAAGCTGGGACAGGGAGAAAGTAGTAAATCCAAAGACAAATTAACACAAAACACAAAAACTACTCAGACTCTAGAAAACAAAAAAGACCTGACAATAATCCTAGAGAAAATAAATTCAACTAGAATTGCAAACTGGTACAATTGGTTCCTTGCCCCACCCAGTAGGTCAATCCCCCTTTACATCGCCCGCCCAAACAATTCTGTACACACCTCCCAACCTCTGGGCTCTGTGTGCGTCTACAATTTTTTTGGATCGGCAATTTTTCAGGAAGGGTTGGGTTTTTTTGTCCTGATATGTTACTAGCCAAGATAAGTGTGCATTTGGCTCCCCTTTAGTTATTCTATCTGTGGTCAGATAACATAACTAAGCTATGGTGGGAGATAAACTAAATTTATCACAACAGCTACCATTTATTGCCTGATTTTATGAAGTGCTCAAAAACATCAACAACTCTCCATAACAGTCAAAATGTCACTAAAGAATAAAAAAAACAGAATAAATACCTTCTGTGTAAGATAAATTAATCATTGTCAGTGCAAACTTTGTATTTTTCAATCATGTGATTCTGATTCCACAGCTGACCCAGAATTGGCTGGCATAAAGCTGTGCCCTGCTGAATTACACATAGCAAACATATTTATTTACTGTGAAATTATACAATAAGACAGGTTTTAATTCATTTTTCATATCCTTTCCTGTCTTATCTGCGATTCTGCAACTGTCCCTGGTTCTGTACACTGCTGAAAAGCTCATAACGTTCTAATGTCAGTTATGCTAGTGTAACCACTTTTCAAGTCACAACTATGTCTCTGCTCTTGTCAAAGTTTTTAGTGGGACTTTTTTGGGGCAGTTGGGGAGTACAGTTACTGTCATTATTACTCAATTGCACATCACCTATTAGCCATTACAGCTACAGTCCTGCTCACCATTATAGGCACCCATGAAGTTTAAGTACATTTAATGGAATATTTACTGACGGAAATTCATCAAGTGAAACAACCTTTTACTGCTGATAGCTTGTGCTTAATGTAAAACAGCAAATGATAAAAAACATTTAAAAAGATAAATATTATGAGGAAAACAAAGAAAAACATAATTTTTACCATGTCAATGATATTGGCACTCTTTGCTGCAAATCAATATGAAAACCCAATTTGGCTCACCTCTTGCAAATCACATATAAAGATCACTTGTAATAAACTGCCTCCACACATGTGACATGAATTAACCAATGAATAATCATGTTGGTGCTTTAAAAGTCACCTGTTAGTTCATCTCCATATGTGAGCTGTCTGAGGACATCAGAAATGCTACTATTTGCAAGCACAAGACCTCTAAAGGGTATAAATCCATCTCCAAAGACCTCGGTATCCCTGTTTCAATGGTGCATAATGTTATTAATAAGTTTTTCAGGCATGGAACGGTCAAGAACCTCCCTGGTCGTGGGGGGAAGAGAAAAAGTGATGACAGAAGTCTTTGACGGTTGGTGCGAATTGTGGAAATAACACCACTTCTAACATCTAAAGACCAACATGGAGCAGTCTGCTGTGATTGTTTCAAAAAGTACCATATGCCACACACTAAAGAAAGTGGGGCTTTATGAGCGGAGGCCAAGGAAGACTCCATTGCATAAGAAAAGACATAAAAAAGACATAAAAAAAAGACATAAAAAGACATAAAAAAGAACGCTTGATATTCACAAAAGAGAACCTGGACAAACCTCAACCCTTCTGGGACAACGTTTTATGGACAGATGAAACAAAAATGGAGCTTTTGTTGAGCTGTTTGTAATTCACATAAACAGTATGTTTACAGACGGCACAATGAAGCCTTTAAAGAAAAAAACGCCATACCAACAGTCAAGCATGGTGGAGGATCCATAATGCTGTGGGGCTACTTTGCGGCATCTGGTACTGGAGGCCTTAACCGTATCACAGGCATCATGAAATCAGAAGATTATCAAGCAATTCTAGAGCAAAATGTCTTGCCCAGTGTAAGGAAACTTGGTTTGAGGCAAAGATCCTGTGTCCTCCAGCAAGACGACGCAAAGCACACCTCCAAAAGCACACAGGGCTGGTTGAAAGGGAAATATTGGACTGTTTTAAAATGTCCAGCAATGAGTCCTGATCTCAATCCAATTGAAAATCTTTGCCATTGGAGAAAGGAAACATGCAAATGTAGCTTGAGCATATTGCAAAAGAAGTGTGGGAGAAAATGACACCCAAGAAGTGCAAGAAGCTTATACATAAGGAACAATTGGAGGCTGTCATTGCTGCCAAAGGCTGCACAACCAAATACTAAAGAGGGGTGTCAATATTAGTGCACATGCTGATTTTCTGTTTTGTCCTTTGGAATTAAAATATTTAGGTAATTGTCTTTGTTAAATTACTCTGGAACTCAAATTGAAAGATCCTGCTGATATAAGTTTTGAACATTTCCATTTATTTGTTAATCAGTTATGCATATCATGAAGAGGTGGCAATAATGGTGAGCAGGACCGTAATGATGTGTACCTGAAGATGCCTTTACTATGCATTGAGTCATGTCCACAAAACCCATCCTGTTCTAATGCAGGATGAGCCGGAATCTGTCACAAAAATGGTTGTAGCCCCCATATTTCTTATCCAATTTGTATAAAATGTGACTCAGAATTCTGACTTAAAAGTCAGAATTTTTTAAGTCAGAATTCTGACATTAAAGTCAGAATTTTTTTTTTATTTATTTTTTCGGTGGCCCTAATCCTCTTCCGTATTTTTCAGTCATGTATTACTGATTTCTATATTATTCTTCACCTTTTATAGTAAAGGATGTTCCATAGTAAAAAGGAAATCTCTTAGTTTGATTCTAAAATGTTCAAATGTGTACTGCACTTTTCTACAAGGAATACAAATTATTCATTTACAAATATAATACTCTCCACATCACAGATAGGACATTACGGTTAAATAACCTATTATGTTTGAAGGCTTAACTTTAATTAGTCAATCGTGCTCTGCACCAAGCATTTTTCAACCAGACATGTCTGATTAATATCAGTATTTAACTCCCACTCATTGGGGAAAGCTAGCAGGAGTTTTTATAACAATGTGCCAGGAGTTAGGCATTTTCTCTCTATGTACTGAACCTGGAGCGCCCGGCCAGCTGACAGCTGGCGAGGGGAGCTGACTGTTAACACAGTGGTAGCAGACAGGTCCGAAAATGTCAGAGCAATATTGTAAAAAGGTGATGTATTGATTAACCGAGCAGATATTAGAGATTTACACACTTACATTCTCGCCTGAAAACATTGTACCAAATCACGTTGTGTCATTTAAAGCGGTATATAGCTAAATAATTTGTCGCTATTCACCGCCATTGACACTGTGCCTGAACGCCCAGTTGGAACCTGCAATGAATTATGGGATATCGTGGACTGTGAAGGATACTTCGGACCCATCCTTCAAATCTGGGGAAAATGCATCCTTCAAATGCATTTGAAGGATGCATTTGAAGGAGTCTTTGAATTTGAACAGGTCTTGTCGCCACGCTATGGCGTAATTAGCCTACAAATCCATCCTTCGAAGGATGCAGACCCTGAATTCGGACACATCTTGCGTCTGTTTGTGACACTACTCACTGCCTCGCTCTGGGCTCCATTGCTATGGTAATTAATTATCTGCACCTAGGCTGGCTCTCTCTGTCAGATAGTATGCTGGAGACAGAGTTTCTATACTTGTGAGACACCCAGCATCAGTTTGCAGGATTCTGACAAAATACCATAAGCCCTATCAAAATTTTGAAAACATTTTATGGGAGCAGGCATGTGTATCCATGTCATGACCGACTTTGAGACCATTTTCCTTAAGAAAATGAAAAGGTATGTTATTTTGTGAGGGAATTTATCTTTTACTGTTCCAGTAAAGATTTTGTGGTATTGTGATTTAGTAATGTAATTAGATTAGTTCTTTTACAACCCCCACGCCACTAGAGGCAGTTGCAAGCCCGAAAAGATGTGACTATGGAGCAGATTTAGAAGACCACCAAAAGCTACAGAATTTGCTAAAAACTGTGAGCTGTGCTGAAGTAAATAAAAGAGAGAAGTTCAAATACATGCTGAGAGTGAAACTCCTTCCTAAAGATGAAAATATATCACAGATTTCAAAAGAAAATAAAAATGGAAGGATAGGAAATAGCGCCCTCTTCACTTCTGGATTCCAATAATCCCATTTCCAAATAAGTTATGAAACTGACAGTGGTCCGTCCCCGCCCCTTTCTGTTTGCTGCAGCAAGGTCCTTCACCAAAAATGTGGACTTCACTGAAGAGTGGAAATAGTACCCAAAATGAGCGGGGCGAACGGCGGATTTGGACAATGTGGATATGTGCACTCAAACTTTTCAACATGAACCCTTTTGAAGGACAAAAGGGAGGAAGGAGGGTGGGAGTGCGAGTATTGGGACAGGGCCAGTCTGTGTTTCCCCACTCCATACCGTAAAAGAATGAAAAAAAAAGAACATGCACTTTGCGCAAAGCTCACCATGGGTAATCATCAGGGTGAGATGTACCAGAATTTTATTTTTAATTTTTAAAATAATTCTAACTCATTCCATGAAAACCGTTTAAGGTACATTGAACTGAAAACGTATAGATCATGTCTACACCATGTACACCAAGTGAGAGCTATGGTCTTTTTCATATTTACGGCACGGTTTCATTTTAACTTAGACACCACAATTGTAATTTTAACATGTATTTTATATGCTGTTTTACTAATCCAGCTTTTTCTGTCTCATGGTAACTCTTCAGGCTTTGGCTCAGGCTATTAAAGAGGCAAAGGAGCAGCACCCAGATATGTCTGTTACCAAAGTTGTTGTACACCAAGAAACAGAGATAACTCCAGATTAAGAAGGTATGTAAAGTATAAATACATAATGCAATAAATAATGCAATTATATCCAAATCAAAATCTGTTTTATTTATAAAGCATATTTGTATGTATTTAACCTTTATTTAACTAGGCATGTGTCATTGAGATTAAAAGTAATTTGTTTAAACAAGTGATGCACAGTACTAAAACGCATCAAACCAAGAAATGACTAAAAACTAATATGAAAGAACACAAAAGCTGAATGAAATGAATTCCAAAGTAAAACCAGAAACAACAAGCTACTAACACATACTGGGTTAAAACCTTGTGAAAACTAGTGTGATTTTAAGGAAGTCTTTAAAATGGCAATAGAAAAGCAGCTTGTTTTGGAGCCGTGAACTGAAAAAACTGATGGGCACTGACATTCTGAAAGAGTTAGAGTGGAGTCCCAAGAATCCAAGTTAAAGTCCAATTCTTTAGTTTTGTCATCTTTAAGACACATGCTCATTGCACTCGTTAGAGTAGAACCAGATTTTTAACAAGCTACTAATGCATACTAGGTTAAAATTTGGACACAAACTTAAATTCCTCAAAATAATTTGCCCTGTGTTTCAAAGACATACATACCCTATATTACCAAAAGTATTTGCTCACCTGCCTTAACTCACATGAGTTTAACTGACATCTCATTCCTAATCCAGAGGGTTTAATATGATATTGGTCCACCCTTTGCAGCTAGAATAGCTTCAACTTTTCTGGGAAGGCTATCCACAAGGTCTTGGAGTGTTTATGGGGATTTTTGTCCATTCTTCCAGAAGTCCACTCTAATTCAGGTGTTTATCACATGGTGATAAACCATGTGAGGTCAGGAACTCTGTGCAGGCCAGTCAAGTTCATCCACATCAGACTCTGCCATCCATGTCTTCAGTATTCAGAGTTCCTTTCACTGGAACTTTTCAGCTCCTGAAAAGCAACCCCACACCATGATCCCCCCTCCACCAGACTTCACACTTGGCACAATGCAGTCAGTCAAATATCGTTCTCCTAGCCACCGTCAAACCCAGACTCATCTATCAGGTTTCCAGATGGAGAAGCATGATTCATCACTGCATCGAATGCACTTCCTCTGCTCTAGAGTCCAGTAACGGCATGCTTTACACCATTTCATCTCACACTTTGCGTTATACTTGGTGATGTATGGCTTGGATGCAGCTGGTCACCATGGAAACCCATTCCATAAAGCTCTCTAATCACTATTCTTGAGCTAATCTGAAGGCCACTTGAAGTGTGGAGGTCTGTAGTGATTGACTCTGCAGAAAGTTGTGACCTGTTTGCTCTATGCGCTGCAGCGTCCACTGACCCCGCTCCATCTGTTTACGTGGCCTAGCACTTCATGGCTGAGTTGCTGACTTACCCAAAGCAAACACCATGCAGAAAGACTCCGGGCCAGGAATCGAACCCAGAACTTTATTGCTGCAAGGCAACAGTGCTACCATCTGCGCCACTGTACAGCCTGTGGCGGTGCTTCAGTTTTGAATGTAAGATCTGTTCAGCTCCACTAATATTTATCTCTCTCTTTTTTTCACACCCAGAATTCTTCTAACTGCACCACAGCTGACTCAGATGCCCTCCCTCTTTTCCTTATGTCTCCATCACAACATTTTACCTCAGCAACAGTAGTCATCACATCCAGCTGCCCTGCTTTCAGCATGATAAACCAGACCTTGTCAGAGGGAAGAGGCCTCAGCGGGAAAACACGTTTTCCTCAGAGTTTGAGTATTGATTGAAGGAGACAGTCACTAAAAAGTTCCCAAGTTTGCAGAATTACCAACGACACCCTTTCTATTCCATTTTCTGCCTTCAGCGCATATCCTAAAGTTTTGAATAAAAATTTAATTAAAAAAATAAACTTTTTCATAGCTATAGGGGTATAATATTTGTGAATTTGTTCCTCTCCCATTTTTTGGAGATTTTAAGAAAAAAAAAACATTTAAGGGCATTTGGTCTTTTAATCTTGAGAATCCTACTTTATTTTTCTACAGCTTTTCTTACCATCAGAATTGGTTACCAAAATCTTAAAAGTTAAAAGTTTTTTAACAAAGTTCTGAAACTGCACTGAATAAAGATTGTGAGATTCTACAAGTTGGGACTGAAGCATTCCTCTCAAAGTTTTCAAATTGGTTGATACTTTCTGTACAGTAAATACTTTATTTTCCCTCTCAATGTGAAAAGATATTTTTTCATTTTATGTACAAAAAGATTGATTTATCAAAGCAGGGCATTGAATTTACTGGTGGAATTATTTATTTCCCCCATTTGAAATTTGGCTTCGACATCTTTTGACTGTTTCAGTTGTTGTAGTGCTTGTGACACACAAAGGGTGTGGGGATCATTAAGATCATATTGTATTGAAACTACCTTCATTTATTTAATACCATTATTGTATTTTTAGTGTGTCTTATAGTTCAGATTTAGATTCAGAACAGTGTTGGACTCTATAGATCATTCCTAGCTGTCAAATACTTATTTCCCTTTTTATTGAGCAGTGTATAATTTCAGTATTTCTGAATTTCATTCACATTTGCCCTTCTAAATAGACAGTGTACACTTTTTTTGTAGTAATGGTTCTTTATTAAAATAAAGTGAAAAGTTCAGAAACTGACATACATCATTATTATTAGTGCTCAAAACTGAATTGCTGATTTTTCTGCCTGCAATGTTTTTGGCCATTGTTTATCCTTTTCAACTGTTTTTTTTTTTCAGCAGTTTGTTTACTATCTTTGTCACTTCAATATAAGCGCACAGTTTTCTCAAAATGTTTCCACAGTTTTGTTGGCAGAGGTGTGTAAAGATCAAGAAAGCAAGAGAAAGGGGAAAACAGTGTCCACAGAAAAAGGAAATGGGTGATTACAGTAAAATGAGTTAGAACAAACCCTAACAAGTAGTATGAAAAGTAACAAACCAGCAAAACTTTAAAATCCAGGTCCGTTTTTATCACAACCATTTTTACAGGAGCTAAGACTAAAAGCATACCTGCATTTTTCTGAGTGTTACATTAATTGTACAGCAACATATAAAACTGTTAGTTTAATTCAGGATACCAGAATGAGCCTCTTAATTTTGCACTGCCCAGTCAGATTAGACATATGTTGTTATTGGTATGACTTGTGATTTTGTCCATATTTATACATGATGCTTTATTTCTTTACTCCATTTAGTATTGCATGTTACAGTTACTTCACTTAACTGTGAAATTCATCACTTACACTTCTTTGTCTTATGGACATTTTAATATTTTCTTTACTGTGAACCCACACTTCAATACCAGATGAAGACTTGTAAAGAGCACCATGCATAAAATAAAGAACTTTGTAGGTACATTCAGCGGTCTTGGTTTTCAATTGTTATGAAATATCTGTCACAAATAAGTGACAAAGAAGTTGTTTTTTTGTTGATGAAATGTCACAGTAGTATTTGATTGAGAATATTTTAGAGAACCTGATGATTACTAGAATAGAATAGAATAGAATAAGCAAAAGACAGATGAAGTATTCTCCCATTAGCATTTTAAAGGTGATTAAATCTACAACACCAGAATTGTACAATGTCATTGCTACATTTCTGCTTGATTCTCTCCAAAAATTTTATCTCTCTAAAAGGTTCATCCATCCATCCAGACAGACATAAAGTTAAAGGAAAATTTTTATTTCAACCAGATTAATATCCAAGTTACAGATCAGTACACTGATCTCCGAGTTGCACACAGACAGAATATCCAAAGAACTTTGAATACAGTCTCTAATATAACAGCCATATGTTTGAGAAAACATATGGCTTTGTTGACATATGGCAATGTCAACAAAGCTTCATTGTTAGATTTTATTTCTAATTAAAAGGCAGTTTTTAATTAGATATTTCATTTTGGGTTCAAATAAACAAGGGAGATCCAACTTGTGCACATTAGTTCAACTATCTTAGTTAAACCTATTTGCTAATCAAACCAAATGAGATTACCTTCAGTTGGGCCTACAGGCCTCCTTCCACCCACACTCCTTCTCTCTCATCAAGTATAAAAATCCAGGCCTTCTAAACTTATAGTTCTTAGGTAATCCAGAGGTCCCCTAAGAACCTCTGGGGTTTGCATAATCAGAAAAAAACCACCCTTCAAAAATAAATGGGAGTTAGATAGCCTCAAAGAAATCTGTCTCTGGAAAACTGAAAAAGACAGAACCGTAAAAGGGAAATCAGGACAGTAAAAGGGACCCACAGTGGTTGAAGTGGGCTTCAACCACTGTGACTAATCTCTCTCTCTATTTCACTCCTTTCTCTCACACTCTCACTGTATAGATACAGACAGATACAAAGTTCTTTTGGTTTTGTTATTTTGTGCAGCTGTACTTAGTTGCAGCATTAAGTACAGATGGAAATGAACACAGACAGATGAGACAAAAGAAATTACCTCATCTGTTCCTATTAACATTTTTAAAATAACAAAAGGACAAAAATGTGGAAGCCTGTCAAGTAAATTTGTCATTTTATGAATACAATGTCACTCAGAAAGTCTGTCAGACTCAACACTTTAGACTTGATGTTTGAATTGACTTTTACAAATTATAAGTCAGACCTTGGGATTTGAATTGGATTTCAACCTGATTTCTTGACAAGATTTAAATTTACCCAAAATCTAAAGCTTAAATCTGCTTTAAAAGTTTTTATTATTAATTCATTTCACTCATTTCATATTAACAAAGAGTAAAGGGTTCTGATATGGCAACATCTTGTCAGGGGGGACATGAGACCTGTGTAAGTTGAAACTTTGAATATTTCACTGCCTTTATGGCCATGATCCAAACAGCCCTCATTCTATTTGATGTTCTGTTCATAGGTTCAAAGTGGACATCCTAGAAATAATGCAAAAAAACCCCCAATAATAATAATAAAAAAGTAACCCAAATTACAACAAATAATTACATTACAAGATGTAATTTTTTATTGAATCAAGGTCTCCCATCATCAATTTTCTAGGTACAAAATCCAAGTAAAATTATCTTGTCTTAATGGAACGATTTAATTTGTCCTTAAGGCACAGCAGGTTCCAATCAGCCACAGACACAAAGGTCTGGTCACTGCATGTTTAATGTACCTATAAAAAAAGCAGCAAGAGGCACAAATCCATAGACATACCAGATGCAATTCATAGCACAAAAAACTCCCAAATCTCTACTGGGATGGAGAGAGAGGCAGCTGTGCATATAGGAAACCATTTAACTTGGAGACGAGCGTAAAAGTAGTCACAACAAATACAAAAGACTTTCCACTTAAAATTTTGAGCATGTCCATATATAATGATAAAAAATCTACTTACTTCATGCTTCCTCCTGAACTACTCAAAAACCTCCCAGCATGAATCAATCATATAAAGTCTTCAACCTGTGTTTAAAGTGAAACATGCACTTTAACTCTCACAGGCAAGATCATGACATAGAGCAGTGGTCCCCAAACTACGGCCCGTGGGCCAGATCCTGTCCATCTCCACATTTGGTCCGGCCCCCTGAAAAATACCAGAGAGCGTTTAGATTTATTTTTATATACGTATTTTCCGGACTACAAGCCGTTTATATGTGGATTTTTCTTCAACCACCAGGGGGCTCCTTAGAAGGAAGTGAATCATTGGAAGTCTGGTTACTTGGCGCCAACATTGAGCCCACAAACAGCAAAATGAGTAAGAAACAGATCAGATGTCGTTGGAAAGTTTATTTGCAAAGGGGAAAAGGCCCAGAGAAGAGACATTTATTCTGGACCGGTAGGTGAGTCCCACATTACAAGCCGCTCTGCATAACATGCAGTGACCCACTGCTAATGAGGCAATGAAGCTTCAAGCTGCTTTGCCACATAGAGACCAAGCAGGCTGTGGATATAAGCAACACACTTTGGGTGGCATCATAGGCGTAGGAGGGGAGGGACATGTCCCCTCCAATATTGGAGAGAGCCACTTTCGTCCCCCCCATTAATTTCACCGCAGTTGCAAAGAATTTTAAAATCTTCCACTCGCAGGCTTTTATTTTGAAGGCGCACCACATCGCATTCAGCAGAGCGCTGCCTCCCCTCCCCCCTCTGAACGGAGAGTAAAGGCAGCAGAGGGAAACTCCATTTGAATCAGGTAAACTCTCTGTCGGGAATTTTGCCATAAATATCGCTCGTTTATAACATCTTGTTGTCAGTTTACTTTCATATATAGAACTAAATATTTTTGGTTAAGCCGTTTTAATGCTGGAATAGTCACATGTCCAAAATTTTACTGCTAACTTTGTTTAAAAGTTAGCTAGTCTAGTCACAATGATTTAGAATGAGACTGAAACAGCAGCGAAATGAGCCTTTTTATTATTTAAAGTGAGCAACACCTGATCATACTCGACCACTTAACATGTATTTATATTATATTATATTATATTATTTAGGAAAACAGCAGTGCTAGAATGATGCTGAAGAAAAATGAAGAAGCTCTGGTGAAGTCTTCATTTAGGTTATTGAAATATGTATTAACTGCTTTTAATTTTTAAATAAACTAAACTATGAGAGGAGCAGGTCAGGGAAGACATAGGAGAGCCAGGTGGAGTTTCAGAGTGTGAAGATATAAAAAAATATATGAATTTCAATAAAACCAGAAAGGATAACAGGTGGAGACTGATATCAGGTTGATTTCTTTCAACTTCTCAATATTTTTTTCATTATTTCCACACTATAAGGGTAATGGTTATAAGACAATAAGAAAAGTGCTTGAGGAGAGGTTTAAAAATAAATTAGTGATTTTTTTTGCTACACAGTAAATAGAGTTTAAGTGATTTTCAATGTATACATCTGAAAATTAAGTTCTGTATGAAAAAAACATACTTTATCATTCTGACACTGTACATTACTGTAGTGTCTGTTGTAAATCCATGAATCCATGCAGGAACTTCAGGCTGCAGAGAGTCAAAGGGCAGTAGAGACAGAAACATATATTTCAGTTAAATGTTTGAGGCTGAAAATGACAACAACAAAAAAAATCAAAAAAACATGTAGGCTTTTTGCTTCAGTGTTTTTCATGATTCTTGTTTTGTAAGTTACTGAATAGAGCTTCCGCGCGTGACGTCACGGAGGGGTATCAGCGCCATCTTTGGTGTCCATAGACAACAGTCTCGCAGTATAAAAACAACAGTCTCGCAGATTTTTTAAATCCAAGTTGCTTAAAATAATTTAGCTATGGTACGAACTTGCTGCGTTATTGTTTGTAATGCCCGATCACACGACTGAAACGGTAAAAAGATGGAAAACGGACGCTCGTTTCACCATTTTCCTGCTTGGAAAGGAGGCTAAGCTATCGGAGACAACAAGAAGAAAACAATGTCCTGGTATCAGCGGTGAGTCGCTGATTTCACCTTCTCCAACATCCCCAGATACCTACAGGTTTCCTCCAGACATTTCCATTCTGGTGAGTGAATAAATTTGCTTCGTTGGTTTTGTGTCATAATTTATTTTGCTATTATATTGTCAGATTGTTCTCATGATCAGTTTCTGTTTTCATTTAAGTGGGTCAACCTTGTTTAGGTTAATATTGTTAATATTGGGCTAATATTGTTTATGTAGCAAAGTCCGAGTTTTGTCAGTGGACATCGAGATTATTACATTACTGTGAAGTAAACTATTTTACTAGTGTTATTAAATTAACAGCATTGATACTGATGTGTTTTGATATGTCCTCTTAAAGGCAAACCGACATATGAAGGTAAACGACACATAAACTGGACCGACATGGGCGTCAATTAAAGAGGAGATGCAGCAAAACCATCAACAAGTTACTGAGACTGTTTTCATTATTTACCCCAGAAGAGGTAAATAATGAAAACACAGTGGAGGCAACAGAAGAGGATCAAGTTGGAGAGGCAGAGGAGGAAGAAACCAGGAGAGGAGCTCAACAAGGCTGCAGACTGAAGAGGAACAGTAACCATTTGGGTTAAATACAGATGAAGTGACTGTTTTCTCTCTTAATCATTTAATGTATTAAACATCCATGAATCGTTTGATTCAAGCACTTCAAGTTGCAGGTGAAGAAATGACTCACATTTTAAGTAAAAATTTGACATTTAAATGTTTCAGGTAATAAACATACATGTAATGAGATTATATTTTTAAATAAATATTTTATGTGATTAAAGTAAACAATTATATAATCAGACATCCTTCAGGACACTAGGTTTTTGGGTTTGTTTTGCTTTTCATTTTATTTAGCTTCGTATTTTAATTCACTTTAGTGCTTCATGGTATTTAGTGTAGTTAGAATTATATTTTTGCTATTCCTTGTTTGTCTGAGTCCATGTCCAGCCTTCTTTAATAACTATAGTTTAATTCTATTTGATCCTTCTAGTTATGTCTTATTTCAGTCTCCCTGCAGGGTTTCTAGTAATGTTTATTTCTTAATTTGATCACCATCGGTTCAGGTGTTCTTCCATGTCTGAGTCAGTATCTTTCTTTAGAAATTCTAGTTGGGTTATTTCTTTGTTTAGTTTCTCTTGCTCTGTGTTCCTTAGTTCTTATTGTTAGATCAGCCTTGTTTCTACATCCACATAAAGTAAGTCCAGGCAGTGCCTGCTACATTTGTGTCTACTGCCACATAATGACACAAACCAGATGAAAGAGCCAATCTTTAAATATTTAATGTGTAATTAAACAACAAAGGTGACAAATTTTATGAAATAGATCACACTCTAATAAATATTTGTTGTACTTAACATATTTCAGGTAAGTGAACATGTAATGAAATTGATCCTGTCCTAGAATTTTATGCAATTTAACATTATGGGTAATGATGATCATCCGAGGTAATACATTTTATGTTTATTTTTTTAAATATAATTTTGGTTAAAAAATAAAAAAAGGGGTCAAAATGGAATAAAATATGCCTAATCTATATAGTTTAGTAGAATAATTTCACACAGATTTTGAGTTAATAGGTCACATGATCTTTAAGAAAAATAAAAAAAATGTTACAGAAATAGCTAAAAATATATAAAAAGTGTTAAAATGTAATAAAGGTGAGTGTGCCTCATCTATACAATCTAGTACAATTTCAAACAGACTGAGTTAATGGGACACGATTTGGAAGCTACTGAAGAAAACATTTAATATTAAAATGATTGAATATGACTTAAACACTTTAATAGAGGATAGTGTGTGCCTCGTGTAATAGCATGAATGTCCACTTTTTTGTATCAGTTGGTCACAAGACAAAGCATTTATTTACAGGAGTGTTCGGAAATTGACAGCAGCTGTAAAACTCCGAGTGCTTTAGGAGGGACTAGTAAAGAACAGCTGGCCAAAATTAGCGTTCATAAATCGGATCAACCTCGAGCTGAATGTCCCTTACTCCGTGGAGTGCGGGATATCCAGTATCCAACTTACTTTACTGCGGCAGGTAACACAATGAAAATACCGGTGTTCTGAATAGTTTGTCTTGGTCTGTGGACACCAAAAATGGCGCAGAGCGACAAAAGTATCATATCCTGTGACGTCAACTCCAAAGCTCTCATAGAGCTGGAAAGTGAGACTGAGTTAACAGTGAGGAGCTAAAGGTCTGTTAGACGTGAAAAGTATCATTTTTATTTATTTTGTAGATCAAACTGTTGCACTGATGTAGAATGTTGTTCAAGAAGAACAAAACTTGGATTTTAGATTTTATTTTTGTTGGTCAAACTGCTGTATTAAGATTAAAACTGCCAAGTCCTGATTTATGAGATGTTTTCTACTTTGCTAGTTACTGATATGTCAGGTTTCTGATGCGTCCCCCCCAATGACAGACTCGTTCATACGCCCTTGGGTGTCATTGTCTCTCATCACTCCCAGATTGGACCGTCTCGTTGCAGAGAAACAAGCTCAGGGCTCCCGTTAGTCATTATTGTGAGTTAAATACTTTACAAAAGTAAAATGTTAGTTTTTGTGGCGCTTCTGTATCTTATTTGAATGGGATATATAAACGTTACCATAGCGACCAGAGTCAGAGCGTTTGGCCAGTGGTCGAGAGGAGATGAGTAGAGCTTGTGAGTCTTAAGTTTAGACGGCACATTTAAGAATTGTCAACCGGTTCTCCAAACCTCTGTGACCACAGAGCTGATAAAAGTACAACAGGTTCGATCGGTTCGTGTTCAGCCACATAGCACGAACCGAATCCAGTCTCGAACATCTCGATTCCAGAGGATAATCCAGTTAAACCCCCCAAGATAGTGGGAATTTAGAATAAGCAAACACGGATGACAATGTAGAATCAATAGTGATAGTTTGTGGAGTTATTTTAAGAGCTAAAATAGCTGACTGTTCATCCCCCCTCTACCTCTCCCGGGCCGCAACAAAATGTCCAAGTCTTGACCTGTCCGCTGTAACAAAACGGTTGGGGACCACTGATTTAGTGCATGCTAGTAGCAGACACAAAAGATGAGCACTTTTACTGTTACACTTACCGTTCGAAAACTACCGTAATCAGTTCTGTTCAATCTAATCTTGCCAACTTTTTCTTTTTCAACTGTAATAAATGTGATATTCAATTGTCCTGTTATGACAGCAGCAGAAAACCTGGAGCAGCAGAGATATCTGTGGCTTATATGTGTATGTTTACTGGTTTAAAAAAAAACTTTGGGGTTGTGGCTTATAGTCTGGTGCGGCTCATAGTTCGGAAAATACGGACTATAATCCTTCCTGGATTTTTTCTGTGAAGAACCCATAGAGGGTTATTTGATAGTGCTTTCTGGAAAACAACATATTTTTACATTTAAGCACTCCTGCAATCATCACACTTTTTCTGTTACAAACTAACTCCGGCCACACACCAGAGAAGGAAAAGGTTATGTGGCCCTCACATGAAAAGGTTTGGGGACCTCTGACATAGAGCAAAATGAAGGTGAAACTGAGCTTTGACACCAACTCCCACTCTTAAACAAAAAAGAAATGTATTTTAAATAAACCCCTCCCCTCTTACTTGATTCAGTGTAACAGAAAGAACAGGGTGTTAGCTGTGCACTGTGGGACAGTACTGAAAATAGAAAATGTGAGTCATAACTGGATACAGTGACATATGTTTCATCAAGTGTAGCTGCCAGGAGTCTTCAGAAAATGTGCTGAGCTGTATTTTCTAGTTGGACATCACCATGCAAAAAAAATACATTTATAAATACACTTATAAATCCATTATAAGTGTATTGCATTTATATATATGTATAAATGCAATACAAAATGTATAATATATATATAAATATATATATATATAATTACAATTTAAATATATATATATATATATATATATATTATATATATATATATAATTTATATATATATATATAAAAAGTTCCCTTCTCACCCTCTGCGGGTGGTCTCTTTCATCCTCTGAGCTCGGGTCCTCTACCAGAGGCCTGGGAGCTTGAGGGTTCTGCGCAGTATCTTGGCTGTGCCTAGTACTGCACATTTCTGGACTGAGATGTCTGATGTTGTTCCTGGGATCTGTTTTAGCCACTGCTCCAGTTTGGGGGTGACTGCCCCGAGGGCCCCGATGACCACAGGCACCACTGTGGTCTTCACCTTCCAGTTCTTTTCCAGTTCCTCCCTGAGGCCCTGGTATTTCTCCAGTTTCTCATGCTCCTTTTTCCTGATGTTGTA
The DNA here is from genome assembly GCA_033032245.1 of Poecilia picta. Taxonomy (NCBI): domain Eukaryota; kingdom Metazoa; phylum Chordata; class Actinopteri; order Cyprinodontiformes; family Poeciliidae; genus Poecilia; species Poecilia picta. The sequence continues at coordinate 26,269,041 of CM065363.1, read as the reverse complement.
ATCACTTGGTATTGCTACATCCACCACAACGGCTTTCCTCTGTTCTGTATCCACCACCACAATGTCCGGTTGGTTTGCCATTACCATCTTGTCTGTCTGGATCTGGAAGTCCCACAGGATCTTAGCTCGGTCATTCTCCACCACCTTTGGGGGTGTTTCCCACTTCGATCTCAGGGCTTCCAGTCCATATTCTGCACAGATGTTCCTGTACACTATGCCCGCCACCTGGTTATGTCGTTCCATGTACGCTTTCCCTGCCAGCATCTTGCACCCTGCTGTTATGTGCTGGACTGTCTCAGGGGCCTCCTTGCACAACCTACACCTTGGGTCTTGTCTGGTGTGGTAGATCTGAGCCTCTATTGCTCTGATGTTTAGGGCCTGTTCCTGTGCAGCCAGGATGAGAGCCTCTGTGCTGTCCTTGAGTCCAGCTTTGTCCAGACATTGGTAGGATTTCCTGATATCAGGAAATATAATGCATATAATGCATTGATATAATGCATTGAATTGCTATAAAATAAAGCTGCATTTCCTCTCTCAGCCCACTGCTGCAAAGTTGACACCTTGAGATGCCATGTGACTTAATCCTGATTGTGAGCAAGGGTGTCAATATTTCCAAAGTCTCTGGAACTGATGTTGCCCTGTAGGATCATTTTGCTATTATCTTGGAAAGTACAATGTCCGTTGACTCACTTGGCAAAACAGCAACTATAACAAAACATTCGTTCATAGACAACAGAGCAGAAATGTTTAATCAAATCTATTCTTTATTGCCCTAAAGCTATAATGATGTAGATAAGTCAGTAGATAACTTCCACTTTCAGATATTGATTTCATTGCCCCCATTAAAGGGAAGGTTGTGCCTGGTAGGAACAAGTCTCCATGGAAAAATGCACAAACATTTAGATCTCTGAGACAACTTTGCCATAGGGCTGAACGTAAATGGCGTAAAACTCAGCTTCACGTTTATTATGAAATCTACAAAGAAAGACTGTAAAGCTATCACTCAACAGTAAAACATGCAAGAGAAACATTTGCATAAATCATAAACAATAATATTAACGATGCTCGAGCTTCGTTAATGTTTGCAACAATTGACAGGCTCACAAACCCTCCAATGACAGATCAAACAAGCCCTGCAATGAATCTGCTAACTTCTTTGAAGAGAAAATTTAAAAAATCAGATGTTTAATCTGCACATTGTTGAAAAAAGGATTATTAAGTAAAACTTTAAAAAATACAATTCGGTTCTTTCTCCTTTCTTCTGGTCCCGGATCTCGGCCGCGGTCTGGGAGCCCTCGCGAGAACACAAGAGGCGTACGCAGCGTGTTGGCGTCACAGAAGTTCAGAATTTAATCCAATCAGAAACAAAGAATTTAGGCATACAGAGCAGAACAGAAGAAACATGCAGAGTTACATTTAGTTACCTGAGATACGTGGAAGACAAAAACAACGACAAGCAAGAAAGCAAGACGTCTTGGAGAAATATAACCAGAGCAATAAGCATTAGAGTTCGGCTATAATTTCTGAATTATTTCTTTGCTGTAGGCAGATTATATTCTCCGTGGGAGGTTCTTGCTTCAAGCAAGGCGTCCCTTGCCTCGACCAATTAGAAGCCGTCTCCGAGCACCACTGAAACCGGCACCTCCCCTCAACTCTGCTCGAAGATCAAAGAAACGTATTTGGAATTCCCTGCCTCAACTCAAACAAATAAAGGCACATTTTATGAGCTTTTAAACAAATACTTTTTCGGGTAAACTGCAGGTCAACGCATCCGGGTCGACCATAAATCTTAAAGATGTATCCAGGTTTTATTTTCACCAATTGATGCAATCTCCTGAACCTGGCCCCTTCCTGAGCCACGAACATCCAAAGATTTCACAAGTCTCTGTGAAATCCTGGGTTTTTCTACCTTAAATCCTATATATAATTCAATAAGAGTTATCTCTGAACTTAATATGCTTTTGCTCTGTTATTCCTCCCAACGTCTCCCTGATATAAACTACAAAAAATAATCAGAACCATTTCCTGTTTTTTAATACAAAACAAAACATTTTCAATTTACCTTTATCATTGACTAGTTTTAGTTCTAATAGAATATTAAAATAAAATATTCAATTAAAGCCTGCAATATTAAAGTATTCTATATGATATCAGTCTGAAAGTTCAAAAGTTCACAGTTTGAGTTCAGAAGTCCACAGGTCACTCGTACGCCGTGCCAAATGCTGCCTGAGAACCCCCACTTCCTGAGACAGGAATGTGTCCCTGGTTTTCACACAGATAAGATTGGTTACCTCCTGTGGTTTTACCACCTGCTAGTTTTAAGTAAAAGATAAAGCCAACTCAAACACTACAAAAATGGTTATATAAGTAAAAGGTTCACTAAACTAAAGCACTAGAAATGGTTATATGATTGAATTCAACAAAACACAAAACAATGATTATATTTCCTCAACAACATCCACACAAAATCCAGTGCCAATGCTATGCAACAAATGCAGGAAAAATTACCCAATTTCAACTACTTAATTGTAAAACCTGTTAAGAAAATATATTTAAAATATGCTAGTTGTAAAATGTAACCTGATTTAATGGAAAATGGTCTAATAATAGTTTTGGAATTAGAAACTTATTTTGGCTTATTGACATTTACTTTTTGGTCTTGGGTTTGAAATTAGTTTTTATGTCAGGATATCACCAGTGGAAGTTCCAGCTGTTTCACAGTAATTTGTGAAAGGCCATAACCCAACGGGGGATCGGAGACATCCTGCTTCTAACTTATTTAAAACAAAAGGAGAAGCCACGTTTCTGTCTCTGAAGGAACTGTAGGGATTTTCCGAGTTTGAAAGGGGTCAGAGACAGCTTTTGGTTGGTCGAGAGGTGTTGCACCTTATTTGAATAGAACACACCTACTAGTATAAAACCTCTTGCACAAAGAAAATGAGCCAGAAATAGTCAATTTTTAGCACCATGGGCTGACTGTTTCTCCGAAGACGTCGAAGACGTCTTCGTTTTTCCTCTATCTGTCTCATTCTCTCAGGTGACTAATGTGTGACTGTGTTTTCTTTAATTTTTCTGTCTTGTGTTATACTGTCCACTGATTGGATTAAACTCTGAGCTCCTGTGACGTCAACACGTAGCGTGCGTCTCTGTTTTGTGCCACACTGCTGCGGCTCCGGCTTCGGATACGAGAAAGAGCCTGGGACCACGAGGAAAAGCCCGAGCCTAGTTGTTTTTTTAATAGTTAATTTGGTTTTCCTCAACAAACCCTAGAAGAAATTATAGATCAAGTAAGCTCAACTTTATGCTGTCTTGACATCCTACCTACACATTTCTTATGCAAGTTCTTCCTGTCATTGTAAATGATTGTATTAAATTAGTAAGCTATTCCCTCTCACCAGGTGCTCTCCCCCAGGCTTTAGAAACAGAAGTTATCAAATCACTGATAAGAAAGGGAGGTTGTAATTTTCAAGTCAAAATTACAGGCTGATCTCCATCCTCCCATTCATCAGCAAAATTATTGAAAACACTGTTTTAAAAGGTAATTACCTCCCTAACAGTAACCATCCACTTTGATATCTTTCAGTCTGGTTTTCATACTCCCTACATCATGGCGACGGTCTTTGTTAAAGTGTTCAATGACATCCATTAAATACAGACTGTTGTAGAACCACAGTGCAGCTTTTGACACTGTTGATCATGACATTTTACTGAATCAACTGGAGAGTTAGGTAGTGTTGAGGAAATATAATCATTGTTTAGTGGTTTGTTGAATTCAATCATATAACCATTTGTAGTGCTTTAGTGAATCTTTTACTTATATAATTATTTTTTTTAGTGTTTGAGTTAGCTCTATCTTTTACTTAAAATTAGGAGTTTTGTGTCAGTAAGCTCAGATGCAGGGAATGTAGTGCCTGGGGTCAGAATGTCACAGATAAATGCATCTACAAAACCTGGTTGCAGGTTGTAAAATAATAAAACCACAGGAGGGAGAAAATCTTATCTGTGTGAAAACCATTTCAAAGCAGGGGCACATTCCGGTCTCAGGAAATAAGGAGTCTCCAGTGAACATCTGGCATGGTAAACTATTGACCTGCAGTTTACCCGAAAAAGTATTTGTTTAAAAGCTTATAAAATGTGCCTTTATTTGTTTGAGTTGAGGCAGGGAATTCCAAGTACGTTTCTTTGATCATTCGAGCAGAGTTGAGGGGAGGTGCCGTTTTCAGGGGTGCTCGGAGACGGCTTCTAATTGGTCGAGGCAAGGGACGCCTTGCTTGAAGCAAGAACCTCCCACGGAGAATATAATCTGCCTACAGCAAAGAAATAATTCAGAAAATATAGCCCATCTCTAATGCTTATGGTTGTATTTTCTCCAAGACGTCTTGTATGTTTGTCTTCTAAGTATCTCAGGTAACTAAATGTAACTCTGCATGCTTTCTGTTCTGCTCTGTTCTGTCTGATACCTTGTTTCTGATTGGATTAAATTCTGAACTTCTGTGACGCCAACACGCTGCGTACGCCTTTTGTATTCCTCGCGAGGGCTCCAAGATGGCAGCTGGGATCCGGGACCAGGAAAAGGAAAAAGAACCGAATTGTATTTTTTAATTTTACTTAAAATTACTCCTTTTTCAACAGTAGGATTCTCCAGCCAATGCTCAACTGGTTTGAATCTTACATGAAGAATCTAAGCAAGATCTAGAGCAGGGGTCACCAACTCCAGTCCTCAAGGGCTAACATCCTGCAACCTTTAGATTCACCTCTGCTCCAAAAAGTCTGAATTCCCTCACCAGCATTCATTCCTCTCTGCAATAGACTGGAAACGAGCAGTTTATTTGATCCAGGTGTGTTTGAGCAGAGACACATCTAAAATTTGCAGGATGGTAGCCCTCGAGGACTGGAGTTGGTGACCCCTGATCTAGAGAAACTCATCCATGCGTTTATCTTTAGTTGTATTGCAACAGTATCATTGCAAGTCTGCTTAAAAAAAAAATCAATCTTGCAGCTGATCCAGAACTTTGCTGCTCGCGTTCTCACTAAAACCAGGAAGTTCGAGAACATCACACCAGTTTTAAAGTCCCTACACTGGCTCAAAGAATATACTTTAAAATACTGCTGGTTTATAAATCACTGAGTGGCTCAGAGTCAGCACCACAATAAATTAAAGATCTGCTGTTGCTGTATCAGTCTTCAACCTCTCAGGTCTTCTGGTTCTTGTTCTGCTCTTCATCCCCAGAACCAGAACCAAACATGGAGAATCAGCATTCAGGTTCTATGCACCACAAATCTGGAATAAACTTCCAGAAACTGCAAGATTGCCAAAACACTGAGTGCCTTTAAATCTAGATAAAAATCCATCTGTTTAGAGTTGCATCTGAAACATTATAAATGAAACATTAATAAGCATTCTGATGTGTAACGATGGCACTTTGCAAAATGTAATCCTTCTGTTGTTGACTGTGCTCTATGACTTTGTTGTGTTTTTAAGGTGTGAAGCACTTTGAACTGCCTTCTTCCTGACAAGTGCTGTACAAATAAAATTTTATTTGATTTAAACATCTAGTGAATTTCACACTGTGGAAATTGTAAAATGTAATATTAGATTTGTGATTAAACATATGGACTGTAAGGGCTAGTAACGTCTATTTTTACCTTACAGCTGTTTCAGACTGCAGAGACCTAGGTATGAATAGAAATGTAAAAATCTGCAGAGAGAAGTAATCTTTTAGAAATGATTCTGTTTCAGATAAAATACAGGCTCTTGTGCAATCTCTTCACTTTTAATTAAAAATGTATGGCCATATGTAAGTTGGCTAAGGGAGAGATTGAATTGCATAGCCGATTGCCTCATCTGCTTGGCCTTCCATTCTGCAGCAGAAGCTATGGAGTAGATTCCTGACTGCTACCTTAAGGCGACTGGTAAACAAGTCAGTAATTCTGAAAAGAGATTTTTTGGGGTGTGCTATAGCTCCACTCATGAGATGTGGTAAGTTAAGATTCACAGAGTATACAGAGGATTTAGGTTAGGAATCAAAAAGGGAACAAAAGCACAATAGTACAATATTAGTTTTTACCAGAAACCACAAAAAAGTGGCTGAATTTTTGATATTTTGTTTGGTCACCTGATATATCCATCCATCCATCCATTTTCCTACACCCTTGTCCCTTGATGGGGTCGGGAGGTGCTGGTGCCTATTTCCAGCTGGCGTTCCGGGCGAGAGGCGGGGTACGCCCTGGACAGGTTGCCAATCTGTTGCAGGGCAACACAGAGACACACACAGGACAAACAACCATGCACTCACACCTAGGGGCAATTTAGACAGACCAATTAACCTGACAGTCATGTTTTTGGACTGTGGGAGGAAGCCGGAGTACCCAGGGAAAGCCCACCATGCACAGGGAGAACATGCAAACTCCATGCAGAAAGGCCGGGGCCGGGAATCGAACCCAGAGCCTTCTTGCTGCAAGGCAACAGCTCTACCAACTGCGCCACTGTGCAGCCCACCTGATATATATTCTTTTTCATTCAGAGTAAATAGATCCTGCATGAGCCGTTGCTTGGAGGATAGAGAGTGCCCCATGTATGCAGAGGCTATAGCGCTGGTTAAAGTTCTCCAGGGTTCGACTCCAGACCTCAATACTTTTGCTGCATGTCTCCCCCCTTCAATTCCTCTCTACTTATTGTTGTAAAAATGGAAAAAATATAAAAAAAATCATAAAAAAATAAATCGATGCAGAATTTTTTATAAACCATTCAGATCCTATAAACATGGATGGTTTATAGGATAATTAATTGTGGCAAAGTTTAAAAGATACTAAGGAGTATCAAACTCTCCAGAAAGTAATATTACAAGTACTAAACGACACAAATACAATAAACACTCACATGCTCAGCCACCTTCTGAGCCTGCAGCCGCCTAGCCCTTAGTGGAGCTATGCTGCTCTGAAAATTCAGGTTACATTTCAAAGAAGCCTCATTTTGGATGAACTGATTGATAGATTCTACTATGAGGATTACTTTCTCACCTAAAATTACAACTTTTTGTGACAAATTAATAATGTAATCAATCAATCAATCAAATTTTATTTGTATAACACAGCAGCAAGGCATTTCAAGGTGCTTATGTACTCACCACTTCACTTCTTATTTTTACTGAAGATCTGGTCCGATATGATTTGTTCTTCATTTGATTCTCCTCCGGCTCACTTCTGTTTTGTGGAGTGAATTTGCAACTGTTTTTTTATTTGCAGCATTTGTCCCTCTTGCTCCTTTTTCCTGTGATTGCAGTGTTTTATTTGTGATTGTAGCCTTTTTGCTTGCATTTGTTTTGCTGATTGAAGGTTTTTGCTTCTATTTTCTATTATTCAGCATTTTTTGGTTTACAGCACTTTTCTGCTGCATTTGTTTTTACATGTATAATTTGCTGTACCATTTCACCTGTTTGCAGCTCATTTCGACTTCCACCTGTCAGCTGCCGTGCCATCCAGATCAAGTGATGACATTAAGCAGGTTCTTTTTCAAGGGCTCTGGTCAAAAAACAGCAAATTTCTTTTTGTCAGAAGGTAAAAGAAGAAAGTTTATCGAGATTTCTGTCATCATGACGTACCTGAATGTATAATTTGGTCAACTTAAAATGTCCTTATAAATGTACACTTTAAGTATTTTTATAAACTTCAGAATGCCCCAGATTCATTAGAAGTATTTAATTACTATACTTTCTATATAGTGTACTATAGTATATATTAGTACACTACAATTACTACAAGACAATTACTACTTGAGTACAAGTACACTTGTACTCAAGTACAAGTGTACTTGAGTACAAGTGTACTTGTACTCAAGTACTTGTACAAGAGTACAAGTACACTTGTACTCAAGTATACATCAAAATGAACTTATTGATAAGGTCAAAGAATGATGCAACAGCATTTAAATAATCTGTTCCATGTCAAATTTCTCAGAATCACATATTTACAGCAGAAGGCAGCAATTTAACCCTTATTTAACCCTTTTCTAATTGATACTTTTTTTCTCATTGCGTGTGGCATTAGACAATCTAGCTCATGAGTGGGCAACTTCAGTCCTTGAAGGCCGGTGTCCTGCAGCCTTTAAATATGTTTCTATTAAATGCATCTCACAGTCAAATAATGAGGTTATTAGCAGGACTTTGGAGAAATCTGCACTTAGGAGGTGATCCGGCTATTTTACATTTTATATTTAACATTTATTAATTGATGTGTTGGGACTTGGGACATGTCCATCCAGCCATCCATCCATTTTCTTCCGCTTATCCGGGGTTGGGTCATGGGGGCAGCAGCTTCAGAAGGGAGGTCCAGACTTTCCTCTCCCCAGCCACTTCTTCCAGCTCCTCCGGGGGAACCCCAAGGCATTCCCAGGCCAGCTGAGAGACATAGTCCCTCCAGAGTGTCTTGGTGAAGTGCCCGGAACGCAGATCAACTGGTAAATCGAGAGCTTTGCTTTTTGACTCGGCTCTTTCTTCACCACAACGGACAGCGCCTGCTTCACGCCTGACAATCTCCCGCTCCCTTCTTCCTTCATTCGTGAACAAGATTCTCAGATACTTAAACTTCTCCACTTGAGGCAGGTTGACCCCCCGACCTAGAGAAGACACTCTACCCTATTCTGGCTCAAGACCATAGCCTCGGATTTGGAGGCACTGAGCCTCATTCCGGACGCTTCATACTCGGCCGCGAACTGCTCCAGTGAGAGCAGATCACTATCTGATGAAGCCAACAGGACCACATCATCCACAAAAAGCAGAGATGCGATCCTAAGGCCACCAAAACGGATCCCCTCAACACCTCGGCTGTGTCTAGAAATTCTGTCCATGAAGGTAATGAACAGAATCGGTGACAAAGGGCAGCCTTGGAGGAGTCCAACTCTCACTGGAAATGAGCCCGACTTACTGCCAGCAATGCAGACCAGACTCTGACACCGGTTGTGATGGCCACACTCTGAAGTCGGTAACTTTCATGCACAATTTATTTTTCATTCAACAACACTTTAGTTTCAGTAAAACATTTATTAATTGATTTGGATACATTTGTTCTTTATGTTAGCGCGCACATTTAGTTAACGTGTATTTATATCAACTTTAAAGTTTGTTAATTTGCTTGCATAATATTAATTTTGTTTTCTTTCCCGGTACTTACCTGCTTTGGAGTGGCCAGACAAAAGATGGGGGCCAGGCCTCAGCAGGCATAAATGCTGATTGAACTACACCATTAGTTCCTGCTGGCAGGGGAAATGTGTAGTTTCTTTGTTTAGATAAGTTTAAGTAAATATTAGTATTTAAACTTTAATAATTTTGATTTTCATTTTGTTAGTCTTTAGTTTAGCCATACTTAGCTGTACTGTTATTTGTTTTGCGTTTGTAATTGTATTCTGTTTAGTTACCCCTATTGTGTCTTAATTGGTCTGATCAGTCAGTATATAAACCCTTGTGTGTCATTTCTTTGTTAGGTCAGTTATGTTTGTTTGTGCAGCTAGTTTGTTTACATTTTTACCTGAGTTCAGTTTTGTTTCTTTGACCTCTTTTATGAGCTCAGTTTATCTTTTTGTCATTTTATAATCTGGGTTAAAATAAAAAACCCTATTTTTCAAATTAATATCCTGTGACTCCTGTTTTTAACTCGGTCCATCACACCGGTCATACAGGGACTTGGCAGCCCGTATCAAAGGGCCCGGTACCCCATACTCCCGGAGAACCCCCAACACGGCCCCCCAAAGGACATGATCGAACGCCTTCTCCAAGTCCACAAAACACATGTAGACTGGTTGGGCAAACTCCCATGCACCCTTCAGGACCGTGCTGAGAGTGTAGAGCTGGTCCAGTGTTCCACAACCAGGATGAAAACCACACTGAATCCAAGATTTGACTATCACATGGACCCATCCAGACTATCCAGGACCCCTGAATAGACTTTCCCAGGGAGGACCCTGGGACCCCCCTGTAATTGGAGCACACTCTCCGGTCCCCCTTTTTTAACAGGAGGACCAACACCCCAGTCTGCCAATCCAGAGGAACTTCTCCCGATGTCCATGCGATCTTGTAGAGTCGTGTGAGCCAACACATCCCTACAACATCCAGAGCCTTAAGGAACTCCGGGGGATCTCATCCACCCCCGGGGCCCTGCCACCAAGGAGCTTTTTGACCACCTCGGCGACCTCATCCCCAGAGATTGGAGAGCCCAACACAGAATCCCCAGGCTCAGCTTCCTCAACAGAAAGCGTGTTGGTGCGAAGTATTCCGGCGCTTCACCCGCTGGTACCCATCAGCTGCTTCTGGAGTCCCACAGGCCAAAAAGGCCAGGTAGGACCCCTTCTTCAGCTTGACGGCATCCCTCACCGAAGGTGTCCACTAACGGGTTCGAGGGTTGGCGCCGCAACAGGCACCAACAACCTTGCCGCAACACAGCTCCGATAAGCACCTCGGCAATGGAGGCACGGAACGTGGTCCACTCATACTCATTGTGCCCAACCTCCCCCGGAACGTGTTTGAAGTTATGCCGGAGATGGGAGTTAAAGCTCCATCTCACAGGGGACTCCGCCAGACGTTCCTAGCATACCCTCACTACACGTTTGGGCCTGCCAGGTCTGACCGGCTTCCGGAGCCAACTCATCACCAGGTAGTGGTCAGTGGACCACTCCGCACCTCTCTTCACTCGAGTGTCCAAAACATACAGCCGCAGATCCGATGAAACGATGACAAAATCGATCATTGAACTGCGGCCTACGGTGTCCTGGTGCCAAGTGCACATATGGACGCCCTTATGCTTGAACATGGTGTTCGTGATGGGCAATCCGTGACGAGCACAGAAGTCCAACAACAGAACACCACTCGAGTTCAGATTGGGGAGGGCCGTTCCTCCCAACCACGCCCCTCCAGGTCTCACCGTCATTGCCCACGTGAGCGAGCAGCCGAGGATCAGACTGCCAGGGTCTGTTCCTGCCGCCCATAACACAACACAGTGCACCTTTGGTCCCTCCAACAGGTGGTGAGCCCATTGGAAGGGGACCCACGTATCCTCTTTGGGCTAAGCACGGCCGGGCTCCGTGGGTAAAAGCCTGGCCACCAGGCGCTCGCCATCGTGCCCCACCTCCAGGCCTGGCTCCAGAGTGGGGCCCTGGTGACCCACGTCCGGGCGAGGGAACACTAGATCCAAGGTTGTTGTGCATCATAAGGGGTCTTCGGGCTGCACTTTGTCTGGTTCCTCACTTAGGACCTGTCTGCTTTAGGTGACCCTACCAGGGGCATAAAGCCCCAGACAGGGCATAAAGGTCCTATATCATTGGGACATTCAAACCCCTCCACCACGGTAAGGTGGCAGCCCGAGGAGAGGCTAAGTGTGAAAAAACACGACCCTTGAGGAATGGGATTTTCTACCCCTTGATATAGCCTATAAAAAAACAAGGTAATTATCCAAAGGAGGTTTGGTCAGTCGTTGAGCTTTCCGAGTTATCACAAATATTAGCTGCTTCCGGGGGCGCCACCAGAAATCTTGGGCCCCCTGACGAAAAATTTGATTGGGACCCCCGCACAGCAGCTGTTACAATTTTTTGAATCTATTTGACCCATAAAAAACGTCACAATTTTTTTTTCCAATATATGTTTATTAGTTATTTTTCCATTTCAATAAAGACAAACAAAAAAAAAATAGGGAGACAGAACAAACTGCCACACAAAAACATTAACATTACAATACACCGGCTCAAAAAAAATTATATATAAAAAATAATAATAAAATAAATAAATAAAAAATAATAATAAAGCAGACACATTAATGCAATATAAGTCAACAACAAATAAAATGTATGAAAGATGTATGTTTCATACACAAGGAGAAAAATTCTGTCTAGTTATCTTTAAAACAAATCAAGTTTATTAAGCACTTGGTGTTGGTAACTGTTGAAAAAAGGAGTATTAAATAAAATTTAAAAAATACAATTCGGTTCCTTCTCCTTTTTCCTGGTCCCGGATCTCAGCAGCGGTCTGGGAGCCCACGTGAGAACACAACGCAGCGTGTTGGCGTCACAGAAGTTCAGAGTTTAATCCAATCAGTAGAAAGTATAACATAAGACAGAAAATTTAAAGAAACACAGTCAGACATTAGTCACCTGAGAGAATGAGACAGAAAAAGATCGGAGACGTCTTCGGAGAAAGAGCCAGCCCAAAAGGAGCTAAAAATTTGGCTATTTCTGGCTTATTTCCTTTGTGCATAAGGTTTTATACTAGGAGGTGTGTTCTATTCAAATAAGGTGCAACACCTCTCGACCAACCAAAAGCTGTCTCTGACCCTTTTCAAATTCAGAAAATCCCTAGAGTTCCTTCAGAAACAAAAACGTGGCTTCTCCTTTTGTTTTAAATAAGTTAGAAGCAAGATGTCTCCGATCCCCTGTTGGGTTATGGCTTTTTCACAAATTGCTGTGAAACAGCTGGAACTTCCACTGGTGATATCCTGACATAAAAAACTAATTTAAAACCTTATACGACAATTCACTCTAGACCAAAAAGTAAAGGTCAATAAGCCAGAATAAGTTTCTAATTCCAAAACTATTATTAGACTATTTTCCATTAAATCAGGTTACCTTTTACCACTAACATATTTTAAATATATTTTCTTACTGGTATCTAGCTTCCAGCCATCTGGGCAAAGAGAAACAGATTAAGGAATTTCACAAATAGGCGTGAACATTCAAGTTTCTCGTGCCAGTTTGCTAAAGACAGACCTTCTACTTCAATATACAGTTATCTCCAAAACACTATGTTATTTTGGACAGGCTCTCCGAAATCCGTCCCGATATTAAACTGAAAAACAATATACATTCGCTGAAAATAACAATGTACAATTGCTGTTTTTCTAATCCAATATTCAAGCAAACATTGAACCATCTTAAACAATTCTCTAATACAGAGCACAATATTTTCAAACACCTTATCATCCACAAAATTAAAACATCATAATTTTCGATCAGCACATGCAATATCCAAAAGAAATCTTTTAAAAATTAAAACTTAATGCTTTAATCTGTTTTACAACCTCCATGAGCTGTCTGAGTTCCTATTTCCCAGAGAATTTCAAATGATGGTACCGTCTGGCTCCTCCGGTATGTTAATTTACCACCTCCTGCCTTTTGTATCAGCACCACAGGTGTCGGAGCCAAAAGTTCTCCTGCAGACCTCTTTTGTTTCAATTCTTATCCAAGCTTAAGTTTTTAAATGTCCCAAAATCACTCAGAGAAACCTATTCAAAACTAAGAAATTTATTCTAAAAATACTAAACTAACTTAAAAATAGTCATTTTCCTCAACATAACACAACAGTTTTTGTTGTTGAAAATGTAGCTAGCTGGTCAGTAAAAAAAAAAAAAAAAAAGAAAGCTGAGGAGCCCCAGCGCGCTCTTCAAGACGTACAGGAGGACCTGCAGCTTCAGTCTTCGGACGGAGGAGCTTCGTCACGCAGTTCCCCAGATCAAGGAGGATCAACGGTTCCAGTGAGAAGTATAGTGGGAATCCCTGCTGAGACCACTTCTGCTTCCTGAGTATTGAAGTCTACAGAGACCCGGAACAGTCACAATAATCCTGTTTTCGGTCTCCTTATATTGAGAAAAGAGGAGATTGAAACCTCTCCTTAAACTCACTGTTTAATTGGCATAATAATCCAATTTTCAGTGAGCAACGGACACTCAGGTGGGAAACCTGAGGTTTAAATACCCGATAAGGGTACACGACGGATCAAGCTTCAAGAGGATCACACATCGACCCCACGTTTGCGTTTTTTATCGTTGATCTTGCGAACTCTTTATGAACTTTCGGTTCTTTATGCGCGTATTTTGGTTCATTTTTGATGAAGATCTCATTTTTGCAGACTATCAAAGAAGACATGATACGGACTCTTGAGACTCTATTATAGAATTCTGTGTAAAAAAAAAAAAAAAGTGAAACCAGTTGTAATCGATTTTTTGTGTGTTCTGATTTTCCCTCCACAGCTTTGCGTTTGTTGATTTTATACTTTTGAAGGATTAGGATGTATGTGTTCATTATTGATTTTGTAATTGGTGGACATCCTGAGTTAGTATTATGTGACTCATTCAGTTTTCCATTTTATTATGTCTGGGTGATGATTTGTAATGTGGTTTGATTCCCCTGAAATAATTGAGTTATAAGATCTTCATATTTTAAAAGGTTAATGGGTATTTGACATTTGGATTGGAAATATTATGAATTCTTTAGGTTCTACAGGTGAGTATTAAAATTTCGCTCAGGATCATTCTATCATCTCTAGGTAGAATAAAGAGTTTAATTTGAGATACAAGTAACTGGTCCGGGTAGCAGTAGCTCGCCTACTCCACCTCCCTATCACTTGTTTTTCCAAGGTGCTGCAGATGAAGGGGCTGTAGACCAGAGGTGTCCTGCTTGGACAGGGCTTTTATTTTGTGAGGTCTGAGTATGTCAGACCTCAAAAGGGGGACTGTTGAGGAAATACTATAATCGTTTCTAGCATTTGGAAAATATAATCATTTTTTAGTGTTTGAGTTAGCTCTATCTTTTACTTAAAATTAGGAGTTTTGTGTCAGTAAGCTCAGATGCAGGGACTGTAGTGCCTGAGGTCAGAATGTCACAGATAAATGCATTTACAAAACCTGGTTGCAGGTTGTAAAATAATAAAACCACAGGAGGGAGGAAAAAACCAGAGTTTCACAGGGACCTGTGAGGTGCTTTGTTCGTGGCTCAGGAAGGAGCCAGATCCTGGTGAAATCCATAAATCAGCAGGAGATCAGGAGAAGTTCTCCTTAGACAATAGGGACAAAATGGCTTTGGAGGAAGGGTCCTGGTTGGATGGGCAAAGTTCCACCCTATTTGAATAAATTAAAGAAAAGAGGATAAAACTTTACACACAGAGTAACAAATCAGATTTTGCTCTATGCAACTTCTCCAAGAACGTTCTTGCTGTCTGTTTGTCATTCCATCTTTTGTATTTTCCTCTTCTCAGGTAAATATATGTGTTGTTTGTGCTCTGAGGTTTTCTGATGTTTAGTGATGTGCTTTTCTGGTGATAGTTTGCATCTGTCTTGAATAAATGCTGATTATTGTGACGCTGTTGTCGCTGCGTGGTCTCAGTCCTTGCGCACAGCATTTTTCTGAACCCGTGCATAGAGAGGATATAACGAGTAATTTTCTTCTCTTAACAAGGTGCCTAAAAGACATACTTCTGCACATGTATTAATTAGTTTTATTTTGTAATCAGGTTGCTGTGTGTTGCAGACTTCTGCCCAGGTCGCTGTTGAACATGAGATCTGGATCTCAACGGGGTTCACCTAGTTAAATAAATAAAGTTTTAAAAAGGCATACTTTATTAGCCTAAAATTTACACTGAGATGTAATTTAAAACATACTGAAATTAATAATTTGAAGTAGTGTTAAGTGAATTAAGTGAACACAAAATATATTTTAAATATACTTGAGCAAGTGTATATTTACACTTGGGCACATATATATTTTGTTCACCTAAAGTATACTTTTATTTAATATATTAAAAGTGTATTTTGCTACAATTATGTTTAAGTGTGTTTAAAGTTGTAATTTTGAAATTGGTACAAGCATACTTTTAGTATACTTCAGATATATTTATAGGTAGTACTAATACTTAGCATACTTAAAGTGTACTTTCCCAAATGTAAGTATGTTTGAAAATATATTAAAGTATACTTTTTTCACCTGGGTTCTGACACTGTTCCTTGTGCTCCTGAGTAAACTACTTGGATTTATCATTAAACCGTTATTTTCATCATGTCTACCTGGGCCTTCCTGCATCTTTACTCACTGCTACAACCACAAATCATGACACCATTCTGACCAAAACAACCAATCAGAACTAATAGGACGCTCTTATTACTGTCAATTAGCCTCATTCACTCACTGCTAAATGTAAAGGTGGAGAAACAACTTATCATTTACAAGAAACCGTTTATCTGTCATCATTGGTAGCTATGCTAACTAAGCTGAGGATCCACAGTTTGAATCTGCACAGCTCTGTGCTATGCTAGCTGCAGCACGGCACAAATTGAGGGGAGGAAGGATGAGCAGCACCATATGAGATTATGATTGACAGCACTGAAACTTTCCTGCCACTGACTGGTTGTTTCTAGCACTGGGAGAAAGCAGAGGAAAAAGATTTTTCACAGATTACCTCTCATACCATACTGACAGTTCTAAATGGTAAATGGACTGAACTTACATAGTTCTTTATTTAATAATGTTTGACCACTCAAAGTGCTTTACACTAGAGCCACATTCACCCATTTGCACTCACAGGCAGCTTGGTGGGCAATTTGGGGTTGGGTGCCTTGCCCAGGGGCACATTGACATGTGGCAGGAGGAAGCTGGAATTGAACCTGCAACCTTCTGATCACAAGGTGACTACTCTATCCACAGAGCCACAGTCGCCCAAATATATGGGGGGGGGGAATATATATTTATATAAAAATTCAGACAGACAAGATGGTAATGGCGAACCAACCGGACATTGTGGTGGTGGATAAAGAACAGAGGAAAGCCGTTGTGGTGGATGTAGCAATACCAAGTGACTACAACATCAGGAAAAAGGAGCATGAGAAACTGGAGAAATACCAGGGCCTCAGGGAGGAACTGGAAAAGAACTGGAAGGTGAAGACCACAGTGGTGCCTGTGGTCATCGGGGCCCTCGGGCAGAAACCCCCAAACTGGAGTAGTGGCTAAAACAGATCCCAGGAACAACATCAGACATCTCAGTCCAGAAATGTGCAGTACTAGGCACAGCTAAGATACATCGCAGAACCCTCAAGCTCCCAGGCCTCTGGTAGAGGACCCGAGCTCAGAGGATGAAAGAGACCACCCGCAGAGGGTGAGAAGGGAATTTTTATATATATATATATATATATATATATATATATATATATATATATATATATATATATACAGTATATATATATATATATATACATATATATATATATAATATATATACACATATATATATATATCCTATATATAAAAAAAATTCTTAGATTGTGAACAAAGATCAAGACAAATATTTCACTTCACAACTGTCAGTTAACATCTAATTTGTTTTATAGAATTACACTTAAATACAAATTAATTTGCACAAATTTCTTTAAAAAAATATTATTCATATTCAGTATATATATATATATTATTCAGTATTAATCATTATTTATTTGTGCCATTATTAATTAATCATTATTTATTTGTGTTTGTATAGTTACATAAATATGTATTATAATAAATTATACACTCAGCCATAAATTATACACTCAGCCATATATATATATATATATATATATATATATATATATATATATATATATATATATATATATTATATATATATATATATATATATATATAAATATGGCTGAGTGTATAATTTATTATAATACATATTTATTGTATTATAATAGTGACCATTTGTATTATAATAGTGACCATTTGTCCAAAAAACTTAAATTCATCCATCCATCCATCCATTTTCTTCCGCTTATCCGGGATCGGGTCGCGGGGGCAGCAGCTTCAGAAGGGAGGCCCAGACTTCCCTCTCCCCAGCCACTTCTTCCAGCTCCTCCGGGGGAACCCCAAGGCGTTCCCAGGCCAGCCGAGAGACATAGTCCCTCCAGCGTGTCCTGGGTCTTCCTCGGGGCCTCCTCCCGGTGGGACGTGCCCGGAACACCTCACCAGGGAGGCTATCCTGAACTCCTGAATTTAAGTTCAGCTATCCTGAACTTAAATTCAAAAATCAAAAAACTCAAAACTCAAAGGTGATCAAAACAAAAGGTGAATCAAACGCAAATAGTCACCTGATGCCCATGGATTCTGGTTTATGCCACAAAAAGAAATCAAAAGTCAAAATATGGTTCTTTGGTTTTATTTGCAGATCAGGCAAAAGGTTACAGGCTTCTGCTCCCAGTGCTGTACCTGTTCACTGACTGACAAAATGAAAACCGATGTGACTGATTAGCTGGTAAAAAAACCTTGTGACCACCACGTGCATAATAAGCTACCTAAGACTCACCTACTTATACCGTGAAATACCCACATTCCAATCTGAAATTAATTAACTAATTAAGTGAATTACTAAACAAAAAACTTATTCTAAACAACAAATAAAATAAAAATTCTAATGATAAATCAACTAGGAAAACAAACAAATGCTAAGAATAAACTAAACAATTTAAATTCTAAGATTTAACAAAACAATGGGAAAAATAGCTCCTACAGGTATGTATATGTCCATCTTACTTGTGAAATGTTGTTTGTGGAGCCTCACATCAATAATCCATCGATCTGAACAACAATATCCCTGTTGTTTTGATTGGCAAAGTAGGAGGGACTACCGCTCCAAGATGGCCGCCGTATTTCCTGCGTCGGAGCAGCCAATGCGGGGTCTACTCTTATATTATGTCTATGGCTGTAGCAAACAGAAAGGGGCGGGGACAGACCACTGCCAGCCTCATACCTTATATGGAAATGAGACCATTGTACTCCGGAAGTGAAGGGGGCGCTATTTCCTGTATTATCCGCGGTCTCCCGTTTGTATTTTCTTTTTAAATATGTGATTTATCTTCACCTTTAGGATGGAGTTTCACTCTCAGCATGTATTTGAACTTCAATATTTTATTTACTTATGGGTAGCTCACAGTTTTTAACAAATTCTGTAACTTTCGGTGTACTTCTAAATCTGCTCCTTAGTCCCATCTTTTCGAGCCTGCTACTGCCTCTGGTGGCCTCTGGCGGTGGCAAGCCGGCGCTGCTATTTCCTGCGAAGTTGCGCATCACACTCCAGAACGGAGATAAGAAGTGGCTCCCATCGGCCGCGGATGCGGCTAAATTCGTCCGGGATTTGAGTCAGGATTAAAAAAAAAAGCCCATAACTTTCTTTTCTTTTTTCAATTGCGCTCAATTATTTCCTTAATAATAATAATAATAATAATAATAATAATAATAATAATAATAATAATAATAATAATAATCAATTTTATTTGTAGGCGCCTTTCTGGACACCCAAGGCCACCTTAACTCAGTGCGGCGTGTTCGGCCCATTTGTTCGTGAATAATACGGTATTTACATTACATATTGTGACGTGCGGTGGAGGTTGGAGAAGGAGTTAGCAGCGGCGGTTAGCCACTCTAACCCAAAACAGCAGGACGCACTTTTGAAGTATTCCACACTTTCAATTTATTTAACTTCGTCCACGTAAAGCCAGATCTCCACGGTACTAAGCATTATATTTCCATACATGAGAAAAGTAACGTTAGTTTACCGCTCTGCACCTCATCATCACCTATGTTCTCTTCTACAACACAAACGGAAAACTAGTACTTCTTCTGTACAATAGTACAACAACAAAAGGAATAGGCGCCCCCTTGTGGTGATACCTACTCATCTCTAGGAACCAAACAGCATAATGACTGTTACAATATACACAGTTTGATCACTCTAATTAGTGGGGTTCTAATCTATCTGTTTTTCCATAAGGCGGTTGCAAGGAGTTGGGATTTAGGAAAAAGGAAGTATTCAAATATGCTGATAGGTTTATTAGAGTTCTGGTGCCTGCCTTTTGCGACACAATTTTTTTTCCCATTTTTATTTTTATTGTTTTTTTCTTTCCTCTTTTTATACGTGTGTTTTGCGGGTCTTCCTTATATGCATGCATTGGTGCTACTCATTACATATGTGCTACAGTTTATAGCTCACTGTCTTGTTCATATCAATCACACCTAGGGTGTTATGCCAAGTAATGACGCCCCATTGGCACCAGGGGATTCGTTAAGATTTGTTAGTTGGAATGTTAAAGGGTTGAACTCTCCTATAAAGCGTAAAAAAGTATTTAATCATCCTAAACACTTAAACACAAGAATTGCTTTCTTACAGGAAACAGATTTAAAACTGTCAGACCAGCTCAGGCTTCGTGGTGGGTGGATTGGCCGGCCAGGTGCATCATTCATCATTTAACAGCAAGGCACGTGCAGTTGCTATTTTAATACACAAATCTGTTCCCCTCTCTGTGACCAAAGTCATATCCGACCCTAACAGCCGTTATATTATTGTCTTGGGAAGAATTTGCAGTAACAATTTGGCATTAGTAAACATATATGGTCCAAATTAGGATAATGAGGACTTTTTCAAAAACATTTTCTTTTCACTTCCTGATCTAAATAATAGCCAGCTCATTCTTGGGGGTGACTTTAACTGCTGCCTTGACCCTGTGCTTGACCGTTCCTCAAGCAAGTCATATTCAGTCTCTAAGTCTTACAAAGTTTTACATACATTTATGCAGCAATATGCAGTCTCAGACATTTGGTGTTATTTCAACCCTAACACCAGAAAATTTTCCTTTTTCTCCCCAGTGCATTCTACTTTCTCTAGAATTGACTTCTTTCTTCTGGATAACAGACTGCTCTCCTCAGTTAGGACATGTTGCTATAATCCCATCGTAATCTCAGACCATTCTCCTGTCATCTTGGATCTCTCTCTCCCGGGTAGACCTGCTTCACGTCCTCTGTGGCGTCTTAATTCAGTTTTACTCAGTGATCCCTCCCATTTTTGTCAAAACTATGAATGACCGTTTAGACCTGTTTGTCTCCTCTAATGTTAATCAAGATGTATCTGCAGCGACAGTTTGGGAGACATGTAAGGCATATTTACGGGGGGAGATAATAGCTTACACAGCATTTCTTAGAAAAACAACCACACAAAACCGTCTTATCCTGTCTATTACTACAGTATATCTGACCTGCAAACAAAATATGCAGAGTCCCCTGCTCCAGACCTTAAAAAAGGTTTGTTGATAAAAAAGGCTGAATTTGACACTCTAGCCTCTGACGCAGCTGTGGCACTATTATTAAAAACCTATTATAGTTGTTATGAGTTTGGTGACAGGCCCAGCAAAATTCTTGCTCATCAGATTCGGCAGAGAGCTTCAAACCAGCACATCGCTGAAATTAACATCTCCAATGGGACTTCTATTAATCCACAAACTATTAACAATTAGTTTAGGGACTTCTATTCCACTTTATACAGTTCAGAGTGTTCACCCGATCAAGCTCACTATGAAAGTTTCTTTGATAATTTTTCTATCCCTACAATTGATCCAGAAACTGCCTCTGACTTAATCTTTCCAGACATGGACTCCAAGCTGTGTGAAGTGTGGTTTGGGCCCATGTTTTGGACCTGTTCCTCCCTATTTCAATTTTGGAAATCTGTTTTTGACTCACTTTCTGTAATCACCTCGACCACAGTACAGCCCTCTCCACTCACTGCTTTATTTGGGGTACTCCCCAAAAACCAGTTACTGCCATCCCATCATGCTGGCCTTGTGGCCTTCCTCACACTGCTGGCTAGACGTATCCTCCTGATGCATTGGAAGAATCCTCTCTCACCCTCACATTCTCATTGGATAAAAGATGAAACTGGAAAAAATTAGGCATACTGTCAAAGGTTCTGAAATCCCATTTTCAAGAATCTGGTCACTGTTTCTGGACCATGTAAGGTCTTTGACACTCGATGTGACCCCATGAGTGGTGCTCCCCTTACTTACCAGTTGTAATGGCATACACCCTTTATCTAAGTCTTATAATAATTTTAGTAGCACATAATTAAGTGCCCTGTTTTAGTTTTCTGCTTAATTTGTATTTTATTTTCTTTCTGTTACCTCTGCTTGTTTATTTTTTAGTTATCTACTTTTTATCCATGTTCTTATGGAATTAATTGTTGGATTTTTATTTGTATGTCTTGTTCTATTTTTGGTTCTTGTCTTGTCATTTATTAGTTTATGCTTATTCTCCAAAGTACTGTCTCAAGTATGACTTGAATGTCTATGTATGGTGCTCATTGTTTTGTTAAAAATCAGAAATAAAATAAAATAAAATAATAAAATAAAATGTGCTTAGTTTCTGCTTCAACAGTTTTAAGCCTGTAAATTCCTTCAAATAGATTATTTTGTTTTTTAATTGAACGGCTAAAGATAAATTACGTGAGGAAAACATTCTTAAAGGGATCCGAGGTTGAACATGTTCGTCTAAATATATTTTCCTATTAATTACAAAACTGTTGTTTGTGATATCAGACAGGACCTCCAAAGGACCTAAGTGCATTTCTCTCCAGAATACGATTCAATTGTACGAGCAAAACTGGCAAAGGCTCGTACAACAGGTGGTCGTTCACAATCTAAAAACAAATGATATGCCAAAAATTTTTATCCAAAAAGCGCCTAAACCTAGCTACGACCAGCTAGTGAGCTAAAGATGATTGAAGAAACATTAGATGTGGAGCACTGGAACCTATTTGAAATGCTACTGCTACTGCTGCAGGTACTGAACGAACTGACACCAGAACCAGGACTGAAGACCAGTCCGGACACAGAACTATAGACAACATCAGAGACAAGCGGTTCTAGGAGCTCTTTTAGATGATAACAGAGCTATTGCTACTGCTGCTGTTACTGCATGTGAAGCTACAGACCAACACTAAACAAAGAGTTATAAAACTACTTACTGGATCACCACCAGAGGTACGTGTCATTCAGTGTTTAATTTATAAAGCTGAAGGTGGCAGCAGCAGCAAAACACCAACCCTTTCCTCGACCTCTGTTTGCTCCTCCTCACCTTCATCTTGCGATTTCTACATCCCCATCGATTTCAATGTGCTCCAGTTCAATTTGAAAAGATTTAATGACAATTCTCATCACTGTTTTGGTTGGACGGAGCTACACCTTCATTTAGAATGTGTTGCAGCGTGGAACAACATAGTGAGGTATGTGTGACAATATTTGATTAAATTTATAAAAACTATTCAACCTGCAGTATTATTAGTGTATTGTTTTTACATCTAAAATAAATATTTCTCAAAGTCTATTGTTACAGCTAATCATGGATTAGATTAGAGCCACTGTTTCAGCTAACTGTACAATTTTCAAATCCATACAGCCAACTCATGTGGACATGTTTAAATATGTCCACCTTTATTATAAAATATTGACTAAAGTTGGGTTTGCCATCTACATTCCAACCTCATCACTACACTCCCATGTTGTTCGACAGGTCAACACTCAAAGGGAATTATTATTCCCTTAATATATTGTTATATATATGACCTTGGAAGCTACGGGGTGATGCTGGGAAGATGCCGGGACTGAAAAGCAGCAGTAAAACAGGCAGTATGACTTATTGACGCAGGAAGCTGACAGCTTAAATAGACTTTACAAACTGGTGACGTATGTATGATATTATCCATGGAATTGATTGATTGTGTGATAAGTAGCAGCACGGCTGGCATTGATGGCTTCAACCAGTTAGCAACCATTCCGTCATGTATGGCAGGATGGCATTGAAGTGAAGGCTATTTTATCGTATTCACTTCAAGTTTGTGGAAGACAGTGACTTTTCTTTATTATTCATTATTATAGTGGATGTCATGGGGCAGAAAAAAATAAACACAGTCTTGCTGTAGGTTCAGTCCAGGAAGTGCCACAGGTTCTACATGGATAAGGGTGTGTTGAATGGTTGTGATGCCTGGGAGATCGGTGGAACTCCTATCCACATGATCCCATTACATGGACCTCTGTATTCAAATACCCGCGATGGCAGATTGGGAATGCTAAGGCTTGAAAGACTCATTCCATTGATTCAGTTGCATCATTTGACAAATGATGCATGGTGTGTCACAATCTGACTGAGAGAAGCTGTAGGTCAAGGCGGTGGTGATCCTGGCCCATGATGCCCATGATGGGCAATGAGGAAACCAACCCAGTTGATGCAGGAAGTTTGCCAGCCTACCCCAACTGGCGATGTGGTGAAAGCTTGGCTTGGGCAGCCCTGGAGGTCCAGGATGTCGTTAATGGTTAGTTTCAGTTATGAAAAATAAAACCAGAGTTGATGTTTGCTCAAAACTTAGTCTTAGATGAAGTGTAAAATCAGTATTTTACACCAACATGCCCGAAGAAGTCAAGTCTTCTTTATGGTATGGACATTTCAGCTTATCATATCCATCTTAGATCCCACCATTTACTGAATGTGTTGAAAATGAAGTTTCACAAAGTGCTAGATAAGAGGAAACTACATTGTGAGTGCATACTTAGAGGAGTAGCTCAAAGTTAAGTTAAAATATTGATGTCACAAGTTAGAAGTACAGCATGTCATGTGAACTGGCAATAAGGGCAGGCAAAAAGACTAAATGATGTAATCAGAACTGATGCAAATATTACCAATCCAAGTTGTGGAAAAGGTTACAATTATTTTGGACAAATAGCAGAACAACATTTCATTGACATTTAGTTTGCATATGTGGTCTATTGTAACATGCAATTGCATTTGTCATTAGAGACATAAGTAAAGATTTTATATAGCAGTTCCATTTTTTGAGAGCTGTCAGCACTATGGCCTCATGAGCCCTGATAAATTGGTTCAGAAATGTTTATTGAGAAATAACACTACTGTGGGTGCACAACAACCAATGCACAACTTTTGTATGGGAAACATGCCCATTCATTTGACAAGAAATGGTAGTTTCTTGTTTTACTGCCAAAAAAATTTGAAAAGGCAAGCAATATATCCAGTTTTCTTCAGCAGGCAGTTTGTGATGCTCCTCTTCTTTGAAAATGTAGAGCTTCAACTACTTCTATCCAAATTAAAAAGTAGCTGATCTTCAACACTTCACCCACAACAAAGTATTTTTTTTTAAATTATGCTGGTAAATAATTTTGTCCATCTTGTATGACATCATTTGTTATCTAATCCCAAATAATTTAAAACTAAAAATAGAAAAATATTTTATTTTCTTATTTTTCAATTTTTTTAATCCAACATCTGTCACTGGAATGGCCCAGAGCCAAAACTCTTATCCCAGTAGGAACACTGATGCTCCAACTGGCCCAGGAGTTTGTCCACAGAGTCCTCTTTGTTCTCCAGTTTCAGGTATCGTCTCCCACTTCCCAGTTCTAGTCGAGGCCAGCTTCCACTGGTTTGGTCCTCTTCGGCATCTGTCGTCTCTACAGGGATCCTCACACAACCCTGGGAACTTATCTCTTTTTTATTGATTTGGAGCTGATTTGTGTATGAATGTTTTTTTTGCATGGGAAGAGTTCCTTCTCGAAGTGCAGCCCAATTTGGGCTTTGTAAGGCTTAGTCCAGTAGCTCATACTATGACAACGCCTGTGTTGGGCAGCAGGAAAATCCACCTCTTCCAGCTTAAGGTTAGACATGGAGCTCGCAGACACAAGGCAGAAATTAAGCTTGAGGAGTGGAGCAGTCTGTAAACTGAAACAGTGTTTGCTCCACAGTTCTTCCCTTGTCTGAGGATTACCGTCTACCTGGCAGTGATCACATGATTTACACAAGGATGAAGGTGGTGAAGGTACAGGCTCTGACTCTTTGTGATGAGTCAGAGCTTCTGTCTTTAGGTCTGTTTGCTGGTAGATGCCTTCCACACTGCCTTCCTTGTCCCTGATGTAGGTGGTCTGCAGTAGGGGCTCAGAGCATGCCAGCTGCTGCAGACACATGATATTGAGATGAGCAGCAGGCAGACTGCTTACCCACTGATAGTGTTTGGTCATAGAGTTGGCTACTGCCAAGTCTCTGAGGCCTGCAGAGGGCACAGCTGCTGATACAGAGCAGATAACATTGCGCATCTGAGCTAGAAGCATCTGAGTCTCTCTATCTCTATTTTCATAGAGGACAGTGTTTGCACATATCAGGATGAATAGTCCAACTCCCATGATTACTGGCCCCAGGAGCTTCATGCGGTCACCATGGAGAAGACTGGCTGGAGAAAAGAGGCCCTTGGTACCCAGGCTCCAACTGGATGACTGCGGATCCGAAATGCTTTCCAGTTCTGTATCTTCTATGATGGATGACCTTGAAAATCGATAGGGCCAGTAACCAGCTACAGCCAGAGCAGTTCCAACAGCTACCACAATGACCCCCAGAACCAGGAATGCTCCAGGCATAGAACGGATGCGAAGCTTGCCTTGAATCATCCTGTCCTTCTTCATTTTGCCTCGTAGACAGAAACGCGGCTTCTGTCTGCAGGGAGGAGATGGTGGTCTAATACCTCTGCATATCTCAGTCTTCATGGCACAGTTTTGTCCTGCTTAAACTCTGCCAGAAGCCTGTGAGAAAAGTACATTTGAAAAATTAATGCACCTAACACCTAATCCACCAGGCAGAACATAAAGAATAATTATAATAGAATTCATCTGACTGTGTTTTCCAAGTACAAATTGGAAACACAACTCTGGTGATAAGGATGCAAAATTGTCCATCCCATTTGATCACAATGATTAGGCATATATCTATTAAACCATTGCCACTCACCTTTATTGAAGCAACTGTGTAAAACTAAAAGAACTAACATGATTGCATTTGCTTTAACAGCATCTGAGTTAGGCATACTTCCAGGTATTATCCCATCCCAGTATTTTATCTATGGTGATCCACATATTTGTCATGCAATGGGTTTTTTCTGACAACCTCAAATTTTAGATATAAAAAATTATTGTAATATTTTTAATATGTTGCAATAATTTTGTACCTTTTTTAATAATTATGGAGCTCATAACCTTTTTGAACATCATAAGATGTCAGATTAAATCATGCATTCATAACAGCTCAAAATGTTATTTTCAGAAACATCACTTTTTTACAGATTTATCTTACAGCATTTAATTTCTTTGATGAGTTATTGATTATGCTAGGAAAAGCAACATATATCACAAACTAATGTAGGAATCCAGGAATATTGAGTGGAATGTATTGTTTGACTTATTATAACGTATTACACAGTCCAGTCACATTAATGTGACCACCACGTACTTTCCACTTCAGAGTTAAATAACCAATCACAGAAGGCAGGTGGCAGCACAGTGCAGTTGAGCGTATATAAAGGGTGTGTGTGGGCTTCGGAAAACATTTCAATCGTTGGCGTAATGCAGAAACGAAGCGATTTATCCGACGTCCAAAAGGGCATGATCATTGGCTTTCGGGCCAAGGGTGGAAGCATTTCCGAAACGGCTGAGTTTGTGAACTGTTCGCGTGCCGCCGTGGTAAAAGTGTACCGTGCATGGCAAAATGGGACTGTCCAAAATCAACGACGTGGCAAATGTGGTGCACCACGGGCCATAGATGACAGAGGCGAACGACGGTTGCGGAGATGCGTTCGGGCAGATAGACGGGCTACCGTTGAGCAACTGACCACTAAAATGAACCAAGGGGCTACCACAAGTGTCTCCCAAACCACTATTCAGCGAACATTGCTGCGTCTGGGCCTCCGAAGCGGACGCCTGGTTCGTGCACCTATGCTGACTGGTGTTCATCGACGACGAAGGCTAGAATTTGCACGCCAGTACAGCAGCTGGACGTCCACTGAGTGGCGACAGGTAGCGTTTTCAGATGAATCGCGTTTTATGCTCCATCGGACAGATGGACGTTGGCGTATAAGGCGTGAAACCTCTGAAAGGAACCACCCTGCAACCATTGCAGGAACGGTCCAAGCTGGAGGCGGGAGCATTATGGTCTGGGGAATGTTTTCCTGGCATTCTCTGGGTTCACTGATTATTGTGGAAGGCACGATGGATCAATACAAGTACGCATCTGTCCTTGCGGACCATGTCCACCCCTACATGCGCATTGTTTTTCCTCAGGATGATGGCATCTTCCAGCAGGACAATGCGAGGTGCCATACAGCTGCCAGTGTACGTGCGTGGTTCGAAGAGCACCAGGATGAGTTTACCGTCCTCCCCTGGCCAGCAAACTCACCTGACTTAAACCCAATCGAGCATCTGTGGGACCATCTCGATCGAGTTGTTCGCGCCACGGATCCTCAACCGCGTAATCTAGCGCAGCTGGCCACGGCATTAGAGTCGGCATGGCTCAACATCCCAGAGAAGACCTTCAGGGACCTAAGTGACTCTCTTCCTGCACGTCTCGTAGCAGTTCGCTCTGCGAAAGGTGGTTATTCTGGCTTTTGACAGATGGTCACATTAATGTGACTGGACTGTGTATTAGAGTTCTTGCCAGAAAACCGAAAATATAAAAATACCACAAATGTTTTGTCTCTCAAATCAAGTAATGATCAGCAACCAGACTACTTCAATTTACTCCTTTCGAGGCGGAGAAGCAGTGGCTCTATTCCAAGCCCTGCATCTGAGGCTGAGCTGGGCCATTCCACAGATGAAGCTCATATTGGCGAGTTGTATCAAGGAACTTATTTTTCATGTATGGTCTGTATCTCCTGGTAATAGGTGAAGGTCAGAATATCAATCGACATTTGTAAATTTGGTAGATATTTGGTTTAAAAGCGATGGTTTACTTTACATCTACAATTAATTTTAGACAGTATTTGAAGTCTAAATCAGATCTGTTTCATCCAAGAGTCAGTAGAGCAACAAACAAAATACAAAGGAGCAAAAGCAGCCAAACTCAAATTCAACTATCATACCTTTTTTTTCTGACAAGATAACTAGCCATTGACATGGCTAGTTACCTTGTCAACATGTATTATTTAGCTGTTTATGATGCCATTTTTAGTCTTTATTAGAGATGCACACCGTTGCGATTTTAATCTCTGTATCGGTCCTAATATTTTAAAAACCTAAATCAGGGCATCGATTTTTCATTTTGTTGCAGGAATTGCCTCAAGTATATTTAATATGTACCCAAATGTTTTTTCTTTTTTGGCATGTTGGCTAATTTACCTTCTCCTCTTTCTTTCCATCTTTTCTTTATAATATTTGGAGGGGCTGCTCCGCCCTTGCAAAGTATTATGCAAAGTACTACTTCACTTTATGGGGTTAAAAAAACAACATATTCTGCTTTGGCGTTGGAGGCATCCATTTAGGAAACCACCCATGTTTAGACTGCACATAGAATGCAAGGTACTGTTTAAGAAAGTTTAGGTCATTCAGTTTTTCCTCCAACATGCTGCAGATCTTCTGTAAGTCTGTTGTGAAGAATGTTTTGGTGGGGATAGCAGCATCACAGTCTGTGCCTTAAAAATTCTAAACAGGTGTTAAGGAAAACTGGCTTTGTTTTCTGGACTGGGCTGGAACCTTTGGAGCTGACTGTGAAAAGAACAATGCACAATAAAATAAATAATATAATGGAAAACCCTCAGCATTTTCTTCACAAAATTGTAATTGGACGTCTTTGGTCAGTGGCTTCTTCATTCTTACTGTAATGGAGACCGCTAAAGGAGATCCCTTCCATATCCATCACAATGATTCTTTAAGGAAACTTGGGTCATTTGAATTGCAAAATTCAATTTCTCTTTGGAAAAATATTTTTGATATGAACTGAATCTGGAGCAGCTGATAAGGTGCTTAACTGTTCTCCTATCAAGACATAATTTACTTTCAGATTGGAATTTTTTTCCAAAACTATTACAGCGTCTGAAGAATATGTATGGACATGCTTTCAATCAGTTGAAGAAGGAAATATATTTTCTGCAGTATATTTTGTTGAAGTGAAAAAAATTAAATCAGTGCTAGAATTTTATTGTTTGCAACCTTCCTTGGGAAACTTAAACAGAAAAATAGCTCAGAAAAATAATTTGGGAATAGGACTTGGTTCATCCTTTTAATCTCATCAAAATGGAACAGCACAAAAAACATTAAATGTTAAACTTGGTTAGCCCATGTCTAACTTTTTATTGACCTTTACTTTCTAAACATCATTAAAGATTTTGTAATATCCGCTTTTTACCTTTTACTTTGTTTTTAGACTAAATAAAACTTCCCCTACTCCCTCTTTTTGGAGTCAATTTGTTTTAAAAGCTTTTTCCCCATCTCACACCTCTTTGTTCAAACTCAAGGACGTCCTTGTAGATCTTGAACTTGAGGTCACTAATTATTTTCAGGATGGTTTGTCAGTGGCAAGGAACAAAACATAATGGAAAACCCAAAAACTTTTATGCATTTATCAGTCCATTCTTTAAAACATAAATGGATTGAACACAAAATCTTGTAGTGTGATTGTGTTGTTTGAGAAGTTAATCTAATCTTAGGTTGAAGTGATTTTTTTACATCACACTGTGAGACTAGGGATATGTTTTAATTGCACTAATTTATTCTCATCTAAATTGATTATCAAAATCTGATTTTGACACTGCATGACAATTTTCACTTAAAATGATCAAGGATGCAATCTGAGGTGCTGCATTTTTTGCCCATACATGAACATGGTTATAAATTGCATATCTTTTTAATAGTTCTGTGACATTTAAATGCCCTTACATTCAGACTGTAACACAAACATGTCTGTTGTAGCAGGATTAATAAGATATGATATTTCACATCACACTGTTTATCTGAGCAGACAACTTTGCTATATAGAATTGTCATGGTGTCACACTTGACAGTAACACGTCAAGTACACTTGGAAAGCAGAGCGTCCAGACACTTTGACCCCCATTGTTCTGGGGGAGGCAGAACTGAGTGTGGCTATGTTCATCTTTATTATTTATTGTCTTTCCACTGTGAGGCAGCTAATTAAAAGCCAGCTCGCTCCAAAGAAGCCACAAGTTGTGTTACATGATGACAATAAATGTTTATGGAGAGCCCATTATCTGATGACTTTCTTGGGTGTGATACGTCAATAAAATGTAATAATACTTATATTTAGTTGTGTATAATGCAAAAGCCTCACAATCTTATCATGCCTGAACGCCAGAGACAGTAAGCCGTAAGCCGTAGGAACTAGCTTACTGCATAAAGTCCATAATAAAAACTAGTCTACAATTTCTTATTTGGAAGGACAAAATCGTTTTGTGTTTACCTTAGCGATGACCAATCTTAGACTGTCGTACCGCGACGTGCTGTGCTCGGATATCTCCTCGTGTTAGAGACCGAGCAGAATTTGACAATCTGTCCGGGTTGCACCATTCCCATACTTAAGCCTCCAGCAGCTCAATGAACACACCGTCAATTCGGCATAATCCTCGACAAGCGAATTGATCTGACTGCTGTTCTCACTACTTGCTGATAAAAGAGGAATTTCTCTTCCAGAAATTATAACCTATTAAATTAGCAGCCGGTCACTTGAGAAAACTTGGGTGCCCCTCTCCGATCTAAACTGACTGATAGCTTGTGGAATCCATCTAAATCAATTGCGAAACATAAAGCCCAGGTTAAAGTCATTCCAACTGTTGCCCGTATTCCAATACATCCTCATCAGTGAGTGAAGGACAAAGCACCGTGTCTGCCAACTCGTTGTACCCCACAGAGCTGCCCCTCCCGCTCCACTGAGTGCCTGCGGCCGTTGCCTGCATGATCCAGCAGTCAACTAAATAACTGATTCTGTGCACATTTTCGAAATAAGGTTTGCGGCATAATGCTTATTCGAAATGCAGCAAGCGTTCTTAAAGCAGAACCTATCAGAACTGTCCTGGATCGTCTTCCAAAATGATTGAAAAATACCAAACGTGCTGAGAATTGTAAGAAACAAATCAGAGACCTCATAATTTATGAACTTGTAAAAAATGGGAATACATAGTGTAGCTATAAGAAAATATTTTGGCTGAATACATTAAGAATTAAATTAATTGGTTAATGTTCAGGTATCAATTGTTCAGAACAGTAATGAATAGGTTAATCCTATTCAAATTAAAAAATAGTTTGATACCAAACAAAATTAGTGGCATAACTCAGCATGAATTTAGCATATTTATTTATGCATCTTGCCATTATTTCATCATGAACACAAGAAAATGTCTGGTAAAAACACTACTTTTAAGTTTCTCCAGGTGGAGTCAAAATCTTTATTTTATAGTGTACTGATCTTACAGAATTCCAAAATACAGCGGCTTTCAGTTTTGCTTACATTTATAATAACGTGGCCAGTAACAAAGTACATTTACCTGAGTACTGTACTAAAGTATATTTTCTGAGCATCTTTATTTCAGTGTTTTTTTTTTTTGTTTGTTTTTTCCTTTTTGGAGAACTTACAACTTTCACTCTAATACAGTTCAAAGACAAATATTATACTTTCAGCTTCTCTACATTTCTTGTAGGCTTGTCATTACTTGTTCCTTTTGACTACAGTCCACTGTTGATGATTTTCTTTACTAAAATAGAACTGACCACATGCTATGCTCCTCAGTCACAAGAGCCTTTCTTAGAGACACGTGGCATCCACAAATTCCCTACACATTGGCTCAGGGCTTCAGGAAGTTCTCTGGTTCACATAGTACCTAATCCACAAATTCCCTACACATTGGCTCAGGGCTTCAGGAAGTTTTCTTCCTGAAGCCCTGAGCCAATGTGTAGGGAATTTGTGGATTAGGTACTATGTGAACCAGGTGTCAAGCAAGGATGGGGACGTCAGTCCCCAAAAAAGCATTATAAAAGGGGTGCCACTTGAAAATTCTGTTGTGGCCTTGAAATAAATCTTGTCCTAGGGACATAATGAACAATATGTTTTAACATAAACCTATTGTATCCTTCTGTGTACATATTTTAATATAAAAAATTACAAATTTTTGAATTTGTATACAGACATGGAGTTTTGCTAGGGAACCCCAGGCTAAATGGGATTTAGTTTTGACATTTAGTTTTACAAAATGTCATGAACACTGTTTGGTTTCACCTAGTGATAGAGGACCACTAGGTAGTGTTGCATGATAAAGTCTGAAGAGTTCTAAATTAAAAGTGGACATATGCTTTTAAATTCTCTTTTCACATGTGGTCTATATAAAGTAGAACTGATTTGGTCTGAATTCCTGATTATTGCAGCTCCACAACCAACCACAGTTCGTTTACATCGGTTCCAATCTGGTGTTTTGGAGCAACTTGTTTTTGTTTTAATGTGAATGAGACATTTCATGTCACGCTCCCTCCAGGTCGCAGAGTGTTCCACTTCACCTCGTTCGGCTATTTTTGTAGTTTGAACTTGGACTACATTGCTGCAAGGGGAAATTAAATGACAGATTCACAAATCTGATAAACCGGAAGTTATAACCTTGTTTAGCAGTCATAAAAATGTTATAGGCAAAAGAAAAATGAAAAGACTGAAACAATATATACCTCAAAAACAATAGCAAAATCTATGCAGCACCAGGAGAGATTAAAGGTAATTATTTTTTATTTTGCATTTTTAGACTCAAAGTACAAAAAGAGAAAACTGCATTTAAGGACTAAAAAAAGTTGATTTGAACAATAAACTTCAAGGGTTTTGTTTTATACATTCTGGACCAAGGCAAGCTGATAAAAAGCTGTTTTATTGAGTTTGTACTCATCTTCTGTCTCATCTGTTCAAAGGACATTCTCCCAGAAGCTGGAAAGTAAATTTGTATTGCTTACTTGGAGACCATGGGAAAATGAAACCTGGCAAAGAAAGTGTGTATGATGTTATAGAAGAAATCGTTTTTACATAAAAATGTTTTTATGCTCTAAAAATAACTTGGAGGTTTTAAATCTTCAGAAAAAAACTTTGTTCTGTAACATTTTATTGCATTAATATTGGTGGCATACTTCCCAATTCACAATCTCAATTCCTAATATGTAATCATTCGTTTGCTCAGAATTTATAGCTACACATTCAAGCTCCCATCTTCCATTCTTTAACCTCCTGAATGTGTTCAATAAAATGCAGATAGTGACTGAAGAGAGATAAACGCTAACCACTCAACTCAGACCTTTTATGAATAAAAATCAATTTATTTCCTCAGTGTTTCAGAAAATAAAACAAAAATGAATTGAAAACAATGTTTTTTATATGGAAATGGGGTCAGGCAGGTTGGAAACAATATAGTCTTGATTTGCAGAGAACTCTGGAGGCTGCCAGTGGCAGTCTATCATTGCATCGTACAGTTCTTCACTGAGGTCAATAAAGCTCCTGTTAGTCTCCACTACGTCCACCACCAGGCTGGGATCTACAACACAAGCAGCAAAGACCAGTGTTACAAATTGGACAGTCACCTCCTACTTTGCAGTTTTTATTAGGGTCATCATTATTAACATGTTAACACGTATAAACATCTAAAAAGTTTAACGCATTAAAATTGCATAGCACAGATTAATTAAATTATATATTTTGAAATAAAATCCTTTCTCCTGTGGACGGTTTTACCCAGTTAAAAGAAATCCATTTTTCACGGTCTTGTACTCCGTGCAATAATGGAGAGTGAATAAATGAAAAAGACGAGAGCAAAGAGTCAGACTGGTGCGCTTAGTGGCAAATTTCACAAAAAAACAGCGGTTAGAGCGAACATCCCATATGTAGAGTACACCTCCATGCAACCAACCCAGTAAGTAATTCCATCCTCTGTTTCTTTGCAGCATATCTTTTCCCTCTTCCTGCCAAAACAATTTGTGGTGTTTGGTTAAAACTAAGGCACTATGTAGCCCAATTATTATCCTTCCATTAAATCACAACCATCTTATAATTAACATTTCTATATTATGTTTGAACATGGTGATCAATCACAGGACTGGTGTATAAGTAATTTGATTACGTTTTTTAATCAATTAAAAGCAACAGGTTTTATACAAGCACTCTAAAAGTTCTTAGAAGCAGCCATTTCTATTTTTTCTTCAATATTAACCATATTGTCTTTTTTTTATGTAAAACAATACAGGAGCCAGACAGAAGTTATCTCTCGCTATTTTGCAGCAGCAACAATATTGCTTTGATATTGTTCTTGTGCCATCATTAACATCATTAACTAAATCCACTAGTTAGAAGAGGACCAGGAGAAGACCCAGGACACGCTGGAGGGACTATGATCTGGGAACACATTGGGATTGCCCCAAAGGAGCTGGAACAAGCGACTGGTAGAGGGAAGTCTGGTCCTCCCTATGGGGTGCTATGCCTGCGACCCGACTCCAGATAAGTGGAAGAAGATGGATGAGAGAAGCATAAATTTTCAACCATGGTGAATTGTGTTGTCTGCCTTCTATTGATGAGGGTCTCTCATGCTCAGTCTTAACTCAGTCAAAAGATTCCACAATACAAAAACTTGCCTTCAACTGCTTCTTCATCTGGAACTGCTTCACTTTCCTGAAGCAGAGAAAGAGCACAAAACATCAGAATGGCTGCCGTCTATAAGAGTTGCTGTAAAAGTTGCTTAGGACAGAGAGCTCACCTGTACTTGGGGATACTGCGAGTAATCGTACTGAGGATAAGTGTAACCATACATTCCTGCAGTCTGATCATACCCCCATGAGGAGTAATACCCTGGATACGCTTGCTGCTGGTACTGGTCATACTGGTCATAGCCGTATCTGTATCCTGAGCTGGACTGCCATGACTGTTTGCTTTCTGACTGCTGTTGCTGCAGCTTGTTTCTTAAGCTGGGAGAGGGGGAAAAAAGCACACTCCTGAATTTCTCTGATGGGCATTGATTCTGCTCACATATCCATCTGCAGGCTGATGTGGCCCATTTGGAAATGACTCACTTATTAGCAGCCAGACTCAGCCTGACAGGTTTGCCCCCGAGTCCCACAGCACCCTGACACTCATCCAATGCCCGTTTCTGAAGCCGCTCGTCTGGGAACTGAACAAAGCCACAGCCCCTGATGTGAAGTACAAGGGTAAAGTTCAGAATGTTACAAGGAAGGCACAAATAGTGCAGAGTTTACATGTTTATTAACAGCAAACATCAATATGAGTCCTGCTGAGACAAAACAAGAACCAATTGATACTATACTACATGCTGAGCATGAATATACTGAAGATTTTAGAGCAGTGATCTCAGACTGAGATTAAGGGCAAGAGCCCTGCAACTATTAGATGCATACCTTGACCTACACTCTAATTAAATGAGTGTGGCCG
The DNA here is from genome assembly GCA_033032245.1 of Poecilia picta. Classification (NCBI taxonomy): domain Eukaryota; kingdom Metazoa; phylum Chordata; class Actinopteri; order Cyprinodontiformes; family Poeciliidae; genus Poecilia; species Poecilia picta. The sequence goes on along the minus strand of CM065363.1, from coordinate 26,233,211 downwards.
CCCAGAGTGTGGCTCTGTGTCTGTCGTCCCTGTAAAGTGTATGTCTAAACTGCCTCACTAGCATGCAGTCAAGCTCTACAGAGCTTTACTAAAGAGCCAGGTGTGCTGAAGTAGAGAGACATCTAAAAGTTGCTGAATGGTAAATGGACTGAACTTGTATAGCGCAACATTCGATCATTTTTTTGACCACTCAAAGCGCTTTACACTAGAGCCACATTCACCCATTCGCACATTTATACACCGATACGCAGCTCGGTAGGCAATTTGGGATTAAGTGCCTTGCCCAGGGGCACATTGACATGTGGCAGGAGGAAGCTGGAATCAAACCCACAACCTTCCAATTGCAAGACGACTACTCTACCCACAGAGCCACAGTCGCCCATGGATACTGGCCCTTCGTCCTTCGGGGACTGGAGTTTGAGACAATTGTTTTAGAGCAATCTGCCACAAATTGCTCTGCCTCTCAATCATCAACTAGTCTCAGCTTCACTGATTTCTGTATTTCCTGTTCATACAAATACAACACCATTTCACAACAAATGTCTCACAGTAGTAAGCTAGACAAATACAACTAAACATAATAAACAAACAAAAAACAATAATATACATTTTAAAGAGTTATCCATGCAGGTTACATCTCATTACTACATTGCAAATATTTGGAGACAGCAGTCTCTTGCGAAGTCCTGCAGACTTTGCAAGAGAATTGAATTGACACAGTATTGATTGTTTTGAATTGACACAGTATTTGAACAATAAACTAAATTCATCAGAATTAATTGAACTAACCTTTGAGAAAATGATACCATGGATAAATAAAGTATACATCCATCTAGTGGCAGCTTCTTCAGTAGCTTTGTGTAGTTAGAATATATTATCAAAAGAGGAAACTTTAAGTTTTTCAGTGAATGGAGACAAATCATTATTTGTTCTACAGAGACTAACTTCCTCTAGGTCAGTGGTTCCGAAACGTTTTCTCCTGCGCCCCCCACCCCAGTGGTTTCCAAACATTTTCTGCCCCCCCTATGGATGGTTGTCTGGTTGAACGACGTGGATCAACGGGTGGGAGGGGGGAGAGAGGATTCTTAGAGACTCCCTGTCCCTGTGGGGGAGGGAGGATTGACATTTTTTAGCCTACAGGCTACTTGTTAAACTGTATTGATATTAACTAGCTAGTCATCTTTTAACTAACTTTACCTACATCCAACAGCTTTACTCAACTCAGTCGGTTAGTTTGGGGGAAAAACTGTGAAAAGTTCTTTGTGTTTTGCTGGTTTGCTGCCATGATTCTAACACACCTGGTAGCTCTGCACAGCAGCAGCAGGTTTCCTTTCCTGCTGCACAGGTGTTTAAACCCAGCGCGAGTGTTGTAGCGCTCATGTTGCGTCTAAAGGCGGCTTGGAAAAACAGGTTACCACATGTTAACAACGGTTAAAACTAAGGTAAAAACTCAGCGCATACAGTGTTTGTTTTTTTTTTTTTTCATCCAGACGGCTTCCCGCGCCCCCCTGCAATGGCACGACGCCCCCCCCTAGGGGGCACGTCCCACAGTTTGGGATGGAACTGATACTAAGGATGACTGGGTTCTCACTGTGAAAATGATCATTTGAATCTTGAAGTAAAAAACAAAAATTAATTAAAGGGTTTTCTCCTAATTTTACCTAAATGTTGTCTTTTTTAGAACCTGAACAGCTGCAACATTGTTTCAGCATTCATGAAAAACAGTGACAAAAACCAAACCTAAAGATGTTACTTTAACAGAATAATTCTATGGACTTAAACTATTTCTGATTTATCTATTTATGTCTTGAGACACAGAAGACAGAATTCTCTCACAGTATCTGAAACAAACTTTGCAAAAAATAAGTGCAGCTTTATAAAAATGAGCAGTAAAATGGATTGGCAGCAACATGACAGGCTGATTTCTTTGCACATAAAGCAGTTCTGTGCCTCAGTCATACTTAGAGTTCCCCATGCTGTCAAGGACCACTTTCCCACCACGGCAGGACGGGTAACGGTTGTAAAAGAACTCATAAAGCATCCCATCATCCACCTCTGGAGTCAGGTCTCCCACAAACAGAGAAAACATCTGACTGAAGGAGAGAAAAAGGCAGCAAGACATCAGAAAGCATCCTTTGAGACTGATTCAATCCAGGGTTTCCCCCAGTGTATTATAAGCCTGGCGGCCCGCCATGCTTTACTAGCCCCGCCGCCAGGCTAAGCGTTACTTGTTTACGTTTCTAGGAAAAAAAAAAAAATAAACAGGGCTGCAAGCGCCTCTTTTGCTCTTAGCATTTCACTAGCAGAGCAGATTTATTCCTAAAGGATAGGTTTACAATAGACAGGTTTATAGTTTATGCATTTAAACCCGACAGCGCGGTGCTTTTCACTCAAACTGGACACAGGCTGACCTGTATGGATATTTACAGATTCTACTGTGAGGAATTATGATCCTTTGGAGAACTCTAGGTAAGAGTTTAAAACTCGCCGCGTTAGCTCTGGTTGTGAACTGCAGGAATAACTCAGCAAATTCAGAGGTCGCGTTGTGGAGTTTTGAGAATGATTTATCTTTGTGAACGAATAATTATATGTGGCGTTTACATCTCAAAACGCTGCCCGCAGTGTGGCTCTGTGTCCGTCTTCCCTGTAAAGTGCATGTCTGTGGTCCCGGTTGGCCGGAGCATTTGTGGATAATGAGCAGCGCTAACCTCATCATGCATCTTCAGCCCGGTGATGAGCTTTCACGCTCTCCTTGGAGTCACTCAACACGCTGATTTTATATATATATATATATATATATTTTTTTTTTGTATTATTTTTCCGGTTACATGATGCATCAAACCATATCAAATGCGTCTACCTAGAGTTAGTGCACGTGGAGATCAGAGAAACTCTTCTCATAAACTCGACCAACCAGAATAGTTTCTGTGATGATTAAAAACTCAACAGACAAGGGAATACTGTGATTTATTTACATGCCTTCAAATTTTCTCTTTTGATTCTTGCAGCTGTGCTGTGTAAGTTTTGTCTTTCCTTTTTTTTTTTTTTGATTGTTGTTTATCTGTTTGTTTGTCTGTATAAATCTCAAAATGCCTAATAAAGATAGTATGGAAAAAAAACTCAACAGACACGAAATGGAAGAGCTACTGAAGCCACAATTAGCAGCATTGAATTAAATCTCCTGTTTGTTGCGCATCTCTGTGCAGTGCAGTGGATTACCTCATCATGCAGGGCTGGTCCAAGGCTGTATAAGGCCTGGAGCAGAATTTGTTTTAGGGGCCCCTTTTGCTGCTAAAATCATCAGCACCTCTAACAGCTTCTGTGTTAGAACTAGTGAAATATGGGAGAAGGGAGTAGTTTAATTGGCCAGACTAAAAGGCAATAAGTTATAATCGCAGTTTACTAATTTGTAAATTCAAAGATTAAACTCATAGCATCAGATTGTTGCTATGGTAACAAAACAATCTAACTATAAATATTGTCCTTTGAAATTTTACAAAGTAAACTTACCAGATCCTTAAAATCTTGTATCTAAATGTTAAACAATTTAAAATAATTAAATTTATGTATGCCTAAGCAATTGAATAAAATTTAACAGCATTGATAATCTCAATAAACAAGTGTTACATTTATGTATCTGTGGTCTGTTTTAAAATATTAGCATTTATGGGGCCCCTGAAGCCCTTGGGGGCCTGACGGAGCTGCTGACTTTATTTGGATTAAACAGAAGTTCAAATTTGTTGATTTTAGACTAGTTGTGGGTTTAAATAGCATTTCACTGGAGATGTTTTCCAGCAACATACTTTCACAATTCCCCGACCACCAGGCTTAGCAAGTTTTCTGGGGGAAACCCTGCAATCTCCAAAGTTTTTTGGTACTTTAAATGGACTCACCCAGCCTCCTGTTTCCCAAATGTGGCTCTGTTCAACTTGAATCTTGTAGGCTACATCGAAGACATATAAATACGTTTTCAAAGGGATTTCCATCAAAAAACACACAAAGGAAAATGTATTCAGGAAAAATTTCAAATACCGGACTGGCTCCTGGCATGGATTTCCCGTTTACTTTGCGCAGACACCTTTCAGCGGTGGCCTCGTCCGACATCTCTACGAAACAGTAACCCAAAGCCCCGCTGGGAGATGGAGAACTGTTAAACGTCAAAATGAAAGCACTGCAAGCGCTCTAGCTGGCTGTGGGCTCAACACTTACCCTGTCATCTTGTTCCGAATGATTCGCACATTCACTACCTGTTCCCCCATTGTGGAAAAGGCTCTGGTGATGAACTTCTCATCCATGTAGGTCTCAAGCTAAAGTGGAAAAAAAACAACAACAATAACAAATAAAACAGAAAAGCAATCCAGGAATGAATGATTTTGTCTGCTGAGCACCATGTTCAAGTACTGGTCTTTCACCACAACTTTCCATTTGATCAGTTAAAAGTAGAGCTGGGCAATACATTAATAATTGATCGTGATAGGCACGCAATCAATATCAACAGATATTGATCACGTGATCTGATAAAATATTCTATATTAGATATATAAAATAATTAATGAAATATAATCCAGAACTGCGCAGCATTCTGGGGGATGTAGGCTGAGGAAATACTTTAGCCACTCAATCGCTCAGTCAACTAAGCAAGGTTGATGGCATCAACTAACTCACCCACTCTTTGGTTACCTAGCAACAACCTGTGGAGTAACTTCTGCAGTGGCAGTGCCTCAAAACAAAACAAAACAAAACAACAAAAACAACAATGATAAACGTGCAAGTGAAAACTGGATTAAAGAGGAAAAGTTACGCCACCACTTTGGCAGTATTTAAGAGATTTAAAACAAAACAATGTAATTATATATAGACAATTATCGATAGACTAATACAAAGAATTTATATTGCAAAAAGGTTTTCAGCCATATTGTCCAGCCCTAGTTAAAAGTAAATGAAACTGGTTCCAGTCTTTATTACACATTCTGTACACTTATAAATGGGTTTACAAAAAACAAAAATGTAGCATAAAAAGTCATAGTTGACTCCATTATAACAAAAATATTGAATTCTTCCAGTCTTAAGGGATAATTATCCTCATAAAAATGTGGCATTAAGATTTAATAACTGAACATCGTTTTCTTTTCAAAGTTTAAATTTCTCAAGATGTAACTTATGTCTGGTCTTCCGTTTATATGCATATTAAAATAAAAATGTAGTAATCGTTCTGCAAGTTACAGCATTCATACTGTATTTTCCCAGGAAATGTAATTTTTTTTTAGTTATATTCAACATTACCAGTTGTAGTCTTGGGCATGTTACAATGATGGTAGCAGATTTTGAAACGTAGCACTGAAAAGCAGACATGGCTATCTTAGCTATAATAGGAAAATATGAGAGGTAGCACACACCGTGACAGCACCGCTGTTATGGATTAATTGATGGCAAAATTAACTTGTGCTGGAAGTTGGAAAAGACAAAATGTTTCTGTGAGTATGGCTTTCTACAAACCTTTACTGAACCAAGAAATAATGCCATAAGCTCAAAGAACTACAAATCTTTACAAAAATACTATGCGATTCCACAAGATACCCATTAAAATCTCAAGAAAAAGCTAATTAGACTTTTATTGGTCTAATATTGTGTATTGCCTTTTTATTTTTTTTAATCTGCAAAACAGCCACAATTTGAAAATTACACAGAACTTATCCTGATTTTATGTGTCGTTTCAGAGTTTGAAAGTTGTCAAAGATCGAAATAGATCTCAAGATGCCATAAAACAGATTTCAAAGCAAAAATTAATCCCTGAAAGTCAACATAAATGAAGAGCTAAGTACTATTACATGAGAATTAAGATAAAGTATTCACTCAAACTGAGATTCTGGAAGTGTCACAGTTGATTTGGGTCTGCTTTGTACAGCACCAGATGTCTGACAGTTCAGAATCAATGACACGTGAGAATATCAGACTTGTAGTGCTGTGGATAGAGAACGCAGGAGCTCAGAACAAAGCAAACACTGGTACAAGTGCAGTTAGCATTTTCATTTAATTAGCCATTTGGAATAGTGTTTTTTTTCCCTCAAGAAATTCACTTGCTGGAAACATTTTGAGATAACATTGTTTAACAGGCTTGCCAGGCAAACTTCAGCTATATGAATATTGTCAAATTACCAAGTGGCATAGCTGTTGCATCTGAAGGTGCTAGAGTTCTTCCTAAAGTGCAAATGACATTATTTGGTTTCCATTAAGTGAGCAGAAAATTAATCTGCGCAATATCAGAACTGTTTACATTTATTGATAAGTTTGCAGAACATGTCAGTCAACATAAGACCGAGATAAAAGACATGAAATAGCAGCACCTTTCAGTCTGTTGCGGTTCAAATAACACAAATAAGTTAATGTGGCTGGCCTCTATTGCCATTGTACAGTCTCCTCATGAGGTGTACTACATATTCTTAAATATTCATTCACATACAAGAAATTAAAATGTTTTGAAGCTATCTTAGAGAAAATTGAGACATTTTGCAATTCGTTTATTTACGTTAGTTGTGTATTGATCAGGAAACGACAAAGCCACCTAATGTTTTCCAAACATCTGCTGATGTCACTCGTTAATCTAAGTCTTAATGCGACTTGTTTTTCTAGTTTATTCCCCCTCATCAAAAACCCTGCAAACTGTTTTCTAGTAGAGAACACATGGAGAAATAATGTAGATATTATTAGTGAATAATAGTAGTGAAAAATTAAGCTGGAATCGGAAACCAACTTCAGCTTTGTGATTTGGTTAAGGTCAAATGCGATGTTTTCGAAGGGCCCTGAAAGCTGTTATGTTTAAAGAATCGTTTTGAAACAATTTTTACGTGTGATATTATAAATATATGCCTCAAGGATTTAAAGTAGAGTTTTGGGAACGGTTTCGATACACATGCAGTTTTTTTCAAAAGGCATTGATGTGGCCACCTACAATTTAGAAACATCTGCGGTGCGCGTAGGTTTCAGCCAGTAAATCTCGCCACCAGTTAATCCGTAACACCGGATGTAAACTCCCTATAAAGAACAAACTTTAAACAGCGCTTTATATGTAAAAAATACAGACCGTTTCCTCTCTAACCACAAGTGAAACAAAAGTGGGAGAGATTCAATAGCGAAGTAGTTCAAGTTGCCGCTACTAAAATTATGCTAAGTTTCTACTGTCCGCATGGAACTCAAGCTGTGATAACTGCTAGATGCTACTGTTGCTTACACGGACACAAAACAGAGCAACTGTAAACTCACGTTCCCCATCCATAACGTGCTCATGATGCAATCCGCAGGAATTTTCCTCAGGAAAAATATTCACAACTGGAATGCTCCCTGACGCAGAAAACTAGACACTCTGCTAACACACAGCTCCACTTATGCAAGGCTTCTTCTTCTTTTTATTGGCGGTTGGCAACCAACTTAAGGTGCATTTACCGCCACCTACCAGACTGGAGTGTGGTCATCAGTGATCTCAGAGGGAATTTAACATACCTCAATATGTGTACGACACGCAAATTCACATCTCAACACACTCTTTAAATACATATATGAATGCATGAGCATGCACACACTTACATACACATATTCTAAATACGATTAATTAACCCAGTGTTATTTAAAAACCTAAACAAGAGATTTCCAACATAATTTATTTCCTAAAAGATTAATCATACAGTCCTATCTTTCTGCTTAGTAATGCCTTTAAAAACTGACGTTCCTCTGAATATCACATTCTAACAAGACACGCTCCACTGTTTCCATCTGATTGCAATAATTACAAGCCCCATTCTCATGTTTTCTTAAAGAGAGAACTATCAAGTCCAGAATGCCCAATTCTAAGTTGAGTCATAATTAGTTGCTCTTTCTGCCTTCCATTATTACCACCCCAAGACTTCTTGGCTTCTTATACATGCATTTTCGATTTTCTCTCTCTCCTCAAGCTTCCTGAGAGCTTCAGGGTTCCTCCAGTATCTTCTCTGTGCCTAGAACTGCACATTTCTGGACTGAGATGTCTGATGATGTTCCTGGGAATCTGTTTTAGCCACTGCTCCAATTTCAGGGCGACTGCCCCGAGGGCCCCGATGACCACAGGCACCACTGTGGTCTTCACCTTCACCTACATCCACCACAGCAGCTTTTTCCTCTGTCACCACAAGGTCAGGTTGGTTCTCGTATTTTTTTTTTTTTTTTTTTTGCTTAAAGAGGGCACATGTATACACAACCCCCACCACCTTTATGTAAGCAAAAAAAAAAAAAAAAAAATAGGGACATTAATAATAATGCATTGTAAAAATATATTTAAATATAAAAGAAAAGACATTAATCATGCTGGTTAAATGTTGTCTGGCATGTTCTGGCATATTTTATTTTTTTTTCTTGTGAAAGAACAGAAACTGAAGGAATATTTAAGACATTCTATGTTGTTGATTCCAAAATGATGCTTAACCAAGCTGTCTCATGCTAAAGACAATGCAGCAAACATTTGTATTTTTTCTTTCCTCTTTGTAAAAGTTCAAAATTAATTTTTAGTAAGCATATAGAGAAATGTTTAGGAATCTATTATGCCACTTTTTACACTATTACTGCTCAGTTTACTTCATGTTTGATATATGTATTCATAAAAAAATAAGACAATACTTTATCTTAATATCACAAGAAAGCAACATTTAAAATATAATTGAATAACCACCACAGTTTTATGCAGGCAGCACAGTTTATGTCTATGCAAATTAAGATGGTAGAGAGGCCTTTGACAATATCAGATGTTCTCTAAATGAAACGTCATGGGAAGACTTTTACTCATTGTAGTAGGACCACATATTTATATTTCACACACAATTTAGTAAATTTTGTTACAATCAAAACTCTGTGTGCATACTTTATATAGTGTTGTTCTAAATTAAATACAGCAAATACATTAATATCTTCATGTTTGAGTCCCACACCTTGGGGGTGACGATTCAGGGTTGACAACATGATATCCCAGTAAAAGGTTTGAAGCATTTCAACAGAAAATCCTACGCAAAAGGAATGAAACAGTAATGAATTACAAGAATTATTTGTTTTTATCAAAGGACAAACCAATCTAGTGAAACAAGAATATGGAATGACTAATAATGATTAATATAGGTACATAAATGTACATATTTGAAAAAGGTTGACTTTGTCATCAACAAACATTAGAAATCACATAGACACCAGATCGGTTAAGACGAAGTACTGGAGCAAGTATTTGACTAAGTCTCATCCCCCTTACACACACATATACACTTAGTCCATCTTTTCCTTGTGAACTAACTTCGGGGCATCGACAAAATCTTGTCCGTTAAACAGGATGACAGTGGCTGTGATTGCACTGGCGCTCCCCCAGAACATTACATAAGCAAGGGTCTCTGTCCATGTGTCACCTAGAAGACAAACAGCATTTACATTAGCCATTCTCCGATGGAGATTCCCTTAATAACGTTATTTGTTGATATTATTTTTTGTTTGTTGGTTGAAGTAGTGCAGAGGGAATACATGCTTTTTTTTTAAACACAACATTTAAATAATTATCCTGTGTCTCTATCAAATCTCATCATTAGCTTTATTTATAAAGCACTTTAACACCAACATCACTGGTCCTCAAAGCACACTGCCCAGCAAATATTAGACATTCCCCTACTTCAGCACACATGATTTCAGTTGATTCCTGACTAAGAGTTTTGCACAATTGCAGTCATCTGAATGGGGCCTGTTGAAGCAGAGAAACATCTAAAACATGCAGGTCAGCGTGCTTTGAGGACCAGGGTTGGAAAAAATTGGTAATCAATGCTGAATCAATGTATGTCTTTCCCCTCCTCCTCTTTGAGCTCCAGCATTTTATTATTCGGGGTTTATCACGTTTTAAATTACCATAAGCACTACATGTTGACAATGTACTGTGATTCCTTTCTGTACATTTTATTACCTGTCTGTAAATATTTTTACTGACTGTTTGTGCCTATGCTGCAGCTTGATGCAAAAATGTGTGATTATGTATGTCAGCTAATTCATGTAATTCATGAATATTCATTGACATGTTCTTATTACAAGTGAAATCATGCATACAGCTTCTATGTTTGTTCTCAGACCTATAACCAGTACATTAATATTTTAACGGTTTTCAAATGTTTTTTATCATCTTTCTAACTGGCCCAAACCATCATCTTACTCACTCTTATTGTTGTGTTTTTCAGCTGCTGCTCTGCAGTTTGACCCAAAGCTGACTGACGAGGACTACAGTAAAACTGGCTTTGTTATGCACCAGAACAGGAGGAAGGCATCAAGGAACCAAAATGACACCAACCAGAGTCAAACTTGGGTTACCCCAACTTATACTATTTCCCTGGTTTATAGAGTACCAGGCTTAACCTCATGGATGCTGTTCTTCCATGGACAGTAGAATTTTGTTCTGTCAGCCAAAAATGAGTCACATATCTATGCTTGTTATGTAATATTAATTTGTGTACACACATTTTTAGAAATATGGTAGTGTAAGATAATTTTGAACAACATAATATCCATCTTCTGCCAACAAAATTGTGTGCTTAACATCAGTGAAGAAACTTTTAATGGTATGTTATGACGTAGACCTATCAGACCAAAACATGTACATGAATCAATATGGATTCTTTAACTTTGATTCAATACAAAATCAACACAAATGTGCATGGAGATCCAAATTCAGATGATGGTTGAATCAACATTGATATAGTGTCAGTTATGGTTGAAACCCTAACGATGATTCAACATCTAAGTCACCGACCACTTTCAAAATCATTTCAATGTCAGACTTCAATGTGGATTCAATGTTTCTGTCAAAATATATGTCAATGTTGATTCACTCCTACTTTGCTATCTGTGTCTGTTTCTTTGGAGATTTGATCCACCTGAGTGACACTTCTGCGTGCGCGGAGCTAACTAGCCATGGCATGACATCAATTTTCATCCCAAGTGATATAAAAGTATGAATATTAAGCAGCAGCAACAAAATGACAGCAATATTCACTTTGAGGTATCACTTACCAGCCAGAAGAAGAGAAACAATGCACATGGAGAATGCAACCAGCATGACAATGGGAAGCTTCAAAGACAAAATAAAAATAAAACATTTAGTGTGTTAGACCACTCAGCTTTATTATTACTAGGTGAAAACACTGATGGACTCACTGTTAGGAACTTCCAGTCCTTCTTAATACGAAGAGGAGTGGGTCCCTCTGACTCATCAACAGCAAAGTTACCCAGGAAAAGGTCAATAGCATCCTAATGGGGAAAAACAGCTGCTGAAGATATCCTAGTCTTTCTTTATGTATAAATCAATATTGAAGTATTCTCTCAAAAACAGCATTTGTCTTAGGTGATGATTAACTTTTAAAAAAATTTCGGAAGAAAAGTGTTACACAAGGTGTCCTTACTTTGATCCATAATAAATTGTGTCACAGAGGTACCTGTCTGAATCCATCTGAAAAGTTGTTTTTGTAGTAGCGAATCATGGAGTTCCAACCATCCATCAGCAGTCCCCACCTGGTCCTCTTCCCTGTCCTGCTCAATACATAACATTGATGTCATATTCAATCGAACAGAAGATGTTTGTGTTGACAGATGTTTACCTTGTAAAGTCTGTTTTTAAAGCTCCAGTACCAGCATACTGCACAGCACATGCATTGGCATTGTCAGCCCAAGCTATTAGAAAGCAAAAGCAAAATACATCAGGACACACTAGAACTTTACAGGATCTACCAATCTCTCAAAGCATGCTGATAGTAGAGCATGTATTGTCCTACCGTTTTTGTAGACTTTTTCAAACTCAGCCTGCTCTTCAATGCGCTGACCCACATTTAGAACTCCCATTCTCTGTTAAAATAAGAGAGAAAAAGTACAGACTCAACCATTTACCATACCTATTAATCTATACAGAATCAGTTTTTCACACATTTAAGGACCAAATGCTTCAGCTCAATTTTTCCCCATTACACTTAGATGTAGACCTGTCACGATGATACATTTTGCTAAGTGATAAATTGCCCTCTGGGGCAATAAACAGTGACATTGTTGTTCTGAGACCATTTTAATATAATAATAATGGCACAACAATGGAAGAACACTTTCTAAAATACTAAAGAACAATTAAACATAGATGGAACTGGAATACATTTTCAATACCAACCCATAGAAACAAAAAAAATAAAATGAAGTATGAAAACAAAATTGTCCTTCACAAAGTCATCCAGTTTTTGATAGAAAAGGAGAGAAAAAAACAATAAATTGTGCAAACGGTGATTATTGACCTTGTTTTAATTTATCATGTGATTAATTGATTTGCTGAAAACAAGTGTCCCTTTCACCAATTTTTTTTTCTCTTTAAAAAAAGAAGAAAGGTTAACATACCTGAAGCTGAGACTGAAGTGAGCGTCTGGCCAGCAGACTCTGAATGACATTGGTCCTGTCTAGGCAGTCCATGCAATTACTCCTGAAAACTCCTTTCTGCTGGGTCAGTATCTTTCCATCCGAGTTCACCATAAAGTAGCTAGACACACAAAAAAGTCTCAGTACTCTTTCCAGTAGGCACCTTGAGGTGCTACCAACAGGTGCCAGTTCAACTACCTGTATTCATCTTGTGTCTCTGCAACAGCATCCACTAGGATCTGAAGACGGTCCCATCTCATGTGACTGCACTCTTTGTGAAAATCGAAGGCCAAGTAGCTAAGGATATAATGTTAAAAGTTGAATGTTCTTTTACAAATGCAGATAATCGTATATTTAGAAAAAATAGGGCAACTTTAATAGCTTCATTAGACATTCTGTTGACACTGACTGACTATCTATAAAACCTATGTACAAACAGTTGCTGTGTTTTCAACATGTAATGTTTAATGTGCTGTCCTTGATGAAATACATTTGAATTGAATTGTAAGTGGATGTAAAAACTGAAAAGCAAAGGCTGACACTTACTTGAGCATACCGTTGTTAAGACCAGACGACATCTTGGCAAACTCCTCTTCCAGTGGCTTCTCCGACCCTTTTTGATTCACCTGGACAAGAAGAGTCCAAATTGCCTTAAAATGTTTACTGTGGATAGCTCAGTGTTTAATAAAAGGTCCTCACCAGGTTCAGAACAGTTTGTTTTCCATAGATGAGTAGTTGAGAGTCAAAGTGCCTCTGGAAACCATCCATCTGTTTACAGTTATCAAATGGTTAACATCAGAGTCTCACTTCTATTCTAATTAAAGCCTAAGACGTCAGGCATATGAGAGAATGGCAGCTCTTACGTGATTCATGGTTTTGCTGATTACAGGTTTAGGCTTGTACTTCAGATTGGGCCTCTGGCTCCAGTAAAATGGCATAGAGCCTCGTGTCTGTGGATGAAAGTACCTTGTGGTTACTGGAAAGTATTTATATGCAACACCTTTCATGAGACAACAGTCAGAGAACAAGCCTACCTGTACAAAGGAAGCCTTTGCTCCCTCATACAGGACTATCTGCTCAGTCTCCACAAAGTTAGCAGCGTGGCCTTCAGAATCAATACCTGTTCAGACAGAAACATTTGTCAAAGGATAGAGGATAGGAAGCTTTGAACTTCAGCCATCAATATGAAGGCATAACTGCAGATACAGAACCAGCAAGGACCATCTAATACAGTGGTCCCCCACCTTTTTACTACTGCGGACCGGTCAAGACTTGGAAAATGTTGCTGCGGACCGGGGGCGGGGGGGTGTGTGTGACCTGATCCGTCAGGTTAGGTGTACCCCCTAAATCCTGAATATACCGAATTTCTGTGGTCTAGGCCCTTTAATCGCAGCCTGTGGTGTTTTTCCTGACTGGGAACGAGAATACAACCTGTTGAATGTGACAGGTAGCCAATCAGAAAGCGTGATGACGTAAAAACAGAGGGGAATCCCAAACAGCTAATATATCGCGCAACTGAGAGTCCGGTGGATATTGGAGATGATATGCGGAAATGTTTATTATTAAATCTAAAAGGTCATTGTTATGTTTATTCAATGTTAAAAATGTTAACTATGAAAAAACACAGTAGCCTCCAAATCATAGTGCAGCAAATAAAGCAGCTGCTCCCGTCGTCTTTCATCCACCGCCTTTTCTTTTAATTGCATCTTTTATCTCTTAAAATGACTCCACAAACTATCACTATTGTTTCTACATCGTCATCCGTGTTTGGTTATTCTAAATTCCAGTATGCAATGTTGGGGGTTTTGTGGATTATCCTCTGGAATCTGGATGTTCGTGACTGGAATCGGTTCATGTTGCTCCTGCCTTGGACACACAAACCGATCAAACCTGTTGTACTTTTATCAGCTCTGTGGTCACAGAGGTTTGGAGAATAGGCCGACAATTCTTAAATCTTTTCGTCTAAACCAGACTTAAGACTGACAAGCTCTCATCTCCTCTCGACCACTGCCCAAACGCTCTGACTCTGGTCACTATGGTAACGTTTATATATCCCTTCAAAATAAGATACAGATGCGCCACAAAAATGAACATTTTACTTTTGTGAAAATTTTAACACACGATAATGACTAATGGGAGCCCTGAACTTGTTTCTCTGCAACGAGACGGTCCCATCTGGGAGTGACGAGAGACAATGACACCTGAAGTGTTACTTATATCCACAGCCTGCTTGGTCTCTACGTGGCGAAGCAGTTTGTAGCTTCATTGCCTCATTAGCAGCCGGTCGCCGCATGTTACGCAGAGCGGCTTGTAATGTGGGACTCACCTACCGGTCCGGGATAAATCCATTCTCCCGTCTCTTCTCTGGGCCTTTTCCCCTTTGAAAAAGAAACTTTCCAAAGGCATCTGATCTGTTTCTTACTCATTTTGCTGCTTGTGGCTCAATGTTGGCGGCAAGTAACCGAGAGAATCCGGTTAAAGGATTTTCAAAATAAAAGATCCTCCAGACTCAAATAATACATAAAACGGAAATATTGAATTATTTCTTGCGCGGGCCAGTACCAATTGGTCCACGGACCAGTACCAATTGGTCCACGGACCAGTACCAATTGGTCCATGGACCGGGGTTGGGAACCACTGATCTAATATATATCCACAGGTAAACTAAGGCATAACAACTATTGTTATTTGTTATTGGTCAGTTGCTGACAAACCCACTAGATTGATGACAAATGTCATGTTAATATGGCACCTACATTTAAACTCAGGCATTTCTGACAGGAACAAAATGCCGTCCCTTTATTAGTCCAAATGTTTCACAGTTTAATCCAGCCAACCAATGCTTTTGCATGTTCACCTCTAACATAGTATCTCACACCAGCCCGGAAGCAGCTTCTCCTGGAGATGAGGATCCACTCAAAGATCTTTCCATTTATACGGCATGGCTTCATGACAATGACTGGAAGAAGAAGGTTAAAGAAAAGCTCGATCTCCGAGTTCTGGTCATTCTGGTCAGGTCATTCATCAACAAAAACATATGGGATTTTTGGGGCAAAGGATACATCCATGAATAACAGGTAGTGCGAATCTGTGAAGCTACAGAGAAACAGTGGTAGTTAGAAAATGTGAGTATAAAAGTAGTTAAGATGAGTAGTTAAGATGCGACAGCAGTTACCTCAGGCTGCCCAGCAAGTTCTCTTAAAAGGTTCCCATTCCAGACAAATCTCTGATCTGCCTGTAAACCACAATAAACTAATTGTTAAACCATTCACCATTTAACACTTCTTTTATGACATGCAAAAATATATTCTAATATCAACAACCTTTTCAAATCTTTTCCCACATGCGCATTCAAAGAAAATATGACAACAAATTTGAACTTTAAACAATTGCAAAGGATACATTTATCAGTTTGCCTGAATACTAGATGCAGTAGCATAATTTCTGGTGCGCCCTGTTTGATCTTAATTTAATTATTTCTGCCAGCTTCCACAAGAATCAACTTTTGAAACAGTACAGCAATTCGTCACTCACCCCTGTGTTCAGGTATAAAGTCATCCTACTCAAACACACGCCGCCTGGTAGTAAATCAGGAGTTGGAATAGTGAAATAGTTGATTTATAGCGTCATTTAGCTTTAAAAATGTGTATTTGTGGGTGTATTTTCAATGTGAACACGGAGTGGAATGGATCTCCTCTGTTGCAGACAACATTGTCACTCAGGCTAACAAACATGACAACAACACAGACAATATCATAATTGTTTATGAGCTACCAGAGGGAGTCTGTGTCCCACTAATAGCATTTGTCCCACAGTTTGTAAACCCTGGGATTGACCCCTTAACTTGCAGGGAGCTTTTGCTGGGAAGTTGGAAAGGTGGTTCACCCAGGGTGCTAAACAGGCTAGAACCACCTATCATTAAGATTAAATCTTTCCTAGAAAAGTTAATTTTGGCTTTGCCTGTAAATCTGTGTGTACTAGGGGTTGAACGACTACATATTTTTTAAAGTCGACTACATCGTGAAAATAGTCGAGTCGACGTCGACTAGTCGCGATGACGTCATAGTGACGCGAGCGCAAAACCCTTCACAACTACTTGGAGGCTTTATCAGCTATTTTCACGGCAAATATTGACACCCTCTCCCCTTCTCCCGCTTTTACTAAGTATATTATGCAGAATTAAAAGAGCAATAAACAGATCATTCTTCGTGAGCAGCAGAGGTAAGTTCGTTGCACAAAGTCGGGTCTGACTTTTTTTTATTTATTTTAATTTTTTTTTTCTAACACCGGCGGATATGATCTCTGCATAGTTACTCGTATGGGAGTCAAATTATCACACTGACCACAATGGTGCATTTGGAACATCACAAACCAAACTTATTATGAACGGATCCCGTTTGGTTACAGTTTAATTCAACGAAACCACCTGCTACTCCTCCGCCCGATGCGCAGCAGGAAACTCCGTGGACTCAGCAGAGGCTCTCTGAACCGACACGCAGACGGCGGCCGAGATCGCCTCTATCAGATCCTCAGGATGAAGCTTGGACTTAGTTTCCAGATGTAGTCAAACCATATTTTTATAAGAGCGCAAAGTTGCCAGGTTAGAAGCTTCAGCACGCAGGGTAACGCTGATCAGTTGGGGGTAGTTGAGGGATAAAAAAAAGTTGTCGCACATAACTCCGGTAGATTTTATTCATTTAATTTTTTTTTGGATTTTTTCAGCGAATGGAGGACGGGAGTCGGACTCCTGACTACCGCGGGCTAGGGTCTCTGTATGCGGGCCGCCGCGCTAACCACCGTGCCGCGCAACACCCCTATTGCGGGAGCCTATGATGTAATTTACAGCTTCTCTTTGTTAAATTATTTACATTTTTATACAATTTGAGCTTTCTGGCGAACTCACCTAGTCCACCTTCTTTCATTTCCTTAGAAAAATCTGTTTTGTCACGTTTTTGCGACTAGTCCACTGGCCTAGAAAAAACTCATTGCAGAGAAAAGAATCGACTAGTCGACTAATTGGTGCAACCCGTAGTGTGTACGTCTAAAAGTACCATTCCAGATAAACAAAGCTTACAAAACTGTATTTTTGAAGTTAATTGGAAAACATATGTACATCTCTGGAGTTTGGAACAATATATTTAAAAATATTACAATGATATTTCATAGTATTGAATAATAATTTCTAACTGCATTTTTATCTATATCCTTCAAAACATTTCAGATGTTGATGTATGAAAAAAAACTGTCTGACACCAGATTTTGCCTTTGCCAACTAATGTATGCAAGTCACTTTTAAACAGAATACAAAATGTTAGGGGCCGCACAGTGGCACATTTGGTAGTACTGTTGCCTTGCAGCGAGAAGGTCCTGGGTCTCACCAGGCTGGTGTGACCCAGGACCAAGTGTGGCCCAGGTTCAATCAATCATCCGATTGATTGAATCAATCACCCGATTGATTGAATCAATCACCCGATTGATTGAATTGATTGAACCTGGGCTGGGTTCAACTCCTGTCCCAGGGTCTTTTTACGTGGAGTTTGTATATTTAATTTTTTTTTTTTAAATACACTTGTAACAGTAATAGCAAAGACGGATTAAGCTAGGTTTATAGTTGACACACTGATCTCGGCACACATTTCCACAATTCACTCAAAATGACCCGTTTGGAGGAGCAGCTTTGCCTGTACTGGCAAAGCTGCCCCATGATGGTTCATTATGGAGAATACTGTACCAACTTATGCGTCAAATATCAAAGCCTTACAAGCTGATAGCATCAATAATTAAATGAATATTAATGCCCTGTTCTAAACCGTAAATGCTTAATTTTTTTAGTGCAAATGAATCTGAACACAAAGTGGAGTATATAACATACAGCTGCATAAAAAAGGTGCTAGTGTAAATAACATGCAGTGGGGTTTTATGCATATTTAATCATCATTTTGTTAGTGATCATCAGATTTTAAGGCATTTAAAACCTGCAAAAACAGACATAACCAGAAGATCAGTGATCTTTTGAAAATTGACAAAAACACACAAAGCTCCTATTCTGCTCCTGTCCCAGTTTAAGAAATTTTGGTTTAACATTCAACTCACTCTACCTACTATTTTTGGGTAATAAAACATTGATAATCTTTAGCAAATAATTACTTATTTAAAAAAAAAAACAATTGCATTTGTTTATACATACACAACCTACAGAAAGACTAGATTTATTCAGTCCACTGCAGTACTTTCTTTGTTGTTGATGTTTTATTAAAATAATAATAATAAATTAATTTAAAAAAAAAAAAAAAAAAAAATCAACCCTTAACATTTTTCACAAAAAAAAAAACAAAAAAAAACTATGGGTAACTGGTGAACTCCTCTACCGGGTATAGCAAGCTTTCTGGGGGAAACCATCTATGAGAAATCATTACTACTTCATTTCATAGTAAAACGTGTTTTATTCAACAACATCCAGATTATTAGACTAACGTTTATTAGCTGGTTCAGCAGATGAGTGTTCATCTGAAAGCTTTTAAGCATAAAACATGCAGAAATATTTTATGTGTATTACCATTGATGTTCCATTTTTAATAGTCAACACAATGTGTTAATTTTCTCAGATGTTCTTGGAGCTACCAAAACGCCAAATACTTGGATGATTTTGAGATTTGGTATAATAGTCACAATATGTCATAAATTGATTAAATTACTAAAAGGTAGGGCTGTAATGATTTCTTGAGTGATTTGAGTATCTCAGTTATTAAAATTCCTCGGGGCAAATTATCTGCCTCACAGCTTTGTAAAATTATGTCTCTTTATTTAGCGCACCATGTTACGGCCTGGTGATTGATTATGCTGCGTAACACTCTCACTTCCACCTCTGAGCTGTTGCTTAGGGCTGATTGCTAGCAGCATAATATCCAGTTTTTAGTTCGTTCCGGGGGGATTTTATTGATTGATAATAATGTCTGGATTTTTGTACTTTTTCGGGAGACCAATAAGCTATCCTTAAGTGACCTTTCTCCTCCCAGAGAATATAGTATGATGGTTTGTCCTGTTTATATACAACACACATACAGACAAAAAAGTCAAGCATTTCCATTCAACCTATAGAAACATTTTAAAATTAATTCAAATGTTCGACTTACTTATAACAAAATTGTAAATTTAGTACGAAGATTTGTAATGACCATTTACCCTCTCCAGCAGACTCATCTCCTGGAAGTCAGGACTGGTGTTGGCCAATCGCTGAAGTGTGTGTGTTAGGTCAAAATCAGTGCAGAAGTAGAAACCATCTGTATTCAGCACATTGTTAATCATAGCCAGGAAGGTCTTATTCTCCTGAGACTAAAGCAGAAAAACAAACATGTTTTCAGGATACACTCTGTATTCTGGGACAAGTAATAAAAAATAAATAAAAAAAAGTTAGATCAGTAGAAGATTTCCATCCATATCCATTTTCTTTGGGTCACGGAAGTAGCAGCAGCACAAACAAGTATACACACACACACATATATATATGTGTGTGTACACACACACACATATATATATATATGTGTGTGTGTGTATACTTGTTGCACATTCGTATGTATGTATACATATATATATCTATATACAGTATATATATATAGATATATATATATGTGTGTGTGTGTGTGTTGTACAATATATACATGCTGTACAATACATGCATGTTTGTAACACAGGAATTCAATTTTCTACACTTGCAGTTTTTCTAACTGCATACATTTATATTGTTGTCAAACCTTTGAGTCTGAAAACAAGAGGTTGTTTTGGTAGCGTGCAAGAGGAACAATCTTGCTAACCTGGATCTCTGAGAGATGTAGCACCGTCTTCTTATAGGATATCACATCAAAGTCCACAGCCTTCCACACAGCATGGCCAAGGAGGTTGCCTACATTCCTCTTCCTGGTGATGACAATCAGGTACATCCCTGTGCAGTGAAAGTTGCGAGTCAAATTGCAATCTTTTTGAAAACTTTAAAGACATGCTAAACAGGACATTTTATAATGTGCATACTGTAGTTATCATTAGTCGCATACCTGCAACCAGACGAATAGTTCCCATAATCCCACAAATAGGTCTGGTGACAGCAGAGGGAGGAATATCATTTCTACCTATGAAACCGTGAACACAATAGGAAAGAAGTTGAAGAGAAATACACCTTCCTGTATATTATGTCCTTCTATTCAATGCTGTTAAAAAGTCGTTAACTGTTCACAGAATCACAGAGGTCTAGCAAAGAAGGGATGGAGAACAGCAGCTAATCACTGACTACGTTCCCACCATAAAACATCCTGAACCATTACTATGTGATCAGTGTGAGTGCAGTGCTTGCTATTCTACCTGTGAGGGTCATCTCGTTTGAAACCCGGTCAATGACCAGGACAGCATCAGCTCCTTCATCACAGGCCTCAATGAAAAACTTTTCAGGGGTCGTGTGCCTACGAAAACAAGTTTAAAACATTTGAAGACTTCAAATTCATCAAATGAAATGTATAAGATTCTTCGTTATCCAGCTGGGCATTATGGGCAGATAAATACCTGCCCATAATTTACACTACATAAACCTATACATGTAATCTGATCAAGGACACACAATAATTAGACGGTCAGAAGCAAAAAGAGAAAACATTAAACTGACATAAACAGGAAGAAATATAGTAGGAAAGAGAACTTTCACATTCCCTTCTCTAAGCTTGTCTTCAATTTTATGTGAAGCAAAAGGGAATCAGCTCCGTTACCATGGTAACAGATTGAAACCCAGTCAACATCTAGACCTGTTTTATCTAGATGTTTCTCCCCAGTGTTAGCCGCTATATCATTCAACCTTAAAACAGGTACAACATAGATTTACACAAAATATAAATACAAGAGTCCATCTTGTTGATACAGTTGCATTTCCTCATAAGTCATGTGACTTATGAGTCTGGTAGAGGCTGAACGTATTTTTAAATCACTGGCTCTGTTGAACTAAGAGATGACAGCAGAAGAGATTACACTCAACAACAGATTTATGGAAGACATACAGAAAACCTTGATGGACCTTAGCTTCCTCAAGTACTGTCTGCTCTGTTCTTTCTTAAGGATGTCTTCACTGTTGCGTCTCCAGTTCAGATTGTTGTTGAGATGAACACTCATCTTCCTTCCTTTCCATGAAGGAAAAAGGGTTTAAACAATCATCTCCATTGTTTTGTTTACTTTCAAGATAATAGTTTCCACCATAGACATATATAAAGAATAGACGCCTTATGGACCATTCTTGCATATAGTTGCTCATGTCACATAGGGCCGCCATCTTGGAGCTCTACTCAGCATTATATGTTTGGCAGGTGTAATGATTTTAATTATAATTCACTGAGTACTAAACAGATTTTCATGTTTTTTTTGCTGGAAACCTTATTCAAACAGCTATCACAACTACATGTACAAGGACATTTGTTTAATTGCTCAGTCAGCTCACTTGTGATCCTT
Source organism: Poecilia picta (assembly GCA_033032245.1). Classification (NCBI taxonomy): domain Eukaryota; kingdom Metazoa; phylum Chordata; class Actinopteri; order Cyprinodontiformes; family Poeciliidae; genus Poecilia; species Poecilia picta. The sequence goes on along the minus strand of CM065363.1, from coordinate 26,211,299 downwards.
GATTTGTAATTAGAGAAGCATCTCACTGTTCTGGTTTGGACTGTGTTGTCCACACAGAAGGTCACACACTCAGTCATTGATGTCCTCTCCATGTGGCTGGCAAAGAGCAGCCCAGTCTGTAGCCTCAAAACAACCCTGCAGGACATCTTTAACTTTCTGTGACCACTTTCTCACATAGCTTTTCATTACAGGTCGTCTGTGAATAAGGGGTTTATATTCTGAGCAGAGTAAAATAAGGTTGTGATGTGATTTTCCCAGAGGAGGTCTTGTTTACACGAGGAGCTAGGTACTGCTTGTTTTTTTGCAGTTAGTTTGCGGTCTCAAACGTTTTGTTGGTTTGCTACCAGAGGGATGTACCAGCAAGTGAAATTGGAGGCAAATTTTGTGTCAAAAGAACGTGGGCCTCTTTGAGTCCCACGTGAGTGAGCTCACTGGGGAAACATACTGAACTTGTATGCTTACCAAAGCAGGTTATGAGTATTATAAGTTTATTTCTAACTGACTGGAAGAAGCTCAACTTGACTAAAACAAGCTGCATATATGGCCAAACAGATGTAATTACATTTTTAAGTCATATTAACTAATTCAAAGGTGTGATTCATAGATTTTATCGTCCCAAATGGAAACTTCTTCTCCACAAACCAGTTCAATTCATTCTAAATAAACATTAACTCTCTTGACATACAGATTTTATCTAAATTGGATTTTATTGTATCAGTATAACAGCCAGCTGGATAACATGATTAATTTGTCCTTTTGTTCTGTGAACTTTAATTGACATTATGAACACCACAAAATTACAACCATAAAGACATTCATGACGCCAAAATCCCTGTGTAGTACAATCTAAAGGCCCTGGTTAGATTAAATAGAACCTTTGAACAGAAAGTAGCTTATGACAATGTTTTTCAACCTTTTTTGAGCGAAGGTACATTGTTTTAATTGAAAAAATCCCGAGGCACACCACCAACCAAAAATGTAAACAAAGATACTCTGTAACCGCCTATATTACATATATAGTCATTCTTATCAAAGTGTCTTGAATAGGAATCAAATAAACACAAACATTAATTTTTATCATATTTTATATTTCTTAGTTCAAATTGCATTTAACATGTCGACTTCAAAAATACACCTGAACATGCCAGAACACTGTCATGTGTGATGCATGAATGTAGTAACATTGGCTTCATCAGGTGGTGATCTGCAGCTCTTGCTGGAGCGGTTCGTAGCCAAGTGTGAAGCGGCAAGGATGAGGATAAGAGCCTAATTCTCTTGTTTTAATGTAAAAAGCTCTGAACCTACTGCCATCTAGTGGTAATAAAATTACATGATTACGCCACTAGTCACTACTTCAAAGACACTCAAAGATGGCATTATTTGCAGATAATTAATTAGTTTTCAAAAAATCTTTTAAGACCAATTACCGCATTTTCCGGACTATGAGCGCACCATGTTATAAATCGTACCTTCAAATTTTTTGAACCCTACCGCCTCCCCCTGGAAACTTGCATACATCAGCCGCACCGGGTTACAGGCCGCTTGTATCTCTGCCGCTCTCGGTTTCCCATAAGGACCCAGCTGCGTCCTAATAACTACTGGACATGTTAAGTACGCAGTTCTCCGTACGCAGTTCTCCGTCTCCAAATCTGGTTTTGTTCACACAGAATTTACATGCAGCAGCTTTATTTCCCTCCTGTACTGCCAGATCAATACTCCTCAACTTAGAAGCTGCATCATATGAGTTTGGAAACATTTATCTGTCGTGCCTGCTGCTAACATACTGTTCTAAATGAAAATTAGCACGTTCTTCTTTGATTTCCAATTTTGACTTCCAATGATTCACTTCCTGCTAAAGGGCCCCCTGGTGGTTGAAGAAAAATCCACAGAAAAGCCGCATGTTGTGTAGGAAAAAAGTAGCAGCTTATAGTCCGGAAAATACGGTAGGTGAAATTGGATAATTTCCATGGCACACCTGACATCACTCACGGTAGACTAGTATGCCGCGGCACAGTGGTTGAAAAATACTGGCTTATGACATAGGTTATTAACTAGAATACTTCTGTCTATCATTTTATGTTCAAGTTTGGTGACTGATGATTTGAGATTTAACAAGACCTGCAAAAATGCCAGAAAATACCTAACAAGTTCTGTTTTAATCTCCTAATCACACTAAAAATCGCTTTTTTAGTTGTTAAAATAGATATGCCACTAAAGCTGAAATACCAAAGCAGATTATGCGATAATAAGCTGCCCGTTCTGCTCATGAGCTAAACAATCTCTCATGAGTCTTTATTACGAGTAAAGAACAAAGGTCTTAACAATTGGCTACTTAATTTATAGCAACTTTAAAGAACTTCTTATTCACAGAGACCTCAATTTCTATCATTTTGGCAAAAACATGAGCTAAGCATTCCTGGACTGAGTTCAGGCGTTCCGGGAGTGGTGACAGCCAAAGGCTGAACAGCAAGAATTACTGAAGTTGAAGAACAAAGAAAAAGTAGATAATTATTGTGAAAGTTATTTGTTTGTCATAAAGAGAAAAGACTTTATTTCTATTTTGAATTGTTTAACATTTATTGAATACAGCAGTGCTATATTGATTCTTAAGATGTGAACAAAAAAAAGGCCTTTCCTCCTAACATTAGTAATGTTAGGAGGAAAGGTGGGTCTAAATTCTTTTTTCTAATTATGAGAGAGTCTGGTAAGGTCATACTGAAGACAGTTTCTGAAGTGCAACTAAAGGTATTCCACTATCTGGTAAATTATAACGTGCACCTATCTTTTCTTTTGACTGTGTAGTAGACAATCACAGAAATCTGTTTCTCATCATTGTACAAATCAAGAAAACCAGAAAACATGGCTAAAAAGGTTTACTTCTAGCTTTATGTTTTTAATAATGTATGTCTTATTTTTTTAAGAGTTAAAAAATTAACACTTAATTTTTTTATTAAAAAAATAAAAAATATTTGCTTTTTCAATTAGAAAAAGCAAATAATTGCTTTATAAAAAGCAAATGGAAATAAAAAAAACATTTTGGGTTAATGATAAAGACAACAAGCAAGGCAACCAACAGTGGAAATCCCTAAAGCAGCCATTTGTAGACAATTAGCTGTTTCAGTGGCATAACTACTCTTTGCTTGTCTTGCGTAATCTAGACCAGTCTCCACAAGCATGCATTAAAATAACCACAACACTCTCTTAAACCGAGTATTTCCCCAGAGCCCCTTATTGGCAACCAACTAATAATCAATTATTTATTTAAAAGGAGGTAACATTTAGCTTTAAACTGGTGGCTCCATCCTCCATACCATCTGTGACATGAGGTCCGGACATTCAACTTCTTTAGGTTGCCTAATCTACTGCACAGGGCAGAAAAGGAGGAATAACAGGTAGAACTGGATGATTCACACTCTGAATGAAGATGTATACCAAAGGTGTGTCTTAATAACACCGTTGTTTGGTCAAAAAAACCAAGTCTAACTGGCTAACTGTCAACGGACTCATAAACCCTTTTGTTTTATGAGCGACGAGTGGGTATAAGCAAATCACGGAAGTCAGATTAACACAAACATTAAGCAAGAAGATACTCATTTCTTTTCAGTGTGATGAAGATTATGGACATGATTGATAGCAACCATGTTCACCGCACACACCAAATGCTTTCATTGATCTCAGCCTTGTGTGTACTTTTCATTATAAATAAGTGAAATGCGAAGCTCGGATGACTCCTGCTCTGAATTTCGATCCTGTCAGCAAACTTCAGACTGCCCTGCTGAACTTCTGTTTCAGTGTTAGCTTCGTTGGAACCTCTTATCGTTGGAAGCTTCGTTATTTATTAAATTCAGACTAGGACAATAACTGCTACTAGGATAGTTACCAAAGTTAAACGAAAATTACTTACAAATTGTATCTTTCATAGGCGGTCGCCATTTTCCTTCAGAATGGTTGACCTCAGTGACGACAGCAGATATAGTTACTTTCCTTTGTGTTGCCAGTTAAGTGTCTGAAAGCAGCTTTCCCGTCCAGCCCAGTACAACCTGGCATCCACACAAGGTGAGAGGATTTTTGGTATTTGTAGTTCAATGGAGAAGGATCTCGCTGCAGCAAACAGAAAGGGGCGGGGACGGACCCACTGTCAGCCTCTTTTTTTTTGTAGTGTTTTTTTTTTTTCAAAAAACTTTATTTAAATGAAATTAGTATACAGGTGCTGGTCATAAAATTAGAATATAATGAAAAAGTAGATGTATTTCAGTAATTCCATTTAAAAAGTGAAACTTGTATATTATATTCAAACATTACATACAAACTCATATTTCAAATGTTTATTTCATTTAATTTTGATGATTACAAATGAAAATCTCAAATTCAGCATATCAGAAAATTAGAATCTTACTGAAGACCAATAAAAACAAAGGATTTATAGAAATGTTGGCCAACTGAAAAGTATGAACATGAAAAGTATGAGCATGTACAGCACTCAGTATTTAGTTGGGGCTCCTTTGGCCTGTATTACTGCAGCAATGCGGCATGGCATGGAGTCGATCAGTCTGTGGCACTGCTCAGGTGTTATGTTAGCCCAGGTTGCTCTAATAGTGGCTTTTAGCTCTTCTGAAATTTTGGGTCTGGTGTATTGCATCTTCTTCTTCACAATACCCCATAGATTTTCTATGGGGTTAAGGTCAGGAGAGTTTGCTGGCCAATTAAGAACAGGGATACCATGGTCCTTCAACCAGGTACTGGTAGCTTTGGCACTGTGTGCAGGTGCCAAGTCCTGTTGGAAAATGAAATCTGCATCTCCAAAAAGTTGGTCAGCAGCAGGAAGCATGAAGTGCTCTAAAACTTCCTAGTATGTGGCTGCGTTGACCCTGGACCTCAGAAAACACAATGGACCAACATCAGCAGATGACATGGCACCCCAAACCATCACTGACTATGGAAACTTTACACTGGACTTCAAGCAACGTGGATGAAGTGCCTCTCTTTTTTTCCTCCAGACTCTGGGACCTTGATTTCCAAAGGAAATGCAAAATTTACTTTCATCAGAGAACATGACTTTGGACCACTCACCAGCAGTCCAGTCCTGTTTCTCTTTAGCCCAGGCAAGACGCTTCTGACGCTGTCTGTGGTTCAAGAGTGGCTTGACACAAGGAATGCGACAGCAGAAACCCATGTCTTTCATACGTCTGTGCGTGGTGGTTCTTGAAGCACTCACTCCAGCTGCAGTCCACTCTTTGTGAATCTCCCCCACATTTTTGAATGGGTTTTGTTTCACAATCCTCTCCAGGGTGCGGTTATCTCTCTTGCTTGTACACTTTTTTTGACCACATCTTTTCCTTCCCTTCGCCTCTCTATTGATGTGCTTGGACACAGAGCTCTGTGAACAGCCAGCCTCTTTAGCGATGACCTTATGTGTCGATGGTCGTCTTTTGGACAACTGTCAAGTCAGCAGTCTTCCCCATGATTGTGTAGCCTATAGAACTAGACCGAAAGACCATTTAAAGGCCTTTGCAGGTGGTTTGAGTTAATTAGCTGATTAGAGTGTGGTACCTGGTGCCATCGATTTTGAACCTTTTCACAAGACTCTAATTTTCTGATATGCTGAATTTGAGATTTTCATTTGTTGTCATTTGTAATCATCAAAATTAAACAAAATAAACATTTGAAATATATGAGTTTGTATGTAATGTATGAATATAATATACAAGTTTTACTTTTTAAATGGAATTACTGAAATAAATCTACTTTTTCATTATATTCTAATTTTATGACCAGCACCTGTACATCAAAACAACATAATGAAGTATACAACACAATACACAACAACCAAGCAAAACAGCCAGGGGTGACTAGATAAGAACATGCAAAGACATACATATTGAAATTGTCCTTAGAGCCTTTTCATTTGTACACAGCAAATCCAGCAGGCCCAGATTAACACTGTCAGATTTGATTTCAACACTTTAAAAGTGTATATATGGGTCCACACCAGAAAGTGTTAATTTAACTCTTTTTGGAGAGTTGGTAACTTAACTCTTATAAAGTGTCAGATATCAAATCTGCTGGAGTTAATCATTTAACACTTGCTAACACTAATTCAGTGTTAGATCTTAATATTAACTCTCACAGAGTATTTTTTAACTTCATAAGAGTTATTTGTAATTAATATTAAATAGGTATTTTATTGTTTGAACTTTTAAAAAATAAACATTTAATAAAGAGGCAATGATTTTCTCAATTGCATTTATTTCAAAATATGCACCATAATTACAAAACATATTACAATGTGGAATAATGTGCATGTTTTACATGTCACTTAATTCACATATTGTTATCAAAAGGTCTAACATATCAGCTGTGCAATACAAAATGCAGTATGCTTAATACATTTCTCTTCAATACCATATGCATGAAATTGTTCAAAGTACAAGGTGGAGAAAGTAAAGCAAGCAGTTCACGTAATATGATTATGATAGAGTACATTTTCTTTTAACAGGTAGATTGCCAGAACAGACCAACCTGATATTCAGATCCATCATTGCTTATCCAGTTCATGTTTCTGTTGATAAGAGTCAGTTCCTCTCTGCCCTCCACCAGAGAGATGTCCACTCACTAACAGACTGTCTTCAGGTTGTTGGGCTGTTCGTGATGTTTGGCCAGAGACACCAACATGCTCCTCTACTGCATTAGACAGTCTTCAGTCTCTGAGTAGGACAGCCAGTGTCAGTCTCTGGATCATAACAAACAAAAACCATAACAATGAGAAGTGGAACGAAGGAATACATTTTACTACAACTTTAACAACAAGCCTCCATTACAGAAAAGTAGAGTTTCAGAGATATTAACACTTACATAATCATTTTTGGAGCTTGAATCTCCGAAGAATCCATGGAGGATCAGGAGGGGGAGGTTAGGCTGATGACTGGAGATTCATCCTCAACCAGACTGGTTCTAATATATACAAAAAGACAATAAAAGGATTTAAACATGCTGCAAAACGTATATAAAAAGACACAACAGCGAGATTAATGCTCTCAACGTGAAAAAGGCTTTTACATTTTTTCAAAGGAAAAAAAAATCGATCAGAAAGGTTGATAAATCTGACCAATATTCATGTAAACGTTTAATATCATGAAAAAAACATACTCCAGATTATTACGGATCTACGGAAGAGGATTAGGGCCACTGAAAAAAAAAAAAAAAGTCCGATTTTTTTTTCTTGGTTGGTTAAAAAAAAAAAAAAAAAAAAAAAAAGTGGCCCAAAATATATATATATATTTTTTCAGAATTCAGAGGGGGGAAAAAAAATCAGTGATCCCCGAAATTTTTTTTTTTTTAGAATTGACACCGGGAAATAAATAAATAAATAAATAAAAATTGACCCAGACAAGTAACCATCTTCAGATACATAGATGCGAGTTGTGGCGGACAGTTAACTAACATTTTGGAGAAAGATGTCTGATTTAAGTGAGTTTTTACGAGCCAGAGGAGTTTTAGAAGCTTCCATCGCACTAATGGAAGAACAAAAGGTGAGTAAATCAAATGAGATAGTTTGGTCTCTAAATACGAACGGTTATGGATAGTTGTTAGCATGTTTGTTAGCTTACGCTATTATGGGAATAAGCTGATTTACAATGTTAAATCAAACAGCTGAATAAAGGATGGAACAGCTGTTGATTGCTGGAATTGTCCCGTAAGTGTTTGATGCGTTTATTTTATTGTTCTTCTGTTTGAATGTTTTATAATGAAACTAAAATTTAGCTGTATGTCAGCCACCTTCTAAATAAGATGTTTGCTGTGTTAAACTGTACGACTTTTAGTTCAGTGGAGGAAAGAAACGTTTATATATGCATATATTTAAATGGAAAATGTATGACTTGCATCGATCTGGTGCAAGTCATACAGCCACCGATCTGTAGATCGGCTGTAGATGTGATCGTAGGATCCCTTCACCATATTTGCCAACACCAACTAAAGTGCATATTTATGCTATTTTGTTTAATGTTTGTGTTACGGCGTTTAAAAAAGTTACATTATGAGAATCACAGAATCATTTTCCTGCACCATGTGATGTGTCACCTCAGGACTGACATTACATGTGACTCTGAGCTACACTACAGGTGTGGAAATGGTGGCTTCATTTAACTAAATCAAACTCAATGTGATGTTTAATTTTTGTAATAAAAAAGGAGCTGTTAATATTGTCTTGTGTGTTTTTATGCATGATACCTTTTACCTTAAATAGACTGTATATTTCCAAATCTGTCTTTATACTTGCATGTTAACCGATATAGTCCTTCCTCTTTTTCAGTAAAATAGAGGATTGAACATTAACTGCTGCTATTATTGTAATTCTCCCAAAAACAGTAAATTGCTTTAAGCAGGGACCTAATAATTACATTATTAAGGGTAACTTTAACGTTGATTTGCAGTGTAAATAATTGTCCTTTCTCATCTGTTTGTGTGCAGATTGACTGTGATGTTGCAGCAAAGCTGGAAAATTATGGAGATGGAATTGCTGTTTTCAACTTCTGCTAAAGACTGTTCCTTTCTTAAAGTGAAAGAAGCTAGAAAATGTCAGATTTGGATGATATCATTAAGCTTTACTTCAGACTGTCTTTAAGTAACAAAGAAATCCTTCATATTTTAGCGCACAGTCATCATACTATATTAAGTAATCGAACTCTAAAAAGAATTTGCAGAAGACTTGGGCTGTTTAGAAGAAAGAATCAGTCCGACCTTGAAGAAGTGCTGGCCTTTGTCCAACAACAAATAATGACTAATGGACAAATGCAAGGTTATCGGTGGCTACATCTTCGTGCGGTTCAACGTGGATTTGTGGTGTCACAAAACACTGTGAGACATTTAGTCAAATTGTTGGACCCAGAAGGTGTGGAACTGAGACGAACACGACGGTTGAGAAGACGTCAGTACAATTGCAGAGGACCAAATGCTCTCTGGCACATGGATGGTATGATAAACTAAAAACTTATGGTATTGCTATCACTGGTTGTATAGACGGTTTTAGCCGACATGTTTTATGGATGGAGGCTTATACCACAAACAATGACCCCAAATTGATTGCAAGTTATTATTTGAAAACAGTTTCATGCGTCAACGGATGTCCAGAGAGGATACGTGCTGACAGAGGTACAGAAAACATTTGTGTTGAACAAATGCAGATATTTCTGCGGCAAAACCACACAGACAGTTTTGCAGGGGACAAAAGTTTCCTTTATGGAAGAAGTACATCCAACCAGCACATAGAAGGCTGGTGGTCAACCCTCCGCAAACAGAGTGCACAGTTTTGGATGAACTTATTTCAAACCTTTCTGGATGATGGTCACTTTACAGGAGACTTTTTGGATAAAAGCCTTATCCAATTCTGCTTTCTTAATCTTATTCAGGTAAAAGTGTTTACTGGTTCACTATAATGTCTCTGTTTTAAAAAGTATTAAAAGCAAATCTGGTATGTTTACCAGAAATAATAAAAGCTCTTCTTTTATATATTATTTTACCAGTTTACATAACAGCACCTTCTCAGCACATAACCATGAAGCACATTAGTTTTTATGCAAAATGGTTGAAATTACTTGGGAATCTGTTCCCCTACACTTCCTTGGGTATAGGTTCAGAAATAAGTTTTATCCATTAATTAATAATTTTACAATAGATTGAGGAATAATTTCACACACAATAAAATGTTTTAGAATTGCCATTTTGTTCTTGTTGCTTGGTTTTAATTAGAGGTCACTTTATATATTAATATAAGCCTCATCTTTAGCAAAAGTTACCATTACATATTTAGTTTCATACATTTATACTGTGACGATTTCATGCAGGATGACCTGGATGATGTTGTGAACACATGGAACTCGCACAAAATCCGGGCAAGTGGAGGTGCAGCATCGGGTCGACCAGTGGTGATGTTCTCATTTCCAGAGCTGCACAGGGCTGAGGATAGACTCAAACCGGTTTCTATGTAGGAGGTGGTTGTGTGTATGGAAGAATGTACACCAAAAGGCCAATATCCTTGTGATGAAACAGTCTTTGAACTTTGTTGTCTGCTTATGGTAGAAAACAACTGGGAGCCACCAAGAGATCCGCTTATTGCCGCTGATTTGTATATAAGGTTAAGAGAAGAAATACTTCAAAGTATTTAGCAACTTTCAGTGTTAAATGAATATGCTACTTCATGAAAAATGTATTTTTCTTCAAACACAATGCTGTTCTGTTAAAGATATTGACAATGTATATTTAAGATGTGATCAAAATGGCCACACATCAAAAAGAATGTCATAAATTTATAAACCTGTTTTCTGTGAAATACAAATAAACTTCATTGTTTTGTTCAAGTGTTTGCATAGTACAGTTGATAACAGTTATTTAGGAATTCTTGATAAAAAGTCATATCCAATTGTTTTCTCTCTGTGAAGTTAGATAAGACAAAACCTTTCCTGTTTATAGTTTTATTTGCTCTTCCTTTAAGAGTGGTCAGACAGGAAAGCCAGTAATGAGAGAAAGGAAGCTACACAACACAGCTCACCAGGCCGGGACTCAAACCTGTGATGTCCACGTTCAGGACTGAGGCCTCCATACATGGGTTGTGCTTTTCCACCACACCACCCCAACTTCTCTTGTTTTAAGTTAGTTATAATTTAAAAAGTTGTATTTGCTAAATTCCAGAAAATGTGAGAAATTTTTTTATAGTTTTTATAACTTTCTTCAAATTCAGCAAATTCACTTTTGGTTATTACACCTGTTCAAATGAAAAATGAGCTTAATTTACACATTGAAAACCATAACAGAAAAGTATTGGGCAAAGTTACATTTTATTAGCAAAATATTACAAAAAACATTTGTTTTGCTAATCCAAACAACATGGCCATTAGAATGACCTAACTTTTAAAACAAACTTTCAGATTGAAAATAACCTTGTATACACCAGTAAGTTAGTATAAAAGATCATGAACACTGTTGCTTTTGTGGTATCAAAAATAACAAGTCATCTCAGACGCAGAGATCGAACAAGTGCTAATTGCTGATAAAATACAAAAAACCCATAACTTGTCGACAAGGACATTTGTTTGTTAGATCAATTGCTCATTTCTGAACATGACAATTTTGCTTGAATTTGATCAAATAACCTCAGCTTTTGCACTGCATTGTAGTTTTATAACATTAGGAACAAGTGGATTTCTTTAAAAACATAGTGAAACAATCTCACAGCTTGATTGATGACAGGTGAACAGCAAATAGACTTAGTGACAAGAACATTTATAAAATTAAGGAAAATGTTGAACAATATTTTTCTATTGTACTTTTGTATACAACAGCAAACACAAAAGACTAACACCTGAACGTTCATTAACAGATGTGTGTTGAAAATGAAAAACAAACATTTTCAGACATAAAAAATCTAAATGAACTGACCCATAAGTTTTAATATAAATCAATTTCTTGTTTTGTTCCACATCTATTCTAGACCCAATTACTAAAAAACAAATTTATAAGTCTTACTCCTTATCAAAAGAGTTTGTGATTTAACTAAACTGTCATTTGTGTTCTATTAAAGAAAACTTAAAAGCAAGTTTTATTATATTTTTATAGATCTCTAATAATAATTTTCTTGTTACCGTTGAAGGTTTTTATCCAGCAGCTGGAGATGTTAGATCAAGTCAAGATGCTTTTGGATGTAAACAGTTATTCATTAGTTTTGTGGAAACTTCATTGTATAATGTGAAATTATAGGGATAATAAAATAAACTTGAATATTCTTAGCCAAAACCAAGCTTCCAACAGAAACAGCTAACTTCTATCAATTTCTTTTAAACAGGAATACTTTCTCTCCGTTCAAAATACATATTTTTATGTTTCTTTGTAGTTCTGCTCTACTCTGTGCATTGCACTATGAATCAAACAATGTCCATAACCCAGACATTGTTTTCAAGAACTGCATTGAATTCAGAACGCAAATCTGGGAAGTTTTCATAGCTATCTGCTATTTTCAGAGTACTTCCACACGTGTGTCCCATAGGTCTTCTTGTGAACTCTGACATATCTTGAAATTCCACAAATATACTGTTTGTTACAATAAGATCAGATCCGGTGCAAAATCGCATACATTTCTGAAGCTTAATGTCATCCAGCTCTCTTATGAATCTTTTGAGATGATTCTACACTTCCTTTTGCGTTGGAGTTAAATCTACAGCAAATTTCAGCAGCTGACAGACTTTTTTGGAAGTTGGTTTCAGGTCTGAGAACAGCTTGGTCAGTGTCTCTGGGCTGAGGGACAGGTGTGGGTAGATGATCTCCCTCCAGCAGTCAATGACAAACATTGGTTTTTGGACAAGCTCTTTGTGAGCTATTTCATCAAGGATTGTAGGAAGACTTTCAGGAGTGATTCTTTTTCTACAGCCATAATTGTCAAGAACTTCCACAAGATCATCAAGGTCAACAGCAGAAAAATTCTTAACTGCCTCCCTCAAAACTTCACATTCTTGGCTGCTCACAAACTGTAGAAAATGTGCTGTAAGATCGCTGTCAACATTACTGAAAAGCACTTGTTCAAGAAACGGGATTGCAATTTTATTTGGAAAATATTGACAGTCTTGGTAACCTTTCAAAAGGATTCGCCCAACTGCCTTCCATTTTTCAGCAGTAAAGTCATGGCGGATGAATGGCACTTTCACTGTTGTACCAAGGGTGCATCGTTCATAGAATTCATTCCAGAAGCAAGTGAGAACATCTCTCAGTAATCCTGAGCCAGTGCCTGCTTCTTCTGTGTTGTCTGGAAGTATGCGCTTTACATTCAGTGTTTTTCTCATAATCTCGTCATCAGAGAATGCAGTAATAAGGTCATGTAAAGTGTCAGCATAGCGTACAGTGATCATGATTGCATCTTCTGGATTTGCTGGACTTGGGGGAACAACAAAACCCTCATAAATTAATGTGTCATCTGTGTCTTCCTCAGCACCTAGAATGGGACCAAAAGTAATTTCTGAATCATCTAAAAGTTCTGAACTATGCAGGACTTCAACAGAATTACTCCTGACTTCAACCACCTGCAATGGATTAAATTCACTGCTACTGCTTTCCAAGACAAATACAACTTCAGATGTGTCACTGTTATCTTCTTCTGGATCTTTTGGTTTTGTTGCAATGTAGAAGCGTAACATTGACAGTCTTGCTGCTTCATACATTTTGGCAATAGTCAGGCTAGAGTCTTCAGTAAGGAGGTTCTGTTTAAAGTCCCAAACCTCAAACTCAAAATCTGTTTCAGGTCCCTTAGGAGATGTGCCATCAGGAAAAAAGGGTCTTTCCTTCTTGAAGAATGTCTTTTAATCCAGCATCAGTGGCCATTTCCATTTTTCTAGTGCCACCTCCCTGCTTCGCTCTCACCTGTTTGGTAGTTTTTCCATCATTATGTATCCATCTAATCTCAATTTTTTGTGTTCCCCTTTGCTTCTTTTTCTGTCTTGTACTTTCATGTATCGTCTCCTTTGGACTTTCCTTTCTGTTCTTCATTTTATCACGAAGCTTTTGAAGAAGTCCATGTTTTCTTTTGGACAATGGCTGACTGCTTCTGCAGTAGTTGAAAACAGCAATTCTGTCTCCATATGAAGGGAGGTAGTTTTCAAGTGTTGCATCGTCCATGAGACATATGACATCACAGTCAATCTGCACACAAACAGATGAGAAAGGACAATTATTTACACTGCAAATCAACGTTAAAGTTAACGTTTAACACAGCAAACATCTTATTTAGAAGGTGGCTGACATACAGCCAACCTTAGTTTCATTATAAAACATTCAAACAGAAGAACAATAAAATAAACGCATCAAACACTTACGGGACAATTCCAGCAATCAACAGCTGTTCCATCCTTTATTCAGCTGTTTGATTTAACATTGTAAATCAGCTTATTCCCATAATAGCGTAAGCTGACAAACATGCTAACAACTATCCATAACCGTTCGTATTTAGAGACCAAACTATCTCATTTGATTTACTCACCTTTTGTTCTTCCATTAGTGCGATGGAAGCTTCTAAAACTCCTCTGGCTCGTAAAAACTCACTTAAATCAGACATCTTTCTCCAAAATGGTCAAAAGGGTCAATTTTTATTTATTTATTCATTTATTTCCCGCTGTGAATTCTAAAAAAAAAAAAAAAATTCGGGGATCACTGATTTTTTTTTTCCCCTCTGAATTCTGAAAAAAAAAAAAAAAAAATTTGGGGCCACTTTTTTTTTTTTTTTTTTTTTTCAGTGGCCATAGTCCTCTTCCGTACGGATCTGTTCAAGTTAGCCAATAATTTGATTAAATGTTCACCGGCTTGATATTTTCCAACATTTATACTCCGCTAACGTTCGGCATCCTAAGCTAAATATGCTAACACCGAGCCGTGTGGCGAACGTGACGTATATCATACAGGTTGAGCTCAACTCAAAATAATAGTTATAAACCATCTCAGAAAAAAAAGACTTACCAAGTGCAGTAAATAACTCAGACAGGTGAAAAGTAAATAGTGCTCAAATGACTTGGCTTCTGTCGCTTCCTTTGGTGTGATTCTGTGATTCTGGGTGGAGTCAGTGAATTAACTCCTTCAGTGTTAGAGCCGCTGGTGGAGTTCAGAGTTCAGAAGTCAAGAGTTATTGATTCTATTTTAACTCCTCTAGATTTTCTACAGAAACACATTGTTTTAACACTGGGTTTTAACTACTAATAATTACGGAAGCGCATTGCTATCACGCAGGAAAAAAAAATTCGAGCGCTATCACGTTATAACGTATCTCGTTTTAACGTGATACGTATCTCGTTATACGGAGTCAGTGAATTAACATTTATGAATTTTATATTCATAAATGCAAATTTGCTAAGAAAACACCTTGTTTTTCTTTTTTCATTAAAGATATGGAACTATATATCAAATCAATAACAGACTCTACACAGCAAATTCAAAAGTGTTAAATGTTTTGTTGTTAGCAGACTTCATCCAAAAGCAGAGTTAATTTTACTCTAATAGAGTCACATTCTGTTTATGTAAGTCTGGGGTGTCTATTATTTATGGAAGCGCAATGTACGGAATGCGCTTCCGTACAATGCGGAAGCGCATTGTACGGAAGCGCTTTCGTAAATAAGCGGAATATCTCTATCACGTTTTAACGAGATACTATCACGTTTTAACGAGATACTATCTCGTTAAAACGTATCTCGAGATACGTATCATGTTATAACGTGATAGCAATGCGCTTCCGTACAATGCGCATCCGTGAATAATAGACACCCCAGACTTACATAAACAGAATGTGACTCTATTAGAGTAAAATTAACTCTGCTTTTGAATTAAGTCTGCTAATACCAAAACATTTAACACTTTTGAATTTGCTGTGTAGAGTCTGTTATTGATTTGATATATAGTTCCATATCTTTAATGAAAAAAGAAAAACAAGGTGTTTTCTTAGCAATTTTGCATTTATGAATATAAAATTTAGCAAAGAGTATTAGTAGATTTATTATAAAGAAATGTTTAGCAACCTTTCTATGGAATCTATAGAAACAAAATAAAACATTTTCCCCCCATAAGGAAAAATTCTTTAAAATATGGTCAATAATAAACCTGCTAAAGTCAGACCAGTACCTTTGTGTAAAAGGGCAGAGCCAAAAGAGATCTGTCACAGTTTCTGGATGGCCCTCACAGAAACTGCAATTAGTGTTTATGTCTCTTTTAAATTTTACCATATAGTGGTAGGGTAAATTTTATAGAGAATTTTAAATGATACTTCCTTCACCTTGTTTACAATTAAATATTTATAGGGGATCATCCAAACTGTTTTCCAGTGAATATCTGAGACATAACGGCTCCAGTAAAATGTTATAACTGGAAGAGAAACAATCATTTCTTGGAATAACCTGCGTATTCTCTCATTGCTTTTCCTAAACTCCAGTGAAAAACAGATTTTTGATTCGGCTGGATCAGGGATACCAGGTGGAACAGACAGAGTATAATTGGTGTTTTTTAAACAAAATTAGGGTGCCCAAAGGTATAGCATTAACCACCATGGAGAATTCCTGGATACTAACTGGAAAATTGTATATTGAGCAGAATTCATTGTAATTGATTAATCATCCTTCCTTATTAACCAGCTGAGCCACCAGTAAAATCCCATTTTGAACCTAAGTTTCAAGATAGAGTGACCTGTTTTCAAATCAAATATCTCTGTTGTTCCAGATGAGGTGTTTGTGAGGTGAGAAGTTATGTTTATAAATGAGCGTCCACGCTAAGAGCACCTGCTTATGGAAAGATGAGAGTTTTACAGGAAGTTTCTCAACATTGTAATTACTACTTAAAATGAAATTGAAGCCACCAAATGCGAGAAAACGTGACCTGGTATAAGGTTCCAGATAGAGGTTGGATTCTTAAGGAAGTGTTTAGCCCATTTAATTTTGAATGTGTTATTTAGGATAGAGAAATCCAGAAAGTTAAGTCCACCTTATTCATAATTATTCATAATAACAGTTTTTTTATATAGTGTGTACGATTTTTCCATATAAAATTAAGAAGCATACAATCAATATCTTTACAGATTTTGTTGTCTAAATGTAAGGGGAGAGCAGCGTATATCAGTCGGGATAATCCTTCTGCTTTAGTAATCAACACTCTTCCTTTTAGAGATAAGTCCCTCTGAAGCCACTGGTTCAGTTTATTTTTGGTTTTCTGTATAATTGGTATCAAATTAGAGGAGTCATTATTGAGTAGACTTATAGGTTTCTAATTATCAATAAAGAGTCCACCTTATTCATAATTATTCATAATAACAGTTTTTTGATATAGTGTGTACGATTTTTCCATATAAAATTAAGAAGCATACAATCAATATCTTTACAGATTTTGTTGTCTAAATGTAAGGGGAGAGCAGCGTATGTCAGTCGGGATAATCCTTCTGCTTTAGTAATCAACACTCTTCCTTTTAGAGATAAGTCCCTCTGAAGCCACTGGTTCAGTTTATTTTTGGTTTTCTGTATAATTGGTATCAAATTAGAGGAGTCATTATTGAGTAGACTTATAGGTTTCTAATTATTAATAAAGAGTGGGTCTTTGTTTGCTTTTGGAATTTGTTTGGTTTTGGAATGAGTGTTATTAGGCCTTGAGTCAAGGTGGGAGGGAGAGTGTTGTTCTCTATACTTTCTAGAAAAACTTGAAAGAGGAATGGAGCTATATGATTACAGAATGATTGATAAAACTCAGCAGATAAACCATACGTGCCAGGGGATTTATTGGTCTTCAGTGCATTGATGTATTTAGAAACTTCCTCCACTCTAAATGGGCTGACACAGTAGTTTTTATCTTCTACATCAATAGTTTTAAAATTTTTGATATTGTTAAGAACAGATACTGAAATCTCTTTATTATATTTTGAGCTGTATAAATTAGAGTAAAATTTGGCACAAAAAGTTGCAATTTCCTTAGGATTGTTGGAGATAATGTCATTGATATTTAGTTGGTAAATAGAGTTTATTTTTTACCTTTATTTTTCAAGCCTAAAAAAGTAGGCAGCATTTTGTTCTCCTTCTTCCAGCCATCGTTTCCTGGATCTGAAACAATGATTTCAGCCTTGTGTTTATAATACAAGGCATCCAGTTTGTACTGATGTTCTATTAAATTTAATTTATATTCCTCTGAAACTTCTTCTGGGTCCCGCCCCTTTCTGTTGCTGCAGCGAGGTGTACTTGGAGGAGTCGGGCCGCAAATCTTTTTGAGACTATTTTCACTCCATAGACGTCCAGGTCTTCATTATCTATGGGCGTCACAAGGTTACGTGCTTTAATTTTGCAAGTCGACTTTTCAAGAAAAAGTAAAATCGTAAATAAGAAACTAGATTATATTATGGCATTTATGTGACGTTTTACAGTTTTGAAGACCCCAGTTACACAAAAAGAGCCTTGTAAAAAAAAAAGACCCTGGCATTATTTAGAACACCTATGACTTTTGCTCTGAGAGGACCCTCGTATATAAACTGCTGACAGCCATGTTTCAGCCTCTGTCCTTTGCTGCCAGATAAGGATACATACGGAGAAGTTGTTCAAGATTATAGTCAAAACAGAGTTCCAGTCCTGTGTGATGCCTTGGTTGTGTAAAACACAACAAGGACCCTCGTTCGGCATTCTATTTATTTTCACTGCGAGTTGAAAGAAAATTGCATCATGTGCACCGACTTCGCCTTCCGAGCACGTGAGGTGGCAAGGACATAAGAAATGGAGGCTGACCAAATGGGGGTTACTTGATAATCGGTTCATTCAACCCGGCTGATTCTGAAGAACAAAGCAACAATCATGAGGTATTCCTAATAGTAGAGAACTTTATCCTTTAGAAAACTGTTATTTCTCCACGTGTCTATACGGAAAGCCTTGCTCACGTCACTTCATGTATATTAGTTAATAATTTAGTGCTTAAACTGGGTCGTTCACAAAGCCATCATAGTTAGTTCAAGCTAACTTCACTAAACGGCAACATATATTTTAATTTAGACAACCTCCCCTTTGTGTTGCAGCTGATGATCCAGTTGTTAAAACTTGCTTTACTTCTGATTATAAAGCTATATTTTTGCTATTTTTTCAGAAAGTTTTCTGAAAAGGACTCTCGTTCGGGTCCTAACTGTTTTCAGTTATAAATCTGACTTTGTAAATAAAATGTGGGATTTGACGAGAATATCTAATTTGTCCCATATTTTCTTTTACAGCATCAAAATGGATGCCTAGTCTCTGCTGGTTAAGTCAGTAGTTAAAGGTGATGGTGAGTTACACTGAGATTCAACATCAGTAGGGCTGGGCAATAGTAATGCTGTTCATACTTATACCCTACATTACATAAATAGAATATGTTTTTGTGTTGGGGGTTTTAATTGCCCGTAGTTTGCAAGCATTTTGTTGGTTTTTATCCTTCCTATTGCATTTTTGTGTCTGGGGAAAATCCATGTACATTTAAATTCTTGGTTTTGTTTTTCTAGTGAAATGTACTTATAGCTACAGAAAAATATAGCTTACATATTTGTTACAACTGTCACTTTGTCATGATAGTATGGTATAAAACAGATTAATTGTTTCATATATTAAAGCAAATTTAATACTATTTTTAGTAATTACCCAAGTATTAACAAAATTGAGGTGTGTTTTCATAATACTACTCTGAACTTTTATATCTCAAACCTTCCCTCTTTTTTATGCATTTCAGCTGCAGTGTTAAATGAGAATCACATCTACTGATGCCATGTCATGCAAATTGCTCCTGTATGTTGGCCCACAGTTTCCAGAGCTATTTCCATGGTTACTGGAGAAAGGTCTTGTACAAATGTAACTGTACATTTGGATTTTAATATATTGCCCAGCCCTACCACTGAATTATGTAATGTATTAAAATGCTGTAGTGATGATTCATTAGGCTAGAGTCTCTGATAATATGGTGATGCTATTTGAGATTGCACTGAACATGCATCCTGTATACTTGCAATCCAAACTGATTTAGTAAAAGTTTATACTAATTTATTATTATTTTTTTCAGGCACCCTTTTGGTGATGTAGCCACAGACGGAATGTCTTGCTTCAGGTAAGTCTGGAATCTATGAGCCTTTTTTATTGGGTTAAGTGGAATGATGATTGTTAGACTAGAGTCTCTGAAAAAAACATGAAGTTGTTTTCACAGTACACTGACCACATAACCACAGCTTAATTGGATGCTTTACCCATTAACTGCTTGTGAAGATCACTGCTGGCAATCTTTCAGCATGTGTTTACAAACAGCTTGCAGTAAATGGGCTAAAATACCCATTAAATCACTATTTATCACTTTTTAATTAGAATATGTTTACCTATTTTAGTTTCTCCTTGTAGATCATCTGCTCTTGTCCACAGGGATGTTTAGGTAAGTAAGTTAACAATTATTAAAATCTGTTTTAATATTAGAATAAAATTACAACTTGTGTTCTCCTGGTCTCATAGTCACTTTTAGCTTTAAATTCGGATAAACTTTTATATTTAGGACAATCAGTATTTAATCAGTATTGACTGTAATAGACTTGACACCAAGGCCAGATTTCTCCCCCCATGTGGAAGTAGAGAAAACCTCCGACAAACATAGTTATATAGTGAAGGTAGTGAAGCTCACCTGTTTTGAAAAATATTATGATCAACATGTACTGGGTGGCATACAGACCTTTGAATTAGGTGTTCTGCAATAGGGACTTGGCCTTTGATGACACTGCATCAATTCTGAGGAATGAATTGAATTAAATATTTCAATATTTGAATTTTTGTTTTACGCTACAAAATTGTACAGTGTTTTAGAAAGGGTTCAAGTAAATCACCTTTGTATTGAATGCTTTGGATGGGATGCAAAGCATCTATGAAACGGCGACTGCTCCACGGGTCTGATTGGTCAATGATGATGCAGTTATTCGGTTCTACTGACGTTAACTGAAGTCTACTCGCAGCGCACTGAGACAATCAAGACCACTGGAGCTTAGATTAAACTGCTAGTTAAACATGTCTCTACTCTACTGACCAGCTACAGAATGGGATTAGCACATTAGCACACATTGATCACTTTCAATTCTTGTTGTACAGAAGGATGTACTCAACAAACAAGATTTCTTATTTTAAGGTGGGGTTATAAGAATATTGTTTTGCAAAGTTTCCAAACATCTCCAAGTAATACATTAACCTTAATGTTTCTTGTCTTCTCACAGGAAGTGAACTCTGAATGAAGGCTAAAGCTTCACTGATCGTCATTCTGGTTATATACAAACTAAGAGGGCTGTTTCACAAAACCAGGATAGCGGATTAAGCTGGAATTTTCTGGATATCCTGTTTAATTAAGCCTCAATTCAGTGTTGCAAAAGAAATAACACGTATGTTACCATGGTGACTTATTTTGTGAAGCCAGCCTGCTCCAGACCAGCCTAGCAGCCATGCTTAGTTAAGCCTGAAACCTTATCTGTTCACAGCAAGAGTTTTGTCTGTGATTCTGTTTTCTTATCTGTAAGTATTGTTTATTTTGTTTGTTTTTTTTAAAATCACCCTGCATTAAAACACCTCCAATTCATTTTGGTAGTCAGTCAGGTACTATTATTATTATTTTTACAGTATACCATTAGAAAACACAATTATCAATTTTAAAATGACCCATACATGGGTCAAACTGCGTTTCTGAAGAAACGGTTTCTAAAGACCGCCGTTCTATATGAGACAAAAATATAAACGCCCCATATCAAATATTGTTGCCATGTGGAGTTAACAACTGTAAATGAGCATTTACTGACATTTTATTGTACAAAAGTATTTCTCCTGATTTGTGTATAATTTGTGTCGGTGAGCATTACCCAATGCTTGGGTGGGGCATGTCCAGTGGGTGATCAGACAAAATGAACAACTGCTGGACAATCCTTGGACTGGGGACAATAAAAGGCCACCTCAAAATGTAAAATTTGTCATGTGTGATAATGCCTCAGATGCCTCAAGTTATGCGGGAGCATGCCGTTGGTATGTTGGATGTAGTGAGGGACATCCATCAGAGCAG
Organism: Poecilia picta; assembly: GCA_033032245.1. Taxonomy (NCBI): domain Eukaryota; kingdom Metazoa; phylum Chordata; class Actinopteri; order Cyprinodontiformes; family Poeciliidae; genus Poecilia; species Poecilia picta. Next base: position 26,189,726 of record CM065363.1, on the reverse strand, counting down.
TAGCTGCACGGCTCAATGTCTATTATCGAGCTATAGGCCATTAAATAGTTAATTTCCAACAGACTGGCAGTACTGCAAATCAACCTCATGCTTGTCAGTCATGTCTGACCACTCAAAATAAAAGCATCACAACTTAAAGGGGCAATTAACTACAGGTAAAATTAAAGACGAAAATTCACAGATATTTCACATTTTATTTCATTTTGGTGTGTATAAATATCTAGAATGTGGAACAAAACAGTAACATGAAGGAATTGTTGAACATGTTATAATGACTTCCACTGTTCATTTATTAGGTTATAGTTTTTTATGTGAAAATCTCATGTATGATTATCATGTTTAGTTAAGAATGGTTTGGAAATATATATATATTTTTTTCTTTTGTATGATGTGCTTCAATTCCTCATAAACCTCAATAAAAAGATGTTTATTTGGTGTGAGGTATGGCGTATGCAGTTTATTTAGCATAGCATTAGTGAATGGTTGATTTCATTAGTCTCTTGAAGAAATCTATTGACTCACATTCACCTGAATTATTTAAGCCGGGTTTTACACCTGCACCTCCTGAGCCTGGTTTGGTCTTTTAAACGGATAGAGCCAGAATGAACTATATCAGGCCTAGCTTTCTCCTCCTGGATTTCTGAATCCTTCTTTTGTGAAACAACCTTCAGGAAGCAAACAACAAAAATGAAAAGGACATTTTTAAAATCACTGACTTGAATATATTGGAGTTGTTAATGGTTTGTTATCCCTGAAGCAACACAATTGTTTTTCAGTGTATGTTGATTGTATGTCAAACACTTTAAATGTCCACACCACCTTTCCTGCCCACAGCCATCAATGTCTACAATAACTAAGCATTTTCAAAATTGAGATTAACATTTAATTTCCCTTTGGGATTAATACAATATTTTTGACTTTGAACTATTCATATTTTTATAAACAAGATGGTCTGACCTGCATTTTTACTTCTGCAGGTTAACCAAGATATCTCAGTCTAGGACGTTAAGTTAATAGCGACTTCAACGCAACCTTTGACTAAATTGTAATCTTTGCATTTGGGGTTAAGGGTTTATATCTTCTGGAATTCATACCACACGGTCTTCCGGTGACTTTTATTTTGAAGGTTAATCTGTTGCGTCGCCTTTTGTAAGGCTGTAGACCTCTCTAGTTGGAAATGTATGGCATCAGTCTTCTTCAGGTTGACTATTTAGTTTCTCTTCGACTTCAGGCACTTTAAAACTACACAGCCCATATGATAGGAATGTAACGGCTATCTGAGGGAAAGCGTACAAGGGCAGCAGCAGATGTGATAAGCTAACCTGGCCGAAAAGGTAAAGATTTGGCGCTTTATTAACATATTAGCTACACTTAAAGAACATAAAACCATGAGGGGAAAAGGTTTAAGAGGAAATTCGATGTTACTTCGACATTTCTGGCTAAAACTTTCTTGCTAGTTGGCAATTAAGTCTTTTACGCCGCTAGCTTGGTAGCTCTGATGTTGACGTGGTACTAGACAACAAAACTATTAAAACTACAAATATTTACTGTTTTTTTTTCCAGGTGTGAGATTCGGAGTAATGCCTTTCGGAATACCGGGAGTCCAGGAAGTTTGTCTCGAAACCCCAAAATTGAACAGTTGCTGGGAATAAGCTTAGCTGGGTGTCATACTGAGTTACTGAAAGCAACCTGGAGAGCCCACAGTGACTGATGGCTTTGTATAGGAGAGATACTGCTTGTCAAGGGCAGATTTAGCAATGTACAGAGGCCAAGACGCCTCTTGAATTGCTGAACAGGTTCAACACGCCTTACGGGTGTGTCTGGCCCGGGAACGTTTTTTTTTTTTTTTTTTGCCTTGGTTTGAATCTTCTTGGTATATTAGGATTAGAGAAACTGCAGAGGGCGATTATCTCTCCAATTCGTTTTAGTTTAACTTTTAATAAGTAATGTCTTCCATAGTGGGAAGAGTGAGGGGGTGGGTGCGCTTTTGGGGTAGTTGTACCTCACAAAATACCCCCACGATGTGTCAAAAGCAGCATGCTAAAGGTAACTGGGGGTCTTGGATGTGGGGAGGGTGGAGAAAAGGAAGTGACCAGAATGCTCTAGGAGAGGAGTACTGGGAGGCACAGGAGAAATTGCAACCCATGGAAATAGAAGATCTTGGCTCAGGAAAACCAGAGACAGAGCTGCAGGTGTCCAGGTGGTGGAGCAAATATCTCCCCACATCATATCTGTGGTCAAGAAAAACCGCTAAAAGCAGCCTGAGACAAAGGAAAGGTGATAGTCGAAGGGGAGATCAAGGTGATGTTGACGGGGACTTTTCTGATTATGGAACTCCTCCCCCATCTCCCACTCCTTCTCAGCTGACCTCTCCATTCAGATTTTTCACAGATAGCTGGAATTTGGAGATTATACCAGAGCACTATGAGATTTGCTTCAACTTTCTTCGGCATTTGTTTGACCTATTCGTAGTTGCCTTTCTGTGGACTGTGTCCCCTCCTGCCAAACTGATCCTGGAGGTGTTTGGTGTCCAGGGAGCTCTGAGGCTGTGGTTTCATGGCATGGCCATGTTTGTTGTCTCAACAGCTGGAATGGCAGGTTTGCTGTGGTTGATTCAGGAGTATCTCCCTCAGTTTGCTTTGATCTATGGCATCATACAAGCATTGGTGATTTCTGTCAGTGTACGACAAAGTGTAATTCTTGGAGTGGAAGAAGACAAAGACAATATCCCGGAGGTGAAAGAGACTGGTGAAAAGAAAGACACTGCAGACAATGGAGATAAGCTTTTTTCTAAAGAACTGCTGAAGACGAGCTTAGCCTAAGGTGAGCTTCTTTTGAAATGTTCAAATTCTGCTAATAATAAATGTTTCCTAACAGTCTATTTTTAATACACATAGTAAAACTGAAGCAGTGCAATGCTATAATTTCTTTCTCATGTGAAGAAATGTATATCACCCTACGGTTTGCAGTGAGACTAACCAGTCAACTTTCAGTCATGACTCATGTGACAAGCAACATGTGTAGCAGCTAATGTCTGAAGACATTACAGGTGAAGGCCATAAAATTAAAATATCATGAAAAAGTTGATTTATGTCAGCAGTTCCGGTCAAAAAGTGAAACTTGGATTTTTGTTACACATAGACGGATATACGTATTTCAATTGTTTATTTGAAACAATCAATGTTTATAACTCACAACTAATGAAAAGACCAAATTAAGTATCTCAGAAAATTAGAATATTAAGACAAATACAAAAAAGGAATTTTAGAAATATTGCCCAACTGAAAAGTATTAGCATGTACTGCACTCAGTACTTAGTTGGGGCTCCTTGTCCCCAGATTACTGCAGCAATTCAAGGATTCAAGGAGTTTTTATCACCTTTGCTTGTTTATGGTATTGTAATCCTGTCCGTGTGAGATGGATCCTCGCTGGTCCTTGGACTCTGCGTTGTGTTTTCTTGAGGGTTTTTGTCGGAAGGAAACGAGACAGGAATCTGATACACACAGCGGTCGAAATCGTGGTTGGAACCGTTTATTCGGACCGGACCACCCGACAGCGCAGCGGCTTCGCCTTTAGAATCCAGAGCAAATGCTGCGTGTCAACATGTTTCATTAAGCAGTTATTTTTGATTTACATATACAGCATATATAAAAAAGAAGAAAAAAAGACAAAATAATACAAAACTAACTACTTGAACATTAAAAGTAACATTTGGCTACATTGAGGAGCTGGCGGTCAGCATTTCCTACCTTTAGAATTCAGAGCAAATACTGACCGTTGTACCACCAGCACACAGTAACGAACGCCAAGTACAACGTTCTTCAAAGGACACACTTTACAAAGTTCTACAACCCCAAAGAGCAGATCCAACACTTTGGTGACATGCGCCACCACATATTCAAGCACTGTCCTACAGTATGAAATTTGGACTACACAAATAAAGAATAAAGTAATTTATGTAATATATATATATATATATGTCTATTAAAAGAAAGTGTGTGTTGCATATATTTTATAAGATGAAGCTGAATTAGGTGCAGTTTGAGTTGAGCGGTCTGATGGCTGAAGGGAAGAACCTGTTCCTGAGCCTAGTGGTCTTACTCCATGCTCCTCAGCCTCCTGCTTGAGGGTAGCAGCTGGAACGGTCTGTGTGCAGGATGGGTGCTGCTCCCCACGATCCTTTGTGCAGCCTTGATTATTTTTTGCAGAGCCATCCTCTCAGCAGCAGTGCAGCTGCTGTGCCACACAGTGATGCAGGTGCAGAGAACGCTCTCCACCACACAGTGATAGAAGCTTCTCAGGACTGAGTTCGCAAGTCTAGCTCTCTGCAGCTTCCTGAGGAAGTAGCAACGCTGGTGGGCCTTCCTGACTGGACAGGAGGTGTTGGTACTCCAGGTGAGGTCACTGGATTTGTGCACACCTGTAGCTGTAGACCACCTCCACAACCTCTTCTTCGGGGCTGAAGAGGATCCTTGTCCCTTCTAAAATCCACCACCATCTTCTTTAGATCAATGCAGAGGTTATTGTCTCTTCTCCACTGCATCAGGTGTTATACCTCCTCTCTGTATTTGGACTCATCACTGCTCGTGATGATGTATCATCTGCAAACTTCACCATATCGAGTGTCTTGCTGAGCAGTCAGCAGAGTGAAGAGAAAGGGACTCAGCACGCAGCCCTACGGTGAGCCAGTGCTGAGGGTGATGGAGGAGGAGACGGTGTTGTGGATTCTGATAGACTATTGGTCAGGAAGTCCAGAATCCAGTTCCCCAGTTTGGAACTCAGTCGGAAAGAAGAGAGCTTCTGTACCAGAGTCTGTGGGAATGCTGTGAGACATGGAGCTGATCAGTCTGTGACACTGCTAAGGTATTATAAGAGTCCATGTTGCTTTGATGGTGGCCTTCAGCTCTTCTGATTGTTGGATCTGGAGAATCACATCTTCCTCTCCACAATACCTCAGAGATTTTCCATGTGGTTGGGTCAGGTGGGTTTGTTGGCCAATTAAGAACAGGGATGCCATGATCATTATACAAGGTACTGGTAACTTTGGCACCGTGTGCAGGTGCCAAATCCTGCTGGAAAATTAAATCTGCATCTTCATAAAGTTGGTCAGCAGCTGGAAGCATGAAGTGTTCTAAAACTTCCTGGTAGATGGCTGCATTGACGTTGGATCTCAGAAAACAGTGGATCAACACAAGCAAATGACATGGCACCTTAAACCATCACTGACTGGAAACTAACTGGGCCTCAAGCAACGTGGATTTGGTACCTCTCCTTCAGACTCTGGAACCTTGATTTTCAAAGGAAACGCAAAATTGACTTTAATCAGAGAACATAACTGAATCATTCTGCAGTAGTCCAGTCTCTTGTTCAAGAGTTCCTTGACAAAAGGAATGTGACAGCTGAAACCCAGGTCTTGCATATATACCTGTGGTTCTTGACGGAGCAACTTCAGCTGCAGTCCACTCTTTGTGAATCTTTCCTACATTTTTAAATGGGTTTTGTTTCACAATCTTCTCCAGGATGCAGTCATATCTAGATTAATTGTCCATTTTCTTTTCCCCGACTATATCTTTTCCTTCTCTTCACCTATCTATGAATGTGCTTGGGGCTCTGTACACAGTTGGCTTCTTTAGCAATGACCTTTGAGTCTTGCCCTCTTGTGCCAGGTGTCAATGGTTATCTTTTGGACAACTGTCAGGTCAGCAGTTGTCCCCATGATTGTGTAACCTACAGAACTGGACTGAGAGACGATTTAAAAGCACTTGCAGGTGTTATCTGATTAGTTTGTGGCACCAGTGGTCTTCAATATTGAATCTTTTCACAATATTCATATTTTCTTAGATACTAAATTTGAAGTTTTCATTAGCTATCAGTAATGATCATCAACATTAAAAGGAATTAAACATTTGAAATATATAAGTCTGTATTGTAATGAATGAATAAGCAAAATTCACTTTTTGCCTGGAATTACTGATTTAAATCATCCTTTTCTTTATACTCTTATTTTATGACCAACACCTGTGGAGTTGATAAACTGATAGAAACCTATCAACTGTTGTTTTTGTTGCATCAGTTGTGCTCAGTGATGGATAAGAAAACAGAAAGAATTATGTCCAACAATTTTTTCCAGACATGACTTTCTTTCACTTCATTGGCTTATACAAATGCTTTTGAGCAGGGGTGCCCAAACGTTTTGAGACTAAGATCTACTTTTTTCTCTCACCAGCCGCCTGAGATCTACCTCATGACACAAAGACATACAAATTGCAAATTAAACTCTATTGACTCATTTTATATGTGAATTCAGTTATAGCAGAAATAATAAAGTAACAGAAAACCTAATTCTGTTACTTCCTCAGTGAGATTCTGACACAGCTTCTGACTGGTTTCTCAGTCAGAAGCTGGTTGCAAACCTGACACCAGCAGGTGTCAGTCAGTCATGGTAGATCTGAAATTTGGTTTGATGACCTCAGTATGAGAAACTACAGACTGATAGGAGGAACCAAAGAGCCCAGTAAAGGTAACGGCAAATCTTCTGAAGTCGGGATATAATTAATTTAATTTCACATAATTATCGCGGCAGAATTTGTTAAAACTTAATTAAATATATTTGTTCTATGTGATATTGTGATATATACTCAGAAAGAATGAGGTAATTAGTCCAAGTTTATTGTTTATTGAACGTTCAGAAACTACAGTAGGTGTAATTTGCAAAGGTAAAACAATCCGAAAATCAGTTGAACTCTAAACAACTCCTACCTTTTTATTCTCTCTCTCTATCTCTCGTTTAAGCATACCCATTGCCGTGGCAATCACCTGCGCCCTGCAATCCGAGCAAAGATCACATTAAAACACATCATTCAGTCGTTATGATATCAGGTTTCCAGGCTTGATATTTATTTCTCGATTATTAATAAGCCTCTCATGAACACAGCGGTGGTTGAGTAGCTAATTTAAACTCCTCCTCTGTTCGTCAGTCGGTCTTTGAGTCGCCTTTTTTTCTTTTTTTGTTAATGGAACCGAAACGCACTGAATTGCGCAACACCTTGTTGAAACAATACTGAGATTATTAATTTTAACGTTTTGTTGACTTTTTATAATTCTTTATTTAATGAAGCTAGAAACGTTTAGGATCTTAGTGAATATTTTTGATAAGCCTATCAGAAGAGGAAGTGCTGGTCTCAGCGTCCTGGCGGCGTTCAGTTTGTCACCTGCCAAGATCGACTCAAAACTGATCGCGATCGAAGTATTGGGCACTCCTGCTTTTGAGGTTTATCCCACTCCTATGTATTTGAGGTTCATCATGTTTGCATAATCGCTGTGGGCAGAGTCTCTCACATGGTGTAGCCCAGATCATTGGATATTTTTTAAAGTATTTAAGTCACAACACAAATTTGTAAAAGGTGTGGCCAAACACCTTAAAATGATCATCACTTAATTACTGTGGAACCGTAATAGATGGCATTATTGAACTAACTTGAGCAAAAAAGTTGAACAGAGTAAAAATCAAGTTGCTTACCATAGTACATTCATGTACCACTTCACAAACATCTGTGGAAATGTTAAATATAATTTATATTTATCTCATGTTTTTCCTCTATAAAGAGCAATTGGCAGTCTATCAAGAATTTAAAGATCTGGATATGAGAATATCCAATATTCTACAGAAAAGTGGTCATTTTAGTAACAGTTGGTCTAAACAACAAAAATACAGCCAAGTGAATCTTTATTAAAACAGAAGTTTTCTAAACTTCAGCTTCTAAAATCCTTAGATTTAAATGACATCTACAGTCCTTCAATTTATTGTCTTTTAGCTGTAACCATGGTTCTAATTAGGGAAGCTTTTTTAAACCCAGACTCTACAAAGCATGGGTAGATTAATTTGTTGATTTATTTAATCAAAAGCAACAAATTAATATGTAGAGAATTGAAGTCTGTCAGCGGTTGTAATCAGTTTAGATTTCCTGATTTAAATTCTGAAAAGGCTTTCACTTTTATACCTTTCTTGAACTCTTCTGGACTCTGCTGCAGACTAATTGTGTTTTCATCAATGAAATTTGTCTTTTCCACAGGTAATGCAGGAGTTCAGCTGCTTCCGCCTTTGTCCAAATGTTTGGCTCCACAGACACTGACAGATTGTGTATACCACTAAATTAATTAGTTATAATCATAGTTCACTTTGATTTAGTTTGGAGAAGTTGTTTCTCTTTGTTTTACCTTAAATAGAGTCTGTATTCTGCAAACATCTACTCACCACCATGAATGTTTATTATACAACTGTAAATGCTGAGAATGATACTGTATGTCAAATAGCCAGGACTTGTTGCCTGTACTGGTATTTACATTTAATTTGTTGTCTTTTACTTTTCTCATTGTATACAGTGGCTCTCAAAAGTCTAGTTCCTCTAATTAAAATATCCATTATTGTGATGTGAAAAATATGATCATGGTAAATCATTTAAATATTGTAACACATAAAATGTTCTGCACAGTTCAAGTGGATAATAAACAAATGTGTTAAAAGGAAAAGTATAAAAGGTGCAATAACTCAGTTGCGGAAGTGTTTTTGTTCCATGTTTTTCTTTGCACCATTACATACTTTGTCCCCTCTGCAAATTATGGCTTAAGCTAAAGGTGGAGAATGTTTGAAATGATTTATCATCGTCTCACTCTACATCACAAAACCCTGCTGATGTAACAGGTTTGTAGACTTTTAAGAGCCACTGTGATGAACCACCTGTAAGATTTGAAATTGAAACAAATTGACAGGAAAAATTTATGACACACAACATACACTCCGAATTTAAATCATCACCTTGCCTCTTATTAATCTTACTTTCCCTCCCAAGTGACATGCAATTAAGACATTTTAGTATTGCTAAGCAGAGGATTTACTGAAGGTGAATTTGGGAAGTACTAACTGCATATTTAGTATCACTACAAGTTGTACTGAAAAATATAATGGTGCATCTGATGCATGTAACTTTCATGAAAAATGTCTTGTATATTTGTTGAAACTGTCATGACATGGTGACAGTATGTATGAGACGGACAATCTGAAAATATCGAGCTCCTCTGCCTTCTCCAGTGTTTCCAACACCACTCTGTCAGAAACAAGCAATCAGAGCCTGGAGGAGGGTCTCTGTGCTGTCAATCATACATGTGCATGCAATACTCTGTGACATCTTCTTCTCAAGAGCACAGCCTGCCATGAATGCCAAGGCTTGTTAGCATGGCCACCAATGACAGCAGATCAACGGTTTTTCTTTAATGTTAAGTTTTTTCTCCACCATTTGCACATTGAGTTGCGCTTACACAAGCATGGTTGACAGTGCTAAGAAACTCCTCTTTCTGTTTTTTTAATGAAAGCAGTGCATTTCTTCAGATGCCAATAGCAGTACAGGAAGGAGGTGGAGGGGATCAGTTTTTTCACAGATTATCTGTCTCGTACTGTCACGACATGTACAACTTTTTTTTTCCCATTTTAACAAAACTTTTTTTTCTTTAAATGAAAGGTGCATACTACAGCTTTAAAAGTCTGTTTAACAGAAGAGGAACAATCCAGTTGAGCCTTAGTCTTGAACATCTTATTTTTTCCTATTATCACACTTTGGTATTGGAACTTTAACATCACACACTTCAATCTAGATTTTTTTTCTTGTGATGTATTTTGTTGGACTGCGGTTTCATGTTGAGGTACCTTTGCTGTTGTGAATATCAGACTTTAATTCAGGAATTGAAAACCTGTGAGGCATTTGGAGCATCCAGTACACACATTCCAAAACGTATGATCTAAATATGTCTTACTTTCCATTGATTACATATTTGGATTATAATAACAATATAGATTATGTGGGAATAAATGATTGGTTCATTGTTTTCCAAGCTACAGAGAAACTGGCTTTGCCTGAAATAAATTTTGCTTTCTCAACATTATAAAGGGTGCCTTGAACTTAATTTTTGAATATATTAAAGTATTGGTTCTTAAATGTTTCATTTTTACGTGTTCTTTCAAAACAGGTTTTTATTGTTTAATGTAAATGCAATTGTCTTTTTCAGAATTATTTAACTAACAAGCGGCACACTAAAGTATTGTTGATTCTTCATGTTGACTCAAAGGCACCAAAATGGATATTAATAAAATAATCTGATTTTATTGCATGATTCCACTCTCAGCACTTTTACTTTTTTTTGCCTGAAGATGTGGAATTATTTGGAAATATGTTGATGCTTGCAAGACATTGAAGCCTGTCCCGTGAAAGTTACTTATATGTCATTGTTTTCAGGGCTAATAATACAATAAAGTTGGTAAAAACTAGTGTTCAATATTTTCCTGGGCACAAAAGCAATTGGATTCAATTATTGTAATGTATGGTTGCAAACTATTAGCTATACACTCTACCTTGAATTTCTGTTGGACATTTTTTTTATCACAAAAAGGCTTGTTTATAGAAAGTGTATTTTTCATGTTCCATAAGTATTCCAAAGGTGAACATAAGTGTTCCTGTGTAAAACTGGAAGGCAAATTTAAAGTAAATCTTTAAGTTTTTCTCACAGATAAGCCTATCGTAGCCTTTTCTCTCACCTAAATTTCTCCCAACTGTTTCAGTACATTTAGGACAGACAACATCCAACGGTCTATCGATGCTAACCTTTTTTTTGTTTGCTTATGGTTGTGGAACTTTATTACAGCACCATCGCACCTTGCAAGTGTGGATCACTATAGGGAGGGCAAAAATATATAGGCTGCACTGTCAAGTTACCTGATGGACCTTAGAGAAGTACAATATCTGCTTTATAATGTTCTGTAATATATGCATATGAAACATGTGAATACTTTGTAATTAAAGTCAATCTTTCTTTATATTTACTTTTATGGTTTCTGATTTTCTGTTATTGAAATTATACACAAAGTAGAAAAAAATATTTCAGAAAATTTAAAAAAAAACCCAAATACATACACAGTCCAGTCACATTAATGTGACCATCTGTCAAAAGCCAGAATAACCACCTTTCGCAGAGCGAACTGCTACGAGACGTGCAGGAAGAGAGTCACTTAGGTCCCTGAAGGTCTTCTCTGGGATGTTGAGCCATGCCGACTCTAATGCCGTGGCCAGCTGTGCTAGATTACGCGGTTGAGGATCCATGGCGCGAACAACTCGATCGAGATGGTCCCACAGATGCTCGATTGGGTTTAAGTCAGGTGAGTTTGCTGGCCAGGGGAGGACGGTAAACTCATCCTGGTGCTCTTCGAACCACGCACGTACACTGGCAGCTGTATGGCACCTCGCATTGTCCTGCTGGAAGATGCCATCATCCTGAGGAAAAACAATGCGCATGTAGGGGTGGACATGGTCCGCAAGGACAGATGCGTACTTGTATTGATCCATCGTGCCTTCCACAATAATCAGTGAACCCAGAGAATGCCAGGAAAACATTCCCCAGACCATAATGCTCCCGCCTCCAGCTTGGACCGTTCCTGCAATGGTTGCAGGGTGGTTCCTTTCAGAGGTTTCACGCCTTATACGCCAACGTCCATCTGTCCGATGGAGCATAAAACGCGATTCATCTGAAAACGCTACCTGTCGCCACTCAGTGGACGTCCAGCTGCTGTACTGGCGTGCAAATTCTAGCCTTCGTCGTCGATGAACACCAGTCAGCATAGGTGCACGAACCAGGCGTCCGCTTCGGAGGCCCAGACGCAGCAATGTTCGCTGAATAGTGGTTTGGGAGACACTTGTGGTAGCCCCTTGGTTCATTTTAGTGGTCAGTTGCTCAACGGTAGCCCGTCTATCTGCCCGAACGCATCTCCGCAACCGTCGTTCGCCTCTGTCATCTATGGCCCGTGGTGCACCACATTTGCCACGTCGTTGATTTTGGACAGTCCCATTTTGCCATGCACGGTACACTTTTACCACGGCGGCACGCGAACAGTTCACAAACTCAGCCGTTTCGGAAATGCTTCCACCCTTGGCCCGAAAGCCAATGATCATGCCCTTTTGGACGTCGGATAAATCGCTTCGTTTCTGCATTACGCCAACGATTGAAATGTTTTCCGAAGCCCACACACACCCTTTATATACGCTCAACTGCACTGTGCTGCCACCTGCCTTCTGTGATTGGTTATTTAACTCTGAAGTGGAAAGTACGTGGTGGTCACATTAATGTGACTGGACTGTGTAGCTTTTAAAGTTGCATACTACAGAAAAAAACGTCCTCTCCACAATACCTCAGAGATTTTCCATGTGGTTGGGTCAGGTGAGTTTGCTGGCCAATTAAGAACGGATGCAATGGTCGTTATACAAGGTACTGGTAACATTGGCACCGTGTGCAGGTGCCAAATCCTGTTGGAAAACTAAATCTGCATCTTCATAAAGTTGGTCAGCAGCTGGAAGCATGAAGTGTTCTAAAACTTCCTGGTAGATGGCTGCATTGACCTTGAACCTCAGAAAACAGTGGACCAACACAAGCAAATGACATGGCACCTTAAACCATCACTGACTGGAAACTAACTGGGCCTCAAGCAACGTGGATTTGGTACCTCTCCTTCAGACTCTGGAACCTTGATTTTCAAAGGAAATGCAAAATTGACTTTAATCAGAGAACATAACTGAATCATTCTGCAGTAGTCAAGGAACTCTTGTTCAAGAGTTCCTTGACAAAAGGAATGTGACAGCTGAAACCCATGTCTTGCATATACCTGTGGTTCTTGAAGGACCAACTCCAGCTGCAGTCAACTCTTTGTGAATCTTCCCCACATCTTTAAATGGGTTTTGTTTCACAATCATCTCCAGGTTGCGGTCATATCCAGATTACTTGTCCATTTTCTTTTCCCCGACTATATCTTTTCCTTCTCTTCACCTCTCTATGAATGTGCTTGGACACAGAGCTCTGTGAATAGCCATGAGCTTTTGTGACTTGCCCTCTTGTGCTGAGTGTCAATGGCACAAGGTCTTTTGGACAACTGTCAAATCAGCAGTCATTCCCACAATAACCTAAAAAACTAGACTGAGACCATTTAAAGGCATTTACGTGTGTTTTGAACCAATTAGGTGTGTGGCACCAGGTATGAAAATATTTTAATTTTCTAAGATGCTGAATTAGGAGTTTTCATTTGTTGTCAGTTCTAATCATCAACATTAAAATAAACATTTGAAATATATCAGTCAGTGTGTAATGAATAAATATTCACATAAGTTTCACTTACTGACATAAATCAACCTTTTTTCTGATATTCTAATTTTATGACCAGCACCTGTATTTATGAAACCAGGTTATTTTGTATTTTATGTTTATAGAAGCAAGTGCCTCGATAAAGAGTTTTATCTGCTGTATTTTTATCTTATGCAGAAGCTTTGTAACATTGATACTAAAAGTCAGAGGACTGAAACAATTTTATTTTGGTTCATCATGTTTCACACCATTTTGGGATAAGTTGAAAATTATGTTTTACCTATATCATAATACCAGAGGGAACATGTTGATACATACATTGTAACTTTAATCACAGTTCAAAACTTGATTTCACATTATATCTCCTTCTTTATACTAACAATATATACAGGAAGGTGAATTACCAGTACAAGAACAATGTATGTACTGAAGTCAGTTTGTAGAGATGGTACAGAAAGTGATATAAATGAGCCGATATAGCCTCATATATCAAACTGCAACGAGAAAAATGATAATGACAGACATTTGTCACAGCAGAGAAACAAAGCAGTCAGACCTTTCCTTCTGTTCTGTATGTAGAAATCTGTGAAAGAGTTGCACTAGTTCATTGAAGGATCTTTGTTCAAGTCACAGTAATAAAACTCAGAAAATCTGTAAAGCACAGCACTAAAAACACAACCCATTATCATCAAATAGAGTATAGAGGTGCAGAGTATTTCTCTACTGCTTGTTGGTGGTAGAAAAATAATCTGATGGCAGCCTACAGCTTCATTTTAGAAGTGAAACAAACACGACAGATACTTCCTGGTCACCCATTCTTTATATTACTTGTAAACATCCAAACTCCCCCTCCCAATTGCTGCTCAATTAAAATCCTGTTAAACTTGTGGACCAATGAGTTTTCCTCAGATTTAATCCAAATTCAACATGAATTTAATGATTATTTACTGACAGACCTTACAGTTAGAATCTTTCATTGTTTAAATGTATTAGGTTTGACCTCCCTTCTTCATGTTAGTTTAAAAAAAATTTATATTTGAAAGAGATGAGCCACTAAGTTTAGTGATCTATTATCAACAAGCTAAAACATACAAAGAATGGTTACTAGAATGTAAGCAAAAGCAATCAGCTGCTCGTCTCAGTGTTTTCATTCATCTGCATCTGATGAAATTGAGCCAAAATCATAATTAAAAGCCTCAGCTGCATGTACCCAAGAAGCAGTTGAACTAAAAAAATAAATACTCAATTAATCACCCTGCACCCAACAGAAACTAACGTCAGCACTGGAGCTCAAATTAAATTCCTTTTGAACTTTATTAGAAATATAATGACCACTAGTTAAGAATTGAAATTAAACACTAGGATTGAAAAAATGAAAACTGCTCAGAAACTCCCTGGATATTCTGGTTTGATGCATATCACAATTCAGAATTTCACAAATACAAATCTTATGCCATGTTTAATAAAAACTGATTAACATTGAAAAAAAGCCACAAACATAAAAACTGATGTGTGCATTTGGTAGCTCTGTAAGCAGAGGTTATATGGCAGTAGGTAAAAATGAATTAACAGTAGCTTTTATTAGTTTATAATCACAGGAATATATGCTTACATACCATACAAAAAGAAAAAAGATATTTCAATCATTTTTCTCTCCCAAAAGCAATTTTATTATAGCAAAACTAAAAAAAATAGATTGTCATCAGTGTTCCGGTCTGATTCAGTCCAACTTACCAACATAATTTTGATTTTCTGAAAGTTCTTCAGTTGCAGTTCTAAATTTAAGCTTGCAATGACTTGCTTGATGCCAATGGAAGTGGTTGGATGGGAATAAAAAGCAACCTTTATCTGAGTCAGAAGATATTTTCCCCTCAGGTCTTGCTGCTATGACAAATGTCCAAAAAAATAATTAAATTTAATAAGAAATGAATCAAGTAAATATTGTTCAACTAGATCCTGCCTTGCTTTGAGAGCACTACAGGCGGCACTACAGGCGGTTTTGACCAGGGGCAAGAAAACAAGCCAACTTTGCTCATTGTCATCTTATGAATTGAAATGAACTGAAGATATAAAATAACAGTATGTGTAGGTAAATATAAAGTGCTTTCTAAAACAAACCCAAAAATAAATGATGAAAAACTGACTTTTAATTATGTTTAATATGCTTTTATGTTAGGTGGAGACAACAGAAGCTGTCACTGCTTTCAGTGAGAGAAACAGTAAATACTGCTCACATTATTGGTCTGTGTATGTCCAGTCTGTTCAATTTCCCGACTTGCGGAAACATAGTAAAGCAAATCCACATCAAAATATAATGGACTGCATGTATTAACCCAAGAAAAAATAGTATAAACTGAGACCAGCAAATAAATAGAATTACAATACTGTCAGTAGTGTATAATGGGACCTGCAGCCCATCTATCTCACACCATGCTTTGTTTCAGACACCTTGCAGTCAGAAAGTCCGATGAGCTGCTGGAGAGAAGCAGCATGGCTCAATATTTTGCTGAAATGACTAAGTGAGTTTATATATCTGCATGGATCTTATTATAACTTTCCAGAAGTGTTAAAAATTGTTGCTAAATCTCTAAAAAAAACATTTTTGCACACAATTGCGGTTTTATAACAGTTTAATCCGTTAAAATTACTGCATGCACTAATGTGCTGAACAGCAATTAAACGTTCTCTGTTTTCTAACATATTACAGTCAGAACAACTGCTTTACATAAAAGTTTGCCAGAATAACAAGTTTTCATCTCATTATCTCAATTTATATTCACACAGCCAACAACATTTGAGGTTAATGTATGTTTAAAAGCAGTGGATTGAGAATCTAACAAGAAAAAGGAATGAAAAGAGAAAAAACATTCTATCAATATATTCATGCAATGAAAATGCAGCAGCCACAGTTTTGGATGTGTGCCTTTTGTTCCTGCTGACACTGGTTTAAAATGGAGCAAGTCTCAGGAATCTTGTCTTAGAGAGTGAACTCATGCAGAAACAAACAATTCATTATAGAACATTTAATTAATCTGAGCTATTCATAAAATGAGCTGCTCATTTTATAAGTAGCTCATCTCAAACTACTGAGCTGCTAAGGGAAAGATAATTTAATATTAACGCTCCACTCAAGATGCTCTCTGCTCCTTAGCAGAAAGCATCAGCAGTAAAGAGGTTGAAGCTGTGCTCCAGCAGCTGGAACTTTCTGACTTCAGGTTTGTCTGTAGCTCTGTGAGGAAACTAAACTAAAACAACAGAGCAGTTTGTAAGATGGAACCCTCCCAAACACACTTTGTGTTGCACGTTAATGGTTGTGTGTCCCTCCAGAGCCTGGAGGTGCTCTGGTTCCTTCATCAGGCCTCTGTCCGTGTCCTTTCCTGCCATGGCCCAGGATGCAGTTAGCACTTCCACATCCTTCGTCGTCATCATCTCCCTCACTTTCAGAGGACGATTCTCCAAACTGTCTGGGCTTTTCATAAATACAGCAGCCTGGAACACAAAATGCAGCTGGATCAGGATGGATATAAAAAACAACAATACCACATTTTACAGCCAAGATGTGCTCATATAAATACTGAATAAGTGACAAATTTAGCATCACTACAACATAAATACCCCCCACCTTCTCCAAAAAACCCCCTCAAAAGTTGACAATTATATTTTTTGGGACGACATTCACTGTAGTATTGTTCTGATAAGTTTCTGCAACATCACAAGATTTATTTCCATCTAGTGTTGCATTCATCTTTCACCATGGTCTTATATTGGTGATGGAAGAGTCTCACCACAATATAAAGCCTTCTCCAGCACATCCCAGAGATTCTCACTGGGTTAAGGTGTGAACTCTGATGTGTCCTGCTCCTTGAACCACTGCCTTTCTGGAATATGCTCATGACATCAGGGAAAAGAAAAGTCACTGATGGAACAACCCAGGCATTCCTGATCTCTAGGTAGTCAGCCAACCTCAAAATGTTGCTGAAGCTGACCAAGTGCAGTGACTCCAGAGCCCAGTGATGCCTTCACAGGCTGCTACAGTAGACACTAGGGATGATGGATTATCACTTCATCTGCCTCTCTTCTTACCCTGATGTACTAATGAGTCTAGAAGAGGGTCAATCTGAACTCAGACCACATGATTTTCCTTCAATCTTTATGATTCCTTGCAAATTGAAGCCTTTTTCTCCACTATTCTCATCAATTAGCGGTTTTCTTATGGCTACACATGTTCAGATGATATCCTGGTTCTCCTCACATATTAAACACATCAGTCAAAAGGCCAGCAGCTTCTACAACCTTCATGCTGGCATCACCCACAATGTGCTCAGTGAATCAAATGCTAACATCTTCTTCTGACTAATCACTGAAATGACACACTAGTGTACCCAGTAAAAGCTCCAGTTCTCATCATGGTAAGTTCTTAACTTTAAATAAACTTTTTAAACCATAGAGATTTTGGATTTTTATTTCTTGCTGAGACATGGTAAAAAGATGGAAATTATTGTCATTTTAATGAAATATGTTCTTCAAATTCCTATTTTTGCCACATTATTACTACCAGGTTGTGGTGGAGATCCTGTTCTGGGGCCTCATTGCATAAAAGACTGGGCCGTTTTCATACTAAAACTTGGCGTACAAAAAAATTTAGAGAAGTGCGGTGCACAAAAAAATAGGATGCATAAAGCCGTGCGCACGCACGTGGCCACGCAACTTTCATTTATAA
Source organism: Poecilia picta (assembly GCA_033032245.1). Lineage (NCBI taxonomy): Eukaryota > Metazoa > Chordata > Actinopteri > Cyprinodontiformes > Poeciliidae > Poecilia > Poecilia picta. The sequence continues at coordinate 26,171,833 of CM065363.1, read as the reverse complement.
ATCCTAATTCGCAGGAAATAGAGCAGCTGCTGGTCCATCCTGTTGCGACCCACAAATATATATGTTAATTAGTATAATACCCAGAAGTCTGCCGCTACCTGAAGCAATAACCATGGCAACGTCCTTATTTGAAGCAGTTTTATAATAATAATATATATTTTATTTATTTATATAATTATATATTTTATTTAAAAGGTGCTGTAACACTTTATTTGAAGGTGTATGAATAAGACTGACATGACACTGACATAAACATGACATAACACCTGTCATGAACAAGTAAGTCTTCATGAATATTGTCATGAATGTTGTCATAAAATGTCATTCGGTTAATCATGACACCTTTAATACAAAGTTGACATTATTGAAAATGTCTTTGTTATGACAACTTGACATTAACCAATAAATCATGATCTGACATAAATTTGTTATACAAGTATTAACCATAAGTGATATAAAATTTATTTTAAAAAATATACATAAGTTTGATATATGTAATTTAAATATTTACTAGATGTAACAAAAATAAATGTAATAAAATATTAAGTCTGTACATGGAAATATGTTAATCTATTAATATGCCATCAAATCCTTCATTTCTGCCAAATAACACGTTGCTGTTACCTACAGGCTATTTAAACTCACACTTAGACGATCGTCTTCCCAGGTGCTCATTGTCAACTGTGTCACTGGACCACTCCACCTTCTTCTCAGTCTTCCTCTTCCTCAGCTTAATTGTCAAGCTTCGGCCTTCCTGTAAACAAGAGAAATAAACTTCCATATTAATCTCCTGTTACTCCAGTACTAATTTTTAAAATCAGGCAACAAATTCAAGCTAGAAACAATATTTTCATGAAAATAGTCACTAGTTTTTAAAACTTACTAAGTGTCAATGCAATTTTAAATAGATTAGCAAAAAATACTCTAAAACATTCATTACTTGGTAATATAACACTTCCTTCTAGCTGACTAGATCAATCTGTGCTGTAATTTATCTGTGATCTTAATACACCTGTGTAATCTTCTGTTGTGAATAGACTATCAGACAGCGATATTGAAAATATATGAGAAAGAACCTATTTTATTAGCTGACCAATAGTAAAAGGTCATCTTTCGTTAGGATAACAACAACAGTGCTTATAGGCCTCCCCGTACTGGCGGTTCGGCTGAAAGGCGTGTAGACCGAGGTATCGCTTGCTGGATACCGATACCATTGAACAATATTGTATCAGTACCAGAATTTTAGATCATGACCAGGGTAGTCATGAAATCCATCTGAACACATCCACAGAACCGCATGAGCAACTTGTCCAACTGCCCATGCCCACTAAGTTGCATACTGACCTTGATTTATGGTCACTGGTTTTAACACGCATCTAGCGTTTAGTAATTAGGACTAAATAATAACGGCAACATTAGGCTTCGTAAATTAATAAAGAGTGGCGAGTTGATGGCTTCTTTTTTCAAGTCGAACATGAACACGGGCCTCGTTAGCAGTAATGGATGGTTAGGTACATTACAAATCAATTACCTAGCAAAACAGCCTTTGGCCCCGTTTTTAAGCATTTACCTGCTGTGGAGGCGGCGGTGTATTTGTCTGAACAGTCTCCGTTATCGTCTCACTGGATGTTCCGGGAACCTCCGCCATCCCTTTAGCTGCTCTGCTAACGCTACCGTTAGCTTATTTTAAGATCCAAACCAACTGGAATCAGGTCTCTGTAAAGTGGAAGTTGAAGGTATGGGACAACCTGAGAATGACCCTACTTGGTAAGCTCACAAAATGCCAATTAAACAATTAACATAAACCCGAAGACTGTGATATATTCTACAGATATATCCTTGACACTACACAAGTTGCATTTAAATGAACCTGACTTGAACCGGATGTAGATTCTTCTACTTCTTGAAATCTATTAGCGTTTGACAAAAAACGTTAGGTGAGCATTACCGCCACCAACCGATAAGAAATGTGTACCACGTGACAAAAACCAACAAAACAAACTACTATATCCTATTATACAACTTAAAATCAAATATATCCTGATATCCTCTGCTTCCTCAATCCTTTTGCAGTAAATCAGCTATGTCAAATTTCATTTTTATATTACTGAGGTTCCTAATTAATTTGTTTGTCTGAATCCTTTATTCCTACTGTTAGAGATTTTTTGGTATTATCATTTTGTTATTACTTTAGTTCATATTCAGTCTAATGTTAATCAACAATAGTTAATATAGATTATTGTGATTTTCAGTGTTCTCTTACTTCTGTGTGTATAAACTGACCTGAAGGCCATGTCTGCCTGTTCATCTTCATGTGAAACAGTGTTTCCCAGACCTTAAATATGTTTCCACAGGTGCTTTCTTATCAACCGGAATACTCCCTACCTTAGAAACTGCCTGTGTGCAGTAATAATTTGTGTCTGCTGTCTTTCTTAGCTATCCTCCTTCCTTTTACTTGATAATAAAAGACGAGCTGTAACCAGAGGTTTTTAGAACGCTCAGTGAACGGCTTGAAGGAGCAGTTTGCTGAGTCTTCTCCTTTTGCAAAAGCTTCGCCATAAAAAATTCATATACGTTGTCTGTGGTTCTTTTAATGAAGGTTCGAGTGAAAATACCCATCATTATTTGGTGCCGAAAACCCGGGATCTCTCACACTGATCGCTGTCAGGCAGAGGAAGACGCGCTGAATCCATGCATCGCCTGTGTTATAGATCAACTGGTGGTTAAATCAATTGGTGGTGGCATCTGGTGGCAGCTGGAAAAGACTGATGTTTCTGTGGGCGTGGCCTTTTAGGACTTCTTTACCGAACCAATAAGTAAACAATGCGATAAGCTTAAAGAACTACAAATCTTTGCAAAATACTATCCTATTCCGTAAAACAACCATTAAGATCTCGGGAATAACTAATTAGAAATACTTTATTGATCTAATATGGTATGTTGCCTTTTTTTTAAGTTCATCTTCAAAACCATCAAAACATGTAAATTACGCAGAGTTTGTCCTGACTTATGTGTTGCGTCAGAGGTTGAAACTCTCCAAGGAAGATCGAAATTGAGTTCGATGTGGCATGACCAGATCTCACAGCAAAGATTAATCCCTGAAAGCCGAAATAAATGTTGAAGACCCTTAGGATTAAAAATGAAATGTTTAAAAATATCGACTGGCTGTGTAGTTTTTCCACACATTCCTAATTTTATGATGTTTCACATAGGTATCCACAGAAACTATAGCAACATCTTTCGAACTGTTTCTGTAATGTTACACTTTATTTCATAGCTCATTTACAGAAGACATGGTTATCACAGATCTATGTGTCATTTCTTCCTTATTGTTGATATTTTTCTCGTAATTTAACTAAACGTCTTTATTCTTTTCATCAAGTGACCTTAATTCTCAACCATATGAAACACCGATGAAAAAACAATTGTCTTATATACTTTTACATGAGAAACAGGTTAAAATCTTCACTCGAACTGAGATTCTGAAAGTGTCACCAGTTAATCCAGGTTTGCTTCCTAAAGCGAAGTATAACAAAATTTAATTTCAGTACCACCCATCCAAAGAAAACAGAATCACAAAACAAAACCAGGAAAGACAGGTGCCTGGGGCCACAGCTGTCAGAGGAACTGCCCTTTTCATTAAATCAGAAAAGGAAAACATGGCATTATGAGGAGGTGGGAAAAAAAGTCATGAGTCAAACTCTATCCCTACAATCCAGAGTGTGAGGTTGCAAGAAAAAAAAACCTTCACAAAAAAAGCTGTGATGCAGTCCCTGTATCATTGTGTCATGGTGATCCTTTCAACTTAGTTCTTGTTTTACTAGCCAATCTACCTTCCTACCCTCATCTATAGTCACGCTTTGTGTAGTGACTAAAAGAATGGCGCCTGAAAGGAATTTTCTCCCCAGGGTGTCTGGACTCTCCCCTAAAGGTAGCAAGAGAAGCTCTGTCATTCAGGAGGGACTAAGAGTATAGCCATGCTTCTCTATTCAGAGAGGAGGCAGTTAAGGTGGCTCAACATCAGATTAGGATGGATGCCACCCTGGTAAAGTGTTCCACCAGGAGGAGAATCAAAAGAAGACCCAGAACACACTGGAGGGACTATGTTTTTCTGCTGGACTGGGGAACGCCTTGCGGTTCCCCTGGAGGAGCTGGGAAGAGGAAAGTCTGGGCTTCTGTTTAGACTGCTGCCTGAGACTAGATCCTGGATAGGTGGAAGATGATGGCTGGATTTAATGAGGGAACCCAGTCTCTATCATTATTGACAGACTATTTTAATTGAGAGGTTTTTTTCCCTACTAACAGCAAATACTGATTTTTACTGTAAATGCAAATATTTTCTGAAGCTGTGCTGACTTCAAATCAATTGATTCAGCTGTTTAAAAACAAAATGATCCGCTCTCCAGATTACCTGCATGCCTGTGTACGTGTGTCTCTATTGTTAAATTTTAGCATTACTTCTCCATTTCCATGTAGTTGGAAAATATATAAAAATTATTTTTAATTCAATTTATTGATACTTTTATAATTATTTATATGACTAGTTATACTTAATTGTCATAATTTATTATTTTAGTATTTCTTTAATTGCTCCTGGACAAGGGATTTTACAGGCATCATCCACCGACTACAATGTTTAAAATAAAAAAAATATTCAGCAAACACCAGGAAAATATACATTATTGTGCTCACATGACCCAGGTTAGTTTAGTCAGATATTTGAAAAAATTATATTTTGTGTATATTTTATTCAAATTTTGTGCTTTATCCATAGGACCTGTTTTGTCCCTATTCTCAAGAATGGCTGATTTTTGTTCACAACCAATTCCACTGTTGATAAAGTCTTTCCATTGAGAATGTTCGAGTTCTAGGATGTGTTATGTTAGTGTTTAATTTTGTGAGGTTTTTTTGTTTGCTTTGTTTTGTTTATTTGTTTGCTTTGCCCTTTTTTTTTTTTTCTTGTTTTTTAAGGCTTCATCCATTCGGAGCTACTCGGGTGAATTCGGTATTAACCAGTCATCAATCCGGAAGTGCAGTTTCGGCTAGTAAGAACTGAAAGATGCTGTCACCATACATCAGCGACAGGCGCCTGTGAAAGAGCATTAGGATAGAAACGCAAAGCAAAGGAACCGGTGCAAAAGACAACGGGAAACATTTTCTTTAATATATCTAAAATGTTGCATGGCGTCCTTTTTGGTTTTAAAACACAATAGCAGTGAAGCGTCAGTCCCTGAGCAGATACTTTAGCAGCAACAGTTCTGGGAAGAGGAACAAGGAACCCTGGGCAATAATGGTGTTAGGCTGTGAAGGTGCGAGTGACCTGAAAGCTTCCGTGACAACGTACAGATATGTGGTGTGATTGGAAGGCAGACGTTGGGAAGGGGCGGCTCGACTCATTGTTAGCTAGCTAAACAGCTAGCTTCAGCTTCTTGGTGCTTCAGCTGGATGAGCCTTAGGTCGAGCTCCAGAATCCCCTCTAACAAGCCAGATGTAAGTGGGATGAGTTTGCTGCATTCATGTCTTCAACTTGAACAGGTTAGGAATGGAAGAAAAGTCTGCCTCTCTGTTCAGTGCTACTTATCAAGCTCACAGTAGGTTAGGTTTTAACGATCCTGACATACCTGCTGAAAAGAGTTCTGCAGTCAATGTGTGTTTGACATATGATAATCCTAGTTCTCTTTCAAATTAGTGCCTCAGAGGAGCTATAATTGAGGCTAACATAGCAAGCGGATGCGCTGCTCAGAGTAAAGGTACAAAAATGGAGCAGGCAAAGTGAGCAACGTCGGCCGTCAGTACTAATCACCCAGGACTGTTGGTGAGCGACTAGCTGGAACTCAGCTGTGAAATCCAACCGGTCAGGTCCACGTTGTTGTCTGAAGGAGGGAGGAGCGGACTGGAGAACAACAGTGTCAGCTGGTAGTTTGAGTGAGTTGTAATGATCCTACTCCGTTCACGGTTATCTTCTGTTTTGTGCGGAGCTTTATTAGCATCAGGAGAGAGCTGTCCTATTGACTTCAGGTATGCTAGCTATTATTTCGTAGCCGTAAACTTGACGTCTTCGTTCGCTTAGCGCTTTTATTAGACGCATTAGTTTCTGCTCACCTTAAGAAGTTTGACGTGGTTTTGCCTTCAAATTGCTCAGATGCTCGTTGCTAAACAAAGTTGTTTTTTTGCTGCATGTGGTTTTAGACTGATTTTCACCCAACAATTCAATTTGCCAATTTGTGTTAATAAATTAGATATGGATTGGTCTAAGCAACATGCAGTCAACTGTAATGTATGGAGAGATGTAAGAGAAATCTACTCTCTGGTCCGTCAGTTTTTATAGACGCTTTTTGTTACATTAGATAGAAATTATTTACTCGATTGTTTCTCCGTGAAAAAAGTAGAAAAGAGCAACTTTCACCAGATTGTTTAAGTATAAGTTTCTCTTTTGTATGTCCGGATACGTATATTTGTTACAACAAAAATGTAAAAAAACAACTGGTTAATTATGTAATTGATGTTGTATTCTCTCTTGTATTCAGAGAATTTGGGGGGAATCGTCATGTTTAACAGATCAAACTCTGAATTGTTAAATGTTTTGAATTGTTACAGAAAATAAGTTGTTGTAAAGAAGTGACAATGTTACTGTTGGGTGATGGTTTACTAGAGCACAGATAATTTAATTGGTCCTATCACAGAAGCAAGACACAGAGAGATGTCATTCTGATTACAGTGATTATTCTTGTTGAACGTCCGTCTGTACAAGATTATTGCTGTCCTATATTTGTCAGCAGTAATAGGTTTAGGTGTTTCTAATGCTGAGAAGCTTTCTGTGGTAGTCAGTCTAACCTGTTCCTCCACTCACTTGAATCTATCTTACATCAGTTTGGGTAAAAACAGATTTTAGTCAGGACTGTTCTACATGCTTTGTTTTGATTCTTCCTGCTGGAGGTGTACTACAAAAGGAAAAATCAGCTTTAAGAAAAATTGTGCCATTGTTCGTCAGCATTATCACATAAAAAACCCTTGGGTTTGTACATCTCGGATGTTATGTAAAGTTAGAAAGCCAATTTGCCATGTCTTAAAAGTTATTTTAGCCAAATATTTTTAGTGATAATTTAAGGGTGGGGCTTGATTTAATAATCTATTGGTCAGTGTTGCATAGAATCTGTTCTTATAAACTGTTATTTAACAGCTCAACTTTCTAGTTTTGGGGGGAAATCTTAAAATTTCACAACTGTTAATAGGACATAGCTTTGTTGAAATAACAGAATTGTAAAACTACTTTCAAAAATGAAAATTATTTGTGGTATTAGTTAGCTGGTTGTAAAACTTGAATAAGTACAAACAAAATGGGAAGAATGTTCAGGGTGACTTCCAAATAAATCGAGTGTGCTATCATGTCAAAAGTGTGCAACAAGAAATGAAAGCCATAAGGGTCGAAACAGTAGCAACAATGTTTGTGATTAAGCAGCTAGAGAAGGAAAACCACTTTGACAAAAGAAAGTATGGCTCTAGTGGGCTAACGAGAAAGAAATGAAAGAGATTCTGTGATGAATCTATATTAATCAGGAGGAACTGACTGCATTGGCGAAGGCAGACTATTAATCATCATTAATTCGGACAATAAAATCCTGAAGATTTACAACAGATTATCAGTTCTGGTATTTTTTTTATTGTGTCTCTGATTGGGAGGAATAAAAGCAATCTCTTGTATTTTCTTTATTTTTTTTTAAATTTAAATATGAGAATGTCTTTTTTTGAGTGGAGGCAGTGGCAGCATCATGTTCTGGAACGTTTTTGCTGCAGGAGGAAATGGTGCACAAGGAAAGAAAATTCAATTCTCAACCACAGGCAAATTGCTTCATTTACTTTATCCTTGTCCTTTTTCTTCTGAAATTACTGACAAATGAAGGCCACAAATTCCTAATCATTAAAAGAAAAAGATATCCATATTAAGTATTCCGTTTTGTACATTTGAATGACTATCTGATATTATTTGCAAGACATGAGTTTGACTCCCACTGTGAGGGAATCCGGTGAACCAATAATTAGATGTTCAATCATTAGATTGAACATTTGGTCCAGCGTTTCAACCAGCCAGGACTTTTTGTCCTGTGAGTTTGCATGTTCTTCCCATGTATGTGTGGATTCTCTGAGAACATTAAAAACATCATAGTTACTGATTGGATCATAAAAACAAAAGAATACAATTGAGATCCAGTTACTGTTTTCTTACATCGTGGCCGAAGGGTCTTCTTAGCTCCACCAGAGGGCTGGACGCAGTATGACATCAGCTGGAGCTGAGAGTCGCCCAAAGTGTACAGTAAATTTTGTTAAAGACTAATGCTCTCTGAGACCAAAGAATATTCGACATATTCATATCATTAAAACGTGATATGAACTGTAATCTTCCTGTTCTGTTTTTCAGGATGATGGGGAGCAGACAACCTCTACTTTTTGACATTTCTTCAACCTAAGTGAGCCCACCTTCCCTTTTTCTGAAAGCCAAGTCATTTTACCTCTCATTCATTGAGCTCTTCAGGATTTCATGGATTGTAGGAACTCCAGAGAAACATCATGCAAGTTTGTTTTAACTTGGCCTTCTGTCCTCCTGATACACTCCTGACAAATAATAAAAAAGAATGAAATGAAAACCATGTGAGCAGAAATATTATCCCTGTTTGTGTAGTATTGTAACCTTGGGTTGTTGAACTTCCATTCTGTTATCAAGAGATTTCCTATCAACACCATCCATTTTGTCTGGTTTGTAGGCCATGGTTCGCAAAAAAAGTTCTTTTATATTATGTGGTGCTTTCCTGTTTGTTGCCTGGAATGCGTTGCTTCTGCTTTATCTTTGGGGTCGACCTCCCATTGGCCACCTTGGAGATGGTGGAGGAGTCGAACCAAGGGGAAAGGAGGAGTGGGGTGCTGGAAGGGGTAAAATGGCCCAAGTCAACCTTGCAGAAGAGATGATTCGGCTGGCAGAAGAAGTTGAAGTTCATCTTGATACCCAGAAAAAGCTACTGAAGCAGATTGAAATTCACAGAGAAGTGTGGGCTCGGCAGAAGGATCTTGGGAAAAGGGAAACTGGCTCTACTATCAAAGAAGCAGGAGACCAACAGCATCCTCAGAAAACTTTAAGACCTCTCAGAAACGGTGTGGATGCTGGGGACCAAACTAATACACAGAGGCCTGTTCATAAGGTAGCACCAAGCTTACCTTTAGAAGAGCCTAGTGAGAAAATCAGAAACATTAAAGTGACAACTCCCAATCCCAGCCCAGAATTTATTATTCCCATCCTGGTTATTGCTTGTGACAGAGTCACAGTGAAGCGGAGCCTTGACCGACTCATATTGTACCGTCCTTCTGCAGAACTATATCCAATCATTGTTAGTCAAGACTGCGGCCATGCAGACACAGCTCATGTGATTGGTTCATATGGAGAGCAAGTGACGCATATAAAACAGCCAGACCTTGCTGACATCAAGGTCAGGCCAGAGCACAGGAAGTTCCAGGGCTACTACAAAATTGCCAGACATTATCGATGGGCACTCAACCAAGTTTTCAACACCTTTTCCCAGTCTACAGTGGTCATAGTCGAGGATGACTTAGAGGTGAGTTTTTGACATTTTTTTCTCATAACCTACAGGTGTGGTACAGTAGACATTATGTATGAATGATTTAACTGCAACTTACACATGCTGCACAGGGACTGTTGGGAAAAATACTCCAAGCTACTTCTGTTCAACTTTAATGTTACTAACTGAATTGAAGCCCAAGCAATGCCTTTATTGATTATTTGGGAGTTATTGACAATGGCCCACATAGTTGGAGTGTATCTAACTAGTACAAATATAAAATTAATGCCATAGTAATTATAATAATTGAAAAATGGTCTCAGAATTTAACTGACTGTAAAAGAAGATCTAGTGCTACTTTAGAATTACTGAGGCTTAACAGACGCCTTTGCTGGTTATATTTATCTGTTTGTACAGCATTCCTAAACTGAAAAAGCTAATGCGTGTCTCTTCTCCTATTCAGGTGGCACCAGACTTTTTTGAATATTTCAGGGCTCTGTATCCCATTTTACGCTCTGACCCAACCTTATGGTGTGTTTCTGCTTGGAATGATAATGGCAGAGACGCTTTGGTTGATCCTTCCAAAGCTGAGCTCCTTTACAGAACAGACTTCTTTCCTGGTCTGGGCTGGATGTTGCTGAAGGAGTTATGGAATGAACTAGAACCAAAATGGCCTTCAGCCTTCTGGGATGACTGGATGCGTCAACCTGAACAGCGCAAAAACCGCTCCTGCATAAGACCGGAAATCTCCCGGACTATTACCTTTGGCAGGAAAGGTGTGAGTTTAGGTCAATTCTTTGACCAATACCTGCGCTATATTAGGCTAAACACTGAGTTTGTGCCTTTCACCAAACAGGATTTGTCTTTTTTGCTAAAGGAGAAGTATGATGAAATCTTTGTTCAAGAGGTTTATAGCGCCACTTTGGTGAAGATTGAAGATCTTCAGCATGGGGGTAATTTAAAAGGACCTGGACCGTACAGGGTGCAGTACTCCAGCAGAGATAGTTTTAAAGTCTTTGCTAGAAATTTGGGGGTGATGGATGACTTAAAATCTGGAGTTCCTCGCACAGGTTACAGAGGCGTAGTCAGCTTCTTACATCGTGGCCGAAGGGTCTTCTTAGCTCCACCAGAGGGCTGGACGCAGTATGACATCAGCTGGAGCTGAGAGTCGCCCAAAGTGTACAGTAAATTTTGTTAAAGACTAATGCTCTCTGAGACCAAAGAATATTCGACATATTGAGGGCAACAAAACACAAATGGGACTGCTCATCAATGGAAAAAGGTAGTGGTGATCCTTTTCAATAAGGCAAAACCTTTAGGGGGAAAAAAACTAAAAGGGTTTAAAAACACTTACTGGCAATGTGCCTTGCTTTTTGGACCCTGTTCTTGTGTTCAGTTCTAAATGAGAACATCAGCAGGACTTACCAATATTATTTTCAGTAGTTGCAGGTAGAAGGTAGGAGTCAGTGCATCCTTGATGCTCTTGACTTCCTTGATGTCAGCACATCAATCCTTGATGTGGAAAGAGACACGAGAGGTTAACTCAAAGGTCAGCATTTGAAAAAGGAGAATATTTGAAATGACTTCTATTTTCTTTGTTTTTTCTTTTGAAAAAAATATCCAATTCAGACTCAGTGACTTTGGGAGTCCTTGACACTAACTATAATTGTAAAAAAATGTTTTATCTAAAATCAAATGGAATAGGTCAGCAAGGTTTTAGATTATAAAAAAAAATCTATGTTGAGCAAAGCTATTTTTCCTTTTGAGGTCCACTAGTTTACACAACTTATATCCAGATATAAAAGAATGTACTAAAGAAGCAGTAACACTAATCACATCTAGCACCACATCAGTAAATTGGGACTAAAATTACTCAACAGACCTACATTGCACTCTTTGGAAATTCTACACAGGAGGCAAGCGGTACTTTAAAATGTGACTATTGAAAACACAAGGGCATAGTCTTTGATTAACATGTCTGACCAAAATTGTGTTAATTTGCTCAGATTCCAATATAAAAACAACACTGTAATATAAAGTATTTGATCCTATTTTAGGCCTACACATTCACTTATTGAGCTAGTGAGTAGTTCTGAAGACCTATTTTTCAAATGGACATTGTCTTAGCCTGTTAACAGTTTCTACAGGAGACTGCTAATAACCCCTTCATTCAGATCAGGTATGTCAAAGAAGGAATAGATCTGGAAGATCCAGGACCAGGGGTCTTGTCAGCCCCTGAGAATCAGCCCTGATTCTTAGCACAAACTCCCAAACATTTATCAAATGTTTTCCTGCTTCAACAAGCATGATTTTAATTGTTGATGGATTAGGAGACTTCTTTAAGATCTGATGACAAGCTTCTTTTGTGTTGGAGCTGGGAAACTTAAAAAAACATGGACACTGATGCGGTAACCTAAGCAGTAGTTTTGAGAACTACTGAGATGGATACTTATGCCATAAAAATTAAAAAGGATTGTTTTTGTCGGGTTTGTTTATGAATTTTACTTGACCAGCAGCAAATCAAAGGATGTTCTTGGTGCAGTTATAATCTATTTCAGACCATTGAGATGGATAATTAGGAATTATTTGTTGAAATTAAATACCATATTACATCAGGAGTGTGTCACTGGATGAATAAATGAAATGAGGTGCTGGAAATAAGTTTTTTAGTGGATGTCCTGAATAAAGTGTTTAAAATTACAAATGAGACTGAACTGGGTTGGATCAGATCATCCTGATGATGTACATCCTCAGGCCCTGGAATGAGATGAATTTTAACAATGACATCTAAACTCTTGTTTTTGCTGTTTTAGGTTCCATGTAAATCCAACAAATGTTATGTTTGTCCTGAAGCAAACAGGAGATTGTTATCACTGTACTGTAATTAACTTTGGGTTATTAGAATACCATTTCTGTACGGTGATGTGAAAAACCACTGCCGGAACTGTTTATAACTTTATTACAGAATAAATTAAATCAAATATTTTGATATTTGTGTACTTACTGAAGAAGTCTCATCTGATTAATATTACTGAACTTAATGTTCTGTTCTTGGCATATTCATATGTTGTCACAGTGAAAAAAACAAAAGATCAGACTGATTTAATCCACATAAATGCAGATGAGCAGAAGTTCACTTTCATGCAGTTAGATAAAAACTAGCAGGATGGAGTTTGTTGATACAAAAAGCATTTGATCTTTAAATAGATAGATAGGTAGAAACATAATGTACTCATAAGTTTACATACCCTGTCAAAATGTATGATGCCTTGACTTTCGTTTCTGTTCAGCCTGAGAAGGTTATGGCGCATCCACACATTTATGTGTTCTAAGTTGATTAGTTTCAGTCACCTGGTGACATCGAAATGTAGAGCTGTGTATCATCTGCATAGTTATGGTAGCTAATCTTATTTCCTGTTATAACTTGAGCATGTGGGAACATATAGATATTAAATAATAGAGGTCCTAGAATTGAGCTTGTGGTACCCCAAACAAAAATCACCACAAGATGACTTTTGTCAGGTGACTTCTGTACGCTTTGATGAGAAGTTTCCTATTAAAACAAAGAAATCTCAGTTCTTTATGTAAGATTTGAACCAGTTGAGTACTGGGCTGGAGAGTCCGACTCTCCAGTCGATTCAGTAATATGTCATGTTCAACAGTGTCAAAAGTTGCATTGAGGCCCAACAGAACCAGCACTGTGGTTCTACAAGTCTGTATTTATATGGATATCATTGAACACTTTGACAAGGGCCGTCTCCTAGATGTGGTGAGTAGACTGAAAGATATCAAAGTGGTTGGTTACTGTTAGGGAGTTACTTAACTATTAAAACAGCTTTTTCAATAATTTTGCTGATGAAAGGGAGGATGGAGATCGGCCTGTAATTTTGAAGCAGTAAGATGTCCAGATTGCTCTTTTTTTTATCAGTGGTTTGGTAACTCGTGGTTAATGGTTGGATGGAGCCATTTATTATCAAACTGTGTTTACTGTATTTACCGTATTTTCCCCACTATAAGGCACACCTAAAAACCTTCAATTTCCTCAAAAGCTGACAGTGCGCCTTATAGTGCAGAAAATACGGTACTCATTTTAAATCATAATAATGACACAAAGTACCTAAATGACCCTGGTTTACATGCCCCAGTTCTTCATATTGTGTATTGCTCCCTTTAACATCAATGACAGTTTGGAGTCTCTTGTGGTTGTTGTGGGTGAGGTTGTTTATTTATTATTGACGATAAAACTGCCCCAGAAACCCCACTTCCAGAAAGCGCTTCCAGTTTCTCTAAACTCCTGTGTTGCATGAACTGCAGTTCAGTTCAATTTTATGCATACAGCACCAATTCACACACAAAAAAGGCACTTTACAAAAAAAAGCATTTAAATTTAATCACGCACACTTTGTTTTTATCCTAGTTGTTAAACAGTTTGCTTAATTCTTCAAAGTGGATAAAAATGTTCTTAAGGAAACCCAGCATATTGCATCGAGTCGTTGACTCGATGCATTCTCTCCTCCTGGACAAACATGCAGACAATCATCTGCTAATTATGGCTGAATATAGCTGACTTTACAGCAATCCCTCATATCGAGCATGCATGGTGTGACAGTGGGGAGGAAACTCCCTCCTGTAACAGGAAGAACCCCAAGGGTGTAACTTTGTGCTGAAAGTTGGTGGGGATGCATTGTGAAGAAGAGGACTGTGGGGGTGGGAGGTGATAGGGTGAACAAATGTTCACATTCTTTCTTGGCCACAGTTTATGCGACTGGAAAACATTTTTTAGTGCTAAGAAAGGTTAAAACTTAAATGTGAATGCCATATGCAGTCTTATTCAATAAGCTTGTCATATTAATGATACCTTTTGATAGCCCTTTAGTGGGTGTTAAACATACTAACAGTTATAGAGATGTTAAAACATCAGTCATCTAATTAATCTATATAATGTGTTTCACTCAATGCTTATCTACAGTTAAAAACAGTTACAAAATTCAGTAATATTTTCTGTGAAAAATTATCACAAAAATATAGCTGCCATACAGGGTATATGCCTGATTTTATGAAGTGCCCAAAAACATCAACAACTCTCCATAACTTTAGTGTCAAAATGTCACTAAAGAATTCAAAAAACAGAATAAATAACTTCTGTGTAGGCTAAATTAATCCTTGTCGGTGCAAACTTTGTATTTTTCAATCATGTGATTCTGATTCCACAGCTGACTCTGAATTGACTGGCATAATGCTGTGCCCTGCTGAATTACACATAGCAAACATATTTATTTACTGTGAAATTATACAATAAGACAGGTTTTAATTAATTTTTGATATCCTTTTCTGTCTTGATTCTGCAGCTGTCGCTGGTTCTGTACGCTGCTGAAAAGCTCATGAAGTTCTAATGTCAGTTATGCTAGTGTAACCGCTTTCCAAGTCACAACTATGTCTCTGCTCTTGTCAAAGTTTTCAGTGGGACTTTTTTGGGGAGTACAGTTACTGTCATTATTACTCAATTGCACATCACCTATTAGCCATTACAGCTAGTGATGTGTAGCTGAAGATGCCTTTACTATGCATTAAGTCGTGTCCACAAAACCTGTTCTAATGCAGGAGGAGCAGGGATCTGTCACAAAAATGGTTGTAGCCCCCATATTTCTTATCCAATTTCTATAAAATGTGGTTAAATTAAGACTGATAAAAGTTCTGATGTATGGATATGTGAAATATGTATTCTCTCTGGATATAAAACTATTCAATTCTTCAATTCTGTCAGGAATTTTCTCTTTTAAAATGGCCAATAATTTAATTTTACTTTATTGCCGCTGTAGGAGCCATGGTTTAAAATTTAACAAACTTTGGCTCCTATACTTTATGAAATGTTTCATCTTATTTGTTTATTGCTTTGAATATGTTTGATAATCAATGGCTTGACTTAATCTCTAAACAGGAGCGAGAAAAAAAAATCTCTTACAATTCATCTTCTATAAAGAAATATACATGGTATATAAACTTATGAGCACGTCCGTCTGTCCGTCCAGCCAGCCAGCCAGCCAGCCAGCCAGCCGTTGTGCTCATAAGTTTATATACCATGTATATTTCTTTATAGAAGATGAATTATAAGAGAAATTTTTTCTCAGACAGACGCTCTATTACTCCCATGTAGGAAATTGTTTTGTTACAGCAGCTGCAAGTGAAGTTATTCAATGTATGGATAAGGCTTTAATTCAGAGCAGTGTGTCTTTACTGGACATGTTAGATCTGGCTTCTGTCTTGGGTTTGTATAGCAAGCAGCCATACACAACAAAAGGCAGTTCAGTAAAATCTAAGTTTTCTTTAGATGTGTTTCCAGAAAGATTTGAATATAAACATGAGTTTCTTAAAGTGAAAAGATTATCTCTGTTATGCAAAGTAAGCTGAGA
Organism: Poecilia picta; assembly: GCA_033032245.1. Taxonomy (NCBI): domain Eukaryota; kingdom Metazoa; phylum Chordata; class Actinopteri; order Cyprinodontiformes; family Poeciliidae; genus Poecilia; species Poecilia picta. Next base: position 26,155,857 of record CM065363.1, on the reverse strand, counting down.
TCAGCAGTTCCTCAGCTTCCTCGTTGATTAGAGTTGCTTTCTTTTCTACATCCTGTTTCACAAACATGTTCAGTAAGGCTCACAAAAAAGTGCTAAATTTGCCTGTTTTAGGTCACACGGTCCTAACCAGTGACTTAGGAAATAATTTAAACAAAAGACTGGAAGGATCAGTTGCTTGCTCAAACAGTACAATGTCAACACAGCTAAAAACAAATGCGGCTGAGTATTTCTTCCTTTGCAAGAACACAGGCAAGTCTATACATTTTTTTTAAAATTACGTTTAAATGCAATATTTATTGCCAATTGTTTCAGAAAGTGAAGAGGTCACTATAGAGATTCATTTCACATTTTAAACTGTTTACAGTTTTAATGATTATGGTATTTAGGTACAGAAAACCAAAGATTAGGTGTCTCAGATAATTACAAGATTACATTAGAGCAGTGGTCTCAAGCTGCATTCCTTGAGAGCCAGAGTCCTGCAACATTTCGATAAGTCCTTTGTTGTATATTATATGATGAACTGCTTCACTAGCATTACTAGTATGCTAGTATTACTCTGGAGAGTTTTGCTAATGAGCTGATGTTGGAGCCAGGAGTGCTGAAGCAGAGAGACATCTAAAGGTTGCAGGAGACCATCCCGTTCTGTGTGTGTGCTCAAAGAAACAGCTTGCGAGAAGAAACTCTGTAGGTAAAGGCTGGTTTCTATAAATAGTCATCTCGAGCTTTAAAATGAAGGCAGAAGCTGAACTGTTTGTGTCCAGGATGTATGGGGTCTGCAGTGATTTTAGTTGCCCCTTTTTGTGAATCTTGACCTGTACAAGTCCTGGATGTAAGATAAGTCAGCACTGATAATTCGTCTCTATCCTAAAAGCTAAGGAATTTTATTTTAGGATGCTCTCTGTACTGCTGTTATTTTATTGATATTTTTCCTGTGATATGTTATTGACAAAATGACATATCACAGAATCAAACAAATTCTATCCCACTCGAATAAGCAGACAAGCACATATAAGGACATCCTGCAGTTTGCTTATCACCATGGAGTTGGAGTTGATGATGCCATCATACTCCTTCTTCAACAATCCCACTGTCATCTGGACAAAGCAGGCAACACCATGAGGATCATATTGTTTGATTTCTCCAGTGTATCTCACACAATGCAGCCTGATCTGCTCTGTGAGAAACTCCAGAAGACACAGGAGGAGGTTTCAACAATCGCCTCGATCTATATATGACTACCTAACAGACCACAGTTTGTGAGACTGAAGGACTGTGTGTCTAACCAGGTGGTCAGCAACACAGCAGCACCACAGGGAACTGTACTCTCACTATTCCTGTTCACTATGTACACTTCAGACTTCCAGAACAAATCCAACTTCTGTCATCTACAGAAATACTGACTCTGCAGTTGTTGAGTGTATCAGAGATGGACAAGAGGCTGAGTCATAAGTCAATTGTTGAGTGTATTCTCTTTTGCCGTCATCTGTTGGGACAGCAGCATGAGAACCTGATAAAGAAGGCTGATTCTGTTCTGGGGATGACTGTGGAACCTCTGGAGATTATTATGCAATGAAGAAAATCAAGAAAGATCAGACAGTCTCATGAAGATCATCATCTTTATGAGACTGTCTTGAGAAAGAGTATCTTCAGACAGAGGCTTCTTCATATTCAATGTAATGCAGTGAATCCCTTTGGGATTAATAAAGTATTTTTGAATATGAATTCATAATCATTCTTTCTAAGATGATCTAATTTCTTCAATGTCAGGTATCCTCACGTCTCAGGATTATCTAAAAAGTTACTATGATTGGTGCTCTTGGATTGATTAAAAATATATGTATTTCCTAGATGTAATTATCTTTGTTTTTGAATGAATAAATTTCATTTCCACGAATCTAAACTTATACTTCATATATAGCTTTGTCATTTTGTATATAAGTTCTTCAAAAGAAGCTCTAAAACTCTTACAATATACCATACTTTTTTCAATTGTAAATTTTCTTATTTGTGATATTTTAGAAAAGTAAAAGATGGGAAAAATGTTAGAGTAACTGCAATACCACTGTAAACCAGAAGAAGGCAGTAAGGCGGGACAAGGGATGTCAGCCGGTATTAAATGCCAAAGAAGAAGACATCCAGCATGTGAAGAGAATCTTGTGATTGTTCGTGGCTGCTGAGTGTGAAAGGTAAGTCTTACAAATATATAGGAAAATCACAGAGAGAACATCTGTCACCTTCTCATGTTATACACCGCCTAAAGAGATAATGATGCAAACTTGCAGTCTGAAAGAAAATGTACCACGGATGGTAGCATAACGTTTGATTTAGGTTTCCGGTGTGTTTTTTTTTCGGATAGGGAAACGAAACGAGGACCTGCAATTATTGTAGATCAGTTAAACAGTGAAACATGTCTTATAAGAATGTAAAAAAAATATTTAGAGGAACATCAGCATTTATAGTCAGTAAAACAGAGAAGAAAAGTATTTTCTATAATCAATCTATTAGATCTGTCAAAATCTATTCGAAATCAATTATACTATAAATAAAACCCAGATTCTTCAATGGTATTTTACATCTACAATAAACATGCAAACGCTCACACTCATCTTTGTTGTGTGTTTTCATAAATTCCCTCAGAATATCATTTACGATTGCAGTCCGGTAGGTGGCGACAGGGGCGCTGCCAGAAATCTTGGGCCCCCTGACAAAATATTAGATTGGGCCCCCCGCGCAGCTGCTGTTACAATTTTTTGAGTCTATTTGACCCATAAAAAGCGTAGCAATTTTAAAGGCTTGCAACCAACTTGCTTTCTGTGGTCCAATACTGATATTAGCACAATATTTACTGCCCATGAATATAAGATCCAACAGTCCACATACAGTATGCAAGTGGATTGCTTAAATTTTTTGTATTAGTTATAGATTACTGAAATGTCTCCCCATGAGCAACAGTCAAAAGCAACATGCAACTACACATGAAGCAATCCACACTTCTCAAAAATGCTGTGTAGTTGCATTTTATTCAAGTAGCACATAACTAATAAAAAATATTTTTACTCCATATTTGTTAAAACTGTCACCATATTGTAGCAGTGTTAAAGTAATGCAATGACAAATGCAATGTTAAAGTAATGCACCGTTCTGACCAAAACAACCAATCAGAACAAGTAGGATGCTCTTAGCACTGTGAATTAGCCTCATTCACTTACTGCTAAATGTGCCAATGGGGGTGAAAAAACATCATTAAAAGAAACCGTTTATGTGCCATCATTGGTAGCTATGCTAACTAAACTGAGCATGCACAGTTTGAATCTGCACAGGTCTGTCCTATGCTAACTGCAGGACAGCATAAATCAAGGGGGTGGAAGGATGAGCAGCACTACATGAGATTGTGATTGACAGCACTAAAACTTTCCTGCCACTGACTGGATGTTTCTAGCAGTGGCAGAAAGCAGAATAAATAGATTTCATAGATTACCTCTCATACCATACTGTCACAACATAATGACAATTTTAACAAATATGTGAAAAAAAATATTTATAAAAAAGTGACATACTGCAGCTTTAATTTCACTTAGGAGAGGACGGGTCAGGAGGGACGTGGGTAACAGCTGCTGCTGACTGACTCATCTTTTGTTAAGTGGTAAAAGGCACAGGGAACAAGTTAAATATATGAATATGTTGGTAATTTTTTTCCATTAATTAATTAAATGTCTTTTGCTAAGCTAATTATGTTAATGTTTGATAATCTTACATAGTCTACCTACCTCTCTTGGAGAAAAACTGGGTTATAAATTAACATGCTTACCTTTTTCTCCCTCTCTCTATTTTGTTTTTGAAAACCTGATTTTATACATTTTCTTAGCAGCATAGTAACTGGCACAGTCATTTTGTGACAGCTGTATTCAGCTGCAGCTTTTACTGACTGCAGCTGAACACAGCGTCATTGTCAAGCGCTCCAACCAGGAACAAACCATTTCATGCAGATATGGGGGTAAGAGAGTTCAGGGCAAAAACAGATGTGTTTTTTGGTCTGAGAGTGGCAACATAAAATTTTTACTGCTAAAAACAATCTTTGAAAATACAATATGATTAATTTTGCATTTGACAGGAACCCAATTTTTTTTAAAATTTTATTACTATGAACAAAAAACAAATAATTAAATTGTGGAGAGCCCCCTGCTGGTCATGGCCCCTAGAATTGTCATAATTTTTCACCCCTTTACCGTGCCCCTGGGTGGCGGGAAATTCACCTTAAGTTGGTTTGCCATCCACCAATAACATACAGTAGTAGTAGTAGCAGCAACAGCAGGAGTAGTAGTAGAACACTTTCGGTGGTTCAGCAGCAGGACTTAACTTGATTCTCAGCTTTTAAAACAGAAACAGTTGTTTTCTGGAAACGTTGGCCTTCTTGTGACAGAACAAACGTGCTCCTGCCCTGTAAAACCTGGAGCACTGGTTTTGTTCTGTAGATTCCTGAAAACAGCTACTTCGCATTACCTTTCCAAAGAAAGACATGTCTTGTTCTGCTGGTGACCCAAACTTCTGTCCTGAATGCGGGAATGTTCTCCTGCTCCCTGGAATATCCAACACAGTTCAATGCCCTCGCTGCACCTTCAGCATCCCTGTAACAGGTACTGTCCTCCTGATTCTGATCAGCTACATTCTATCTATCTTTACATCTATTTCTCTATATACATGTGTGTATATATACGCTCCTGATCAAAATCTTAAGACCAGTTAAAAAACTGCAAGAATTTGCATTTTGCACTATTGGATCTTAAGAAGGTTCTAAGTAGAGCTTCACAGTGTTAAAAGAAGAAATCAGCATAAGAGACAAAAACTTTTGAGCAGGGAATTAATTGAAAACTGCATTTATACTCAAACATGATTTTTTTCAGCTGATCAAGAGTTTAAGATCATAGCTCAAAAAAAACTGAACTCCCCCCCCCCAAACAGAAATCAAAGTGTCAACAAAAGAACTCGGTGATGAGTAGCTCCACCATTCTTGTTGATGACTTCAAACAATCGTTTTGGCATGCTTGATGCCGGTGTTTCCAGGAGGCTAGTGGGAACGTTGCTCCAAGTGTTGAAGATGGCTTCACGAAGGGAATCCAGTCTGGAACTGATGCCCATTTTTGTAAACTTCCCTTGCCATCCATCTCCAAATGTTCTCAATTTAGCTGCGGGGAACATGCGGGATGGTCCAAAAGAGTGATATTCTCTTGGAAGAACTCCTTTGTCAGGCGGACATTGTGAACTGCAGCATTGTCCTGTTGAAAAACCCAATCATTACCATACAGACGAGGGCCCTCAGTCATGAGGGATGCCTCAAGTCAGTGAGCAAAAGTGCTTGAACATGGTAGGTTACCATGTTCAAAGACAGTGAGCTTTTTTGCTTTTGCTATCAGGTAGGATTTACCATGTTCAAAGTCAGTGAGCTTTTTTCCTTTTGCCATCAGGAGGTCTTGACAGTGTAAAGACTTGACAGAAAATGACATGGAATCCAGATTTTTGCACAGCTTTTGGCTTTTAAAGACTATGGTCTTAAACTTTTGATCAGCTGAAAAAAATCATGTTTGAGTGTAAATGCAGTTTTCAGAAAATTCCCTGCTCAAAAGTTCTTGTCTCTTGCACTGATTTTTTCCTTTAACATTGTGAAGCTCTACTTATAATCTTAAGATCCAATAGTCCAAAATGCAAATTCTTGCAATTTTTTGACTGGTCTTAAGATTTTGATCAGGACTATATTTATATATAGTGAGAGAGAGAGAGTGTGAGAGAGATAGATTTGATTTTGCTTTCTTGTGTTCATTACCCAGATTTCTCTGGCCTGGAAGTCTCTTCAGCTGTAATCTTTAACCCTGAGCAGCAGTCATTAGTGGCTCTGAAGGTTGATGATGGCTCTGAGCTGAAGGGACCTGTGGTAAGACTAGCCTGTTCGTAGAGCTACATGTGGTGCTAACAGTTGGAAATGGTTAATAATGAGGGGTTCTGCTCTTCTACAGATCGACAGACGATGTGCTCGCTGCAATAAAGACGGGATGATTTACCACACTAGGCAGATGAGATCTGCAGATGAAGGACAGACTGTGTTCTTCACCTGCATAAACTGCAGGTGATTCAAGAGACCTTTACATTTCCATATAGCTATGTGATGACTTTCTCAGTTTCTATCTTTATGTTTTAGGTATCAAGAGAAGGAAGACTCCTGACAGAAATATTCCAAGTGTCTACAGGCAAATCTATTTACTAAAAAACACTGCTTTCAGATCCAAGTTATATTCTGCATCTGGAATCTCACTTCAGAGGAAGTCTGTCAGGATTGTTGTGAACCAGACTCAACAAACTCTACTTTTCATGTATGACTTGTTTGTGGTGGAAATAAAGTTTACAGTGAGTAAACATTCACATGATGTTCCCTAAATGTTTTTAAATATGAACATTTAACAAAGATGATCAATTAATATAAACAAAGATGTAGAGATGTACGTATATAAAAATTTGTGCCAATATCAACATCCGATAATAATATTGCTGATAACCTGTATTTACTGCTGATAAAGTTTTCCGACTATATAGAATCTAAGACTAGATATTTTTCTTTTTTCTTCAGTGAATCCCAAAATAAATTTGTAAAGCAGTTGCCCTTCTTTAAAAAAGGAAAATATGCAAACAATGTGTTTTGGGAACAGAGCACGTTCTGTTCCCAAGTAAAATTTATTTATAAAGTGCTTTTCACAGACATAAAATCACAAAGCACTGTACAATAGAAATCAACCTTAAAACTATACAAAACCTAAAGCAACATAAACAATATAATTAAGAGATAAAAGCCTGGGAAAATAAAAATGTTTTGCGCTGATTTTTAAAAACTTCCACCAAGTCAGCATAATGAAGCTGCAAGAGCAAGTTGTTCCACAGCCTGGGGGCCACCGACTGAAAGACCATTTAGGTTGTAACTGTGTATGTGGAACACAAAAGCAAGAATGATTTTCTCTAGGTCAACTCTGGAGACCTAGAGGATTATATAATTTTAGAAATGTTTCTTAAACGAGAGAAGCAAGAACGAGAAGCCTAATGAATCAAATGACGCCTAGATTTTTTACCTTTGATTTCACTAACAGGCAGAAGAATGCAATTGTCCCACTGATATCTTGATGAAAGTGACTAGGAACAACAATCATAGTTTCTGTCTTACTGGTTTATAACCAGGGGTGCCGCCAGAAATCTTGGGCCCCCTGACAAAAAATTAGATTGGGCCCTATTGCACAGCTGCTTTTACAATTTTTTGAGTCTATTTGACCCATAAAAAGCATAGCAATTTTAAAGGTTTGCAGCTGACTTGCTTTCTGTGGTCCAATACTGATACTAGCACAATATTTACTGCTCATGAATTTTACATCCAACAGTCCACATCCAGTATGCAAGTAGGTTGCTTACATTTTTTTTCTATTAGTTGTAGATTACTGAAATGTCTGTCCCCATGAGCAATCACATGAAGCAATCCAGACTTCTCAAAAATGCTATGTAGATGCATTTTATTCAAGTTGCAGCACATAACTTTAATAAAAAATATGTTTTCTCCATATTTGTTAAAACTGTCACCATGTTGTAACAATTTATTATGAGACAGATAATCTGTGAAAACAATCAATCTCCTCCATCTCCTTCCTGAATTACTATTACTGGTTAAAGTAATGCACCGTTCTGACCAAAACAACCAATCAGAACTAGTAGAACACTCTGCATTATGAATTAGCCTCATTCACTCACTGCTAAATGTGCTAATGGGGTAGAAACAACTTATCTTTACAAGAAACCGTTTATCTGCCATCATTGGTAGCTATGCTAACTAAACTGAGCATCCACAGTTTGAATCTGCACAGCTCTGTGCTATGCTAGCAGCAGCACGGCACAAATCAAGGGAGAGGAAGGATGAGTAGCAGTACATGAGATTGTGATTGACAGCACTAAAACTTTCCTGCCACTGACTAGTTTCTAGCACTGGGAGAAAGCAGAGGAAATAGATTTTTTACAGATTACCTTTCATACCATACTATCACAACATAATGACAGTTTTAACAAATATGTGATAAAAATTTTATAAAAAAGTGACATACTGCCGCTTTAATTTCACTCAGGAGAGGACGGGTCAGGAGGGACGTGGGTAACAGCTGCTGCTGACTGACTCGTCTGTTAAGTGGTAAAAGGCACAGGGAACAAAAATATATGAATATGTTGGTACTTTTTTCATTAATTCATTAAATGCTAGTGAAATGGAGGCAAACAGTAGTCTGTTGCTAAGCTAATTATGCTAAATGGTTGATAATCTCACACAGTCTACCTACTTCTCTTGGAGAAAAACTGGGTTATAAATTAACACTCGCCTTTTTCTCTCTCTCCCTCTCTCTATTTTGTTTTTGAAAACCCGATTTTATAACTTAGCAGGATAGTAACTGGCACAGTCGTGTCGTGGCAGCTGTATTCAGCTACAGCTTTTATTGACTGCAGCTGAACACAGCGTCACTGTCAAGCGCTCCAATCAGGTAGGAACCATTTAACGCAGACAGGGGGTTCAGGGCAAAAACGGATGTGTGTTTTTTGGTCTGGGAGTGGTAACATAAAAATTTTACTGCTAAAAACAATCTTTGAAAATACAATATGTTTAATTTTGTATTTGACAGGATCCCGATTTTTAAAAAAAATGTATTTCTATGAACAAAATAAAAATAATTAAATTATGGAGGACCCCCTGCTGGTTAGGGCCCCTATAATTGTTATCACTTTTCACCCCTTTGCGCCCCTGTTTAGAACCAGAAAGTTACTGGAGTCCCAATCACTGACACGGGACAAACAGTGGACGAGAATAGCCAACCTGTCCAGTTGAATGTAATCGAATGTCATCCATGCAAATGTGATAGGGGGTATCTGAAAATTAAAGAACAATGCCAACAAGTGGAATAATATAAAAGGAATACAAAAGTGGACCCAAAACGGAGCCTTGTGGCACCCCACAAGTTAAGTGGGCATAGTCCGAGGAAAACCTGTCCATCTTAATGCAGAATGTCCTGTGAGATAAATATGAGGTCAGCCAGTCCAAAGCTAAGTCAGAGATGCCAGTCAGGACCTTCAGCCTGTTTAACAGGATTGCATCAAAGGCTGCACTGAGATCTAATAAAACCAACACAGAGCATTTTCCCTCATCAGCTGCCATTAACAGATCATTATGGACTTTTACTAAAGCAGTTTCAGGGAATGAAAATATAACATTCATGGTTTATTGTTGCAGGAAAAAAAACTGCAATTACACTTTAGTTGATCATTTTGACCAATGATACAGATAGATTGGACATCTATGATCTATGGTTTATCTATAGGTTTATTTCTTGTCTAATTATTTTAGTTACTCTAGTTTAATTATGTTTAGTTTGCAGGGCTGCTAGATTCATTTCCTAGTCCCGTGTGACTGTCACTAGCCCCATGTGCTAGTGCTCTTATCACTTGGTCTCAGTCTCTTTCTTTCTCTCAGTTTGCCTTCTGCTCTCTCCCCTCACACCTGCAACCTGTTAGCTAATCAGCCCAGGTCTATTGTCCCAGCATTCACTCTCCCACTCTTTGATCTCACCTATTTCATACTTTCTTCACTCCCTTTTTTCGCCACATCCTTCTTGTGTCTCCTGGTTGACCTTTTGTTCTGGATTATTTTTGTTTGACTCTGGCTTTCTATGTTTTTATAAGTTTGTTTTCACAGCGTTCTTTATTAAATCTTCAAAATCACCTGCTTCTTTTACCTCTCTGCATTTGGGTCCACTTTAAAAAACACGCAACATGACAACTATATTGGGGGAGGCATTTCTTACTGAACTGTGGGCTTAATAAAAATATTTTTTTCTATAATGTTAAAAATGACTCATTTATTGAATTGATGTAATATTCTTGTCTTAGTTTGCCATCTGCCAATAAAATCAAAAGAAGAAGAATATTCAAATCTTAAATGTTTGGGTGCTGTGGTGGCACAGCGGCTAAGCGCAACACACATGTGGAGGCCTAAGTCTTCAACGCGGCTGTCTGAGGCTTGATTCCCAGCCTGGCGACCCCCGCCGCATGTCCTCCCCCTCCCTCGCCACCAACCCTCCTGTTAACTAACTGTCAAATAAACACCACTAGATCCAATAAAACCTTTAAAAAAATAAATCTTAAATGTCGTTTTGTTAAATGTAAGTGGGAAATCAACAGACAAGCTAGAAAGCATCAGTACTGTAGGTGGAGGTAATGCACCTTTAAGGAGGGTTACAAACCGCCAATGAGCAGAAGAAGTAAAAGGAAAAAGAAGACCTGATCATGTTATTTTGTTCAAAGTAAATTTCTACAACGAAGAGCTTGCCATAAAAAATGATCATCTAAAATTACAGGTGCTTAAACCTGGCTGGGAATAGGAAAGGAAACAATTAAAGATCTTTGGATGGATAAAAAAACTCTAAAGGCAGTGAAATTAATTTAATCAATTAGATATATGTCAGACAGTTCCATTACCTGCAGTACAACCTTGGATACTTCCTGATGCTGAAGTTGAATTTTCATTATTAGAAAAGAAGAACACATATAAATTTCACATTATGAAAAAATATATAGTACAAGAATACTTAAATCAGTAATTCTTGAGAATAGGGACAAAATGGGTTTTAATTTTCCCATAATTGTTTTTTGTTATTTCTCAAATTTATGTATACAAATAAGGCTCTCAGTTGCAACATTTTTTTTAAAAAAATTAAATTTTTAATCAACCTGACCCAGAACGTTGTCATCACCATCTGACAAAAAAAAATTAAAAAAAATTTTTAATGACCCTGTTACTGATATTTTTACTCATTTTACAGACAAATGCTTCTCAATAAACAAAATAAATATTATTTAAAACAAAACACCATAAAAAGTCCATCTGACGGAGTTGACACTACATGACGGAGTTGACACAAAACTGAAGATGGTGACAAACTATTGAGTAGAATGAAAAACTTGGTACACGTGAAGTAATGCAATTTATATAAAATACATTAAAATGAATTATTTGCACATTTAAGTGAGATTTGACAACAATTTCACTGAAAGAGTCACAAAAACTCTGACGGAGTTGACATTTGACGGAGGTGACTAAAAGCCAAACTACCTCAATTTATATGATGTTAATCTGAAGGAGGCCATATTGTAGCTCATCAGGTCCATGAAATCTTTACAATATACCAAAATTAAGCTTTTATTTCACAAAATTTCATCAAAGATTTGTAAAATGCCAGTTACGGTGTTGACACATCATGGTTGTGACAAACAACTTAGGAATAAAAAGAAGAAAAAACTAAAGAATAACATAAGCTAACCAGAGCTAACTAGCCCTCTTAGCAATGGAAGAAATAGGAAGTGGTCATGGGGTCCTCAGAAGTTCTAGTGCCCCCAATAATGCCTGATTTTTATACATTCTTTTCATTTCTGACGGTGTTGACAAAAACTAGGGACAAATTTCATGGAGTTGGAAAATATATAAAAATGATTTTAATTCAATTTATTGATACCTTTATAATTATTTATATGTTTACTTATACTTAATTGTCATAATATATAATTTTAGTATTTTTTAAATTGTTTTAAACTATTATAATGTATTGAGTTCTGCTCCTGGACAAAGGCTTTTACAGGTATCATCCACCGACTACAATGTTTAAAATAAAAAAATATTCAGCAAATACCTGGAAAATATACATTGTTGTGCTCAAATGACCCAGGTTAGTTTAGTCAGATATTTGAAAAAAATATATTTTGTATATATTTTATTCAAATTTTGTGCTTTATCCATAGGACCTGTTTTGTCCCTATTATCAAGAATCACTGAAATATTATAACTGTATACAATATACACATATGCATCAAAAATACAGATAATAAGGCAGGGATAGCATTTATTGTGCCACAGTTTCAAATTAAGGTAGGGAAAATTATTAGTGATGGAGTCTTAGTGTATACAGGAGAAATGCTTGCTTTGCTTTTAGCATTTCAATGGGTGGAAGAGGTAAGACCATTAAAATCAATCATTTGTTCAAATTCTAGTTCTTCATTAGTCAGTTTGCAAAAATAATCAGTTAGACAGTAGACAAGATATTTAATTGAAATACAACAATTAGATACAAAAGTGGACCCAAAACTGAGCCTTGGGTCCACTTTTGATGGAGCTAGCAATAAATTTTGTTAGGTTCCAGAACATCACAGGATTAAGGGAAATGAAATGGCAGAGAGGATGGCTAAGGAGAGTACCAATCAAGTAAGGATTGGTATGTTAGTTTTAATATAACAGAAATAAAGGGTATAATTAAGCAAAAAACAAATGAGAGGTGACAAAAGTTATGGGAATAATAAAAGAATGGAAGGTGGTTATTGAAGATTTACTGCAAAAGGAAGCTGAGGATATAAGGCTATATTAGATTTTTTTTAAACAGTTAGTTGTATAATAGGATATGGGTTTTTTTGTCATGTGGTCCATACTCCTTACCAGTTGGTGGCGGTAATGCCTACCTAACGTTTCTTGCCAACCGCCAATAAATATCAAGAAGAAGAAGAGTTTGCTGTCCTGCCTTATTCCTTCACGGTTCGTTGCCAAATAACCGTGAAGGATTTTGTGTTTTTTGTGTGTTTGTTTTTTTGACAAGGTTGTGTTTCTCGCCAGTTCCAGACGTTTTGTCGACAGGGTCATGCTGTTGTAAATTTTCTACAGAAGATGTATATGTTCTGTTTATACTAATGCAAGGAAGATAGAGAAGCTGTTAATAGATTTTATAGGTGAGTCGGAGACGACCAGCAGCATGTAGTTGTGATTGTTAAAATATTTCGGTTCTGTGGCAGATCATGAAGCTGCGGGTCCAGCTGAAGTGTAAGAACCTCCATGAATACTTAAGAGAACTGAATCCTGAGATACTGGACAGACTGTATAACCACCCTGCAACATGTCTGGCTGTCTACAGGTATGTACCACCCTGTCTTGGTCTTGTATTCTGTATACCCAGCCTCTGCATGTAATATTAAATTCAAGATTTTCTGTTTCCAGGGAGCTTCCCTCACTTGCTAAGAACTATGTGATGCGCATGCTGTTCCTGGATCAGCCTCTCCCCCAGGCAGCTGTGGCACTTTGGGTACAAAAAAATAGTCAGAGGTGAGCGATTCAGATTCTAGTTCTCCATTAGTCAGTTTGCAAAATAATCAGTCAGACGGTAGACCAGATATATTAATTGAAATACAACAAACACTTTACAGAATCAATATGATGGAGCTAGCAATACATTTTGTAAGGGTTCCAGCACATCACGAAATTATCTTACACAAGTAAAAGTGTTATCACAAAGAGCATCTCTACTCTTTGCAAACTAATCTGACTCCATATTTAGAATTTCTAAAAAGATCTACTGGCCTTTTTACTGTTTGGGGTTAAAGCAGACTATATTTTCACTGTTTTGGGTTGGTTAGGACCCAGTATATTTTTATATGCTGAGTGACAGAAAAGTAAGGGAAGTTGTTTTGAGAATACAGAACTAAACGTACACCAATGGTATTATACCTTTAAACAGTTTCAGAACGCTCAGAGGATGAGTGTTCCTCCTCTGAGCGCTTATCAGTTTAAGTACTGATAACTGTACTTAAAATATTTGATCCAAATCTTAAAAATCAACCAAGAGATCAGGGAGAGATTTGTGAACCTGCTTCATCCCACCTTGGGCACAAATTCGTGGAGATGCAATCTCTTCATCTGTTCAAACAACAAGTATAATATGGGAACATGCAGTTATCATCATGGAGATTGGTTCTGTATCCTGGAGATAAACATGCTCAACCCCATTCAGACAAGCTCTACTTAAGGACTAATCAGACCTCGTTGTGGTTAAGAATTAAATTCATCTTTTAAATGTGTATTTCTCTTTTCCCTTAATGAATGAAACCATAGTGTGAAAACCTTTTTTATTTACTTTGGTATTTCTTGTCCTGGTTGGTTGATCAGAAACGTTCAACTATAAAAATCACAAACAGAAATCTGTGAAGAGGTAAATGCTTTTTCACAACACTGTACCTGTTGGAGATAATTTTTTCTATCTTTTCTCTTCTTTCCAGAGTACATTTTTCAAATTAGCTTTTCGATTAACAATTAGTCCAAAGTCATTGAAATGTATTAACATTGTTTTGTGTGTATTTTTATTCATATGTAGACAAATTGACAAGTTGTACGAAACATTGTGATTGTGGAAATGATGAGATGACTCTGGGAACCTGAAGCCTTTCTGTCTGCCTCTCAACAGAACAAAGATTGTCTGGTTGTGTTTCTCACTGGTTCTAGTTGAACTGATTGTATTTATTTGTTATTGGCGTGTTCCTGCAGGGATCATGAAGACTGTGTCTCAGTGCTGACCGGTCTTCGCCTTTGGCATAGTCAGCACCTTCAAGGTGGGCTTCAAGGATACATTTTAAATCCAGTGTTCAAAGACAACCTGGGAACAGCACTGCTTGGAGGGTATGTCTGCATTCAAGAAGGATCATTATTTTTATGGCCTCGTTCATTCTTTGTTCTCCAGACTGAGTGACGTGGCAGAGGCTAATATATATTCACATTTTTACTGCTAAAAACAAATTTGCTATGTTAGAAATTTACACCAAAAATGACTCTGATTTACCTTGAGCTGCACAGTGGAGATGGTCTTAAACATTTTGGATTAGCTAAATTTTTGAATCATTATGTTTCAGTCACCTTAGTTTAATCTCCACCTCAGGTCATATTCTCTGGTAACATGATTTACCTTCGAAATAAGGAAGCTACTGTCAGTTCTGTGCAGTTGCCTGGTGTGTTTGGAGTGTTTTTTACAACATGTTGCCAAATGGCACTATGGACTTCACTTGTAAACAATTGGTTTAACTTTAGGCCTAGAAATATTTGCCGACTTTTTGCTACATAAATATGTAGCAAAATTTTAACAGAATTAAAATCGGGATGCAGCTTATTTAAAATAACTGGCTCACAAGTCAATCTTTAAATAACCTTTTTTTTTTCAACATAGAAGACTTGCGTTACAAGTTGCATATGACAAGTTACATATGCTATTTTATCAGAAAACCCTCTAGAAGTTAATCCCAGATTTATGTCATTTGATGTTATGTTTTTTGATTTCTTTTCTGGTCTTGGTGTAAAAATATGTAAAAAAAGATAAAACTTTCTCCACTAAGACTTTTACTTTGTCTCTCCACACATTAGATAAAATGCATTTGTACAATCACAATGTCAACAGTTTATACTCAGAAAGAAAGTTATTGCACAGGGCTGAATGGCTTCTAGCTGGCATGAGGAACCTTACAGCTACTCACTGAGCTCAGAAGTTCAAACTGGCAAACAAGAGAAGGCAACTGTCTGCTTTTATATTTTATTTTTTGTATTTATTTTTTAAACTAGTTTTCATGTTATTTATTTATTTTATTTATTTATTGTTTATTAACTTCCATCGGGCTCGATCCATCTGGAGGGGATGTTGGAATTGGCAGGATCGCCATGGATTATGGTCGGATTTGAGAGAAGCGCCGGTGTTGTGAATGTTGACAACGTTACAGAATCGAGGAGGATTAGTAGTTCTGCAGGCCAGGCTGACCAGCTCTATTGTCAATGTCAATGTCAAATTTATTTATATAGCACTTTACAGCAGCATAACTGCACCAAAGTGCTGCACAAGAACAACAACACACATAACAAACAGAGCACAAAACAATACATCAATTAAATGCCAAAGAGTAAAAATAAGTTTTAAGAAGCGATTTAAAATGATCCAGGCTGTGGGCAGATCTGATCTGGAAAGGCAAGTTATTCCATAAGACAGGAGCAGCAACAGAAAAAGCTCGATCTCCTTTCCTCTTTAGTCGACTACGAGGAACTGTCAGTAATAACTGATTATTTGATCGTAAGGTTCTGGGCACAGACCGGAGATTTAAAAGGTCCCGAAGATAAGGGGGGGCCAAGCCATTTAAAACTTTAAAAGTTAACAAAAGAATCTTAAAATCTATTCGATAAAAGACAGGCAGCCAGTGTAAAGATGCCAGAGTTGGGCTTATATGGTCATGGTTCCTGGTTCCTGTGAGAAGCCGGGCTGCTGCGTTCTGGATCATTTGAAGTCGCTGAATCTGCGATTTATCCATCCCTCTATATAAAGAGTTGCAGTAATCCAGACGAGTTGTTATGAAGGCATGGATAAGTCCTTCAAAGTCCTTAAAACCGAAGTAGGATTTAACTTTTGCTAAAAGCCGAAGGTGGTAAAAACTCGATTTAACGACAGAGCTGACTTGTTTATCTAGCTTTAAAGAGCTGTCAAAAGTGAAACCAAGATTCCTAGCAGAGGTCTGGTAAGACCGAGCCAAAGAACCAAGAAACTGATCTGGATTTGTAGTTTGAAGTTTTTGACCAAATAATAGAACTTGAGTTTTACTGTCATTAAGGTGAAGAAAGTTTTTTTCCATCCATAATTTAACCTTGGCTAAACAGTTTAGCAACAGCTGAAGAGAATCATTTGTACCATTTTGCAGTTTAAGGGGCAAATAAATCTGGATATCATCTGCAAAGCAATGAAAGGAAATATTAAATTTTTCAAAGATCTTTCCAAGAGGCATTAAATACAAAATAAACAAAATGGGCCCTAAAATTGACCCTTGGGGAACACCATACTTCAAAGGTTTAGCCCCGGAACATGATTGGTCCAGATGAACAGAAAAGGTTCTGTTGTCTAAATAAGATTTGAACCATTCGAATACTGAGCCCCTCAGGCCAACACAGTGCTGTAGTCTATGTAAGAGAATCTGATGATCTACCGTGTCAAAGGCAGAGCTCAAATCCAGAAGTAGTAAAACTGCTACGTTGCCTGAATCAACAATTAAGAGGAGATCATTATATACTCGGAGCAAAGCAGATTCAGTGCTATGAGCAACTTTAAACCCAGACTGAAACTTTTCAGTTATATTATTGTCTTTTAAAAACATTTCAAGCTGCATATAAACTAATTTCTCTAGAATTTTGGCTAAAAAAGGCAATTTAGAAATGGGCCTGAAATTTGATAGGTCACTGGGGTCTAAATTGGACTTTTTAAGAAGAGGCTTTACCACAGCATGTTTAAGAGTAGATGGGACACAACCGGACTGCAGTGAGGTATTTATCACCGTAAGAATATAGCTGCCAAAGATCAAAAAAATGTCTTTTATCAGACGAGTAGGAAGACAGTCCACTGGATAATTTGAAGGCCGCAGATGCAAAATCAGTTCATCCATAGAAACTGGTTGAAAATGCTCCAGAGTAGCTATGCATTGTGGCATTTCATGGGAATCTAAATCTACCATCTTATTGACATCGGGGTGACGGCACCGGAGCATAGAGCCAAATAGAGACCGAAAAACACCTTTTCTTCCGCAGATCATAATTCGGTCTATGTTTTGACTGTTTATAAATGCTCTAAGCAGAGCTGTACCATTGATTTCGTTGGTACACGAAATGACGAATGACTGGCTGACGCTATGGGCTTCATAACTGTGCAATGACAATTAAATGACCTTTACGTCGCAGTAGTTTGACAAGAAAGTGGGTAATGAGAGAGAGAGAGAGAGAGAGAGAGAGGGAGATAGGAGAAGACAGCAAAGGTCAATGAGCCAGGACTCGAACCCGTGACAGAAGCGTCTAGGACTGAGGCCTCAATACATGGGTCTGCCCACTGCACCACTGCAACGTCCCTAATATAATTGTGGCCTTATTATGAAATTGTGCTCAATATGTACATTTTAAGTGTGCAGTTGAATGACAATAAATTCTCACCTCAAGACCATTCAGTTTTCTTAAGATGGAGTCTCTGAACTTTTCTTAAAAATTTAATAAGTATTTTCAGCAAAGATAAGATGACAGTCTAGAAACAAGCTTTGATATTTTAAATTTGCCACAGTTCCAGCTGGTAAAACTGGCTCCATTTTAAAATCATAAGGGTGGATGACTTTAACATGGTTAGTTCTTTATCTGGGCTGCATTAATATCTAGCTAGCTCGGACAGCACCATGTCTGCAAAGTCTTTTTGTGTGAGAGAAATGGATTCATCTATCAGCTTGAGTTTGCTTTGTAATCCAACCAATGTCATATTATGTAAAAAAAAAAAAAATACATAATGTGACTTTCTTATTCTGACAGAACTTGACTGGCTAATGCTATGTGCTTCAAAATATTATAATTTCTCTGCTCTGTTAAATGACGGGATGGTGTTCTGCTCCACAGAGGTGCACAGTGGGCGGATGAGGGGAACACCCTGGGGCCTGATCGCCATGCACGTGACATTGAGAGCCTGGACCGCTATGCTATGGAACGCTGGGAAGTGATCCTGCAGTTCATGGTGGGTTCACCTAGTGCTGTTAGTCAAGACCTGGCTCAGCTGTTGATTCAAGCCGGCCTCATGAGAAGGTACAGACAAATCCAGCTCACTTAATGCTTTTTCCAAGTATTTACATATAAAGAAAAATACATAACTTAATTGTAAATCAGGTAACCAATTTAATTTCCCAATTACTATGGAATTTCTGCGGATTTTTTGTTATTGCCATATTGCCTGTTCAGGTTTCACTGGAAGATGACATCAATATGATATAATTGCATTTACTATATTTGTTTTGCAACTTTCATAAGCAGTGATAAGAAAACAGGCAAAAGTAGCAGAAGGACCTTCTGTTACAACAAACAGGCCAGAATACTCAAAGTATTGAAAGCCTTCAACATATAAAGAAACTAGTAGAAGAGATTCCTAATTTGAGCTTATTGTACAAATCACTGCAAGGACCACTTACAGGGAATGCTGAAGATCAGTGAACATTAAGTTTTACATATTTTATCTCCACTGCACCATTGGATATTTAACTGGATTGAAAATCTGTGCACAAGCCAGGAAGAAAAAATTACTTTCTCATAATACAAACCATCAATAATTAGAACAGTAGTGTTTAAAACAGATTTTCTGGCGTAATCTTCATAACAGAAAATATCAACATCCATCAGTCAAATCTTCAAAAAACATCTCTGTAACATTAATGTGTTTGCTGTATTTTAAAAACATCAGTGGCCGAATGAGTTCCATGGAAGAATATAAGTGTGTTGTCGTTTTAGTTGTAGATTTTAAGATCAAATTATTGCATTTATTTAACAAAAAAGGTTGATTGCTACAGTGAGAAAGGTTAATGTAAAGCTGTAGTTTTCCACCCATATGCTGACTTGTTCTAGAACAGGGGTGTCTGAAGTCGGTCCTCGAGGGCCGGCATCCTGCATGTCTTAGTTCTGTTCCTAGCGGGAGAGTTCTCTGCCTAGTGGTTGTAACAACTTCCTCAACATTGACTTGACTCATCAAGTCAATGTTCTTCCTAGGCCTCTAATGAGCCATCATTTGGTCCAGGTGTGTAAAACCAGGGAGAAATCTTGTGTTAACAAGATCGTCAACTGAAAAGACCTTTCATGCAAAATGGTCATGTTAAAGGACTGTTTCTCATGTTGCTCTCTCATTTTCTTTCTATATAAGTGAGGCAGGGGAAGCACCGTACATCACTTCTGCTGGTTTTCAGTTCCTCCTTCTGGACACAGCCTCTCAGCTTTGGTACTTCACTTTGCAGTACCTCAAAACTGCTCAGGTAATGGTAGACTTGGAACTGGATAGCAGAAGTGTTGAATGTTTAGTATTCAGTTTGTAGTTATAGTCACTATTCTGAGGGATTCTAACCATGACTTTACATATTTCAAAGTAAAGTTCCAAATGTAATTTTTATGGTATTATCTTATTGCCTTGTTTACTCTCATCCAAGTTCAAATCCAATAGTGTGAAAAATGCAACATGCTCTGTCCTGTAAGAAAAATCATAAGAAATGTTTTTTTTTTTAATTGTTAGAATTGGCTAAGTCCTTCAACCTTTTTAGTTTGCAAAGAGCAATTTGGACAATTCTCTTTTTCTCTTGCATATGAACATACATTTTTGATGTTTTTTTTTGTTTTTGTCTTGCAGTCTAGAGGGATGGATCTTGTGGAGATCTTATCCTTCTTGTTCCAGCTCAGTTTTTCTACTTTAGGGAGAGTGAGTGTTAACTTTTTTGCTTAGATTCTCATGTTTAGTGTCTTTTTATTAAAGCAAATTCCTGTTGGCCTGCAGCACCACAGGCTCTACTTAAGCCCTAGTAGTAGCAGGCTTTTGAGCAGGTGTGTCAAAATCAATTTCACTGAGGGCCACTTCAGCATATTGGCCAACCTCAATGGGCCACGTTGACGGTACAAATCAGGACTGCCCAGGTTCAGTCCTCCAGTCCTCCAGACAAAAGGTTGACTTCCCTCATCAGCAGCAACTCAGTTCTGTAAAGGCTTATAATGAGTCAGTGATCCAGGTGTGTTAGATTAGTGTTTTTCAACCTTTTTTGAGCCAAGGTACATTGTTTTAATTGAAAAAATCACGAGGCACACCACCAACTAAAAATGTAAACAGATACTTTGTAGCTGCCTATATTGCATATATAGTCATTCTTATCAAAGAGTCTTGAATAAGAATCAAATAAACACAAAAAATTATTTTTATTACATTTTACATTTCTTATTTCAAATTGGACTTAACATGTCCACTTCAAAAATACACCTGAACAGAGCCACAACACTGTGGTGTTAAATTTAAAGAAGTTGTAGAAAACTTCAGTGTTTTACAAACTAATCCACAAGCATTCTTAAAGCCGGAATACAGAAAATAATTCTTATTCTGAAAGAAGCAATAATATTTGGGAAACATTTCACTTCATATTTACTGTTACAATATGAAGAGTTGCATGTACAACATGTCAGTATCTGTATATTTTACCCACCTAGTGTGAAACCTGTGCATGTTTGGATGAAAACAGCTGATTTCCTGGCAGAAATTGAAGAAAGACAAAGCTCTTCCTCAACAGCTCTCTGTTTCTCTCTGTTTTTAGTTTTTATAGTAGCCACGCTTGAGAAGCTCACTTCACACAGATATGTTGTGAGAAATGGACCCATGTTCTTTCCAACTACTGCTGAGCTTCACTGTCTTTTTCATCACTGTCATCACAGTCTTGCTAGATACAATGCTCTCACCACTACCTGTAACATGCATTACTAATTCTCTTGTTTTAATGTAAAATGCTCTGTACCTACTGCCATGTAGTGGTAAGAAAATTATATGATTATGCTGCTAGTCACTAGTACAGCAGACACTCGAAGATGGCATTATTTGCAAATAATTCATTTTCAAAAAATCTTTTAAAACCAATTACCGTATTTTTCGGACTATAGAGCGCACCATACCAGCACCTTTAATTTAAAAAAAAAACAAAAAAAAAACTGGAAGCTGCTCTCGGTTTTCCATAAGGACCTAGCAGAGGGCTGCGTCCTAATAAATCCGCTGCATATATTAAGGACGCAGCACTCCGTCTCCAAAGCCAAACCATGGTTTTCTTCACACTGAGCTTAAGTGCAGCGGCTCTATTTCCCTCCTGTACTGCCAGATCGACAGCCCCCAACTTATAAGCTGCATTATATGAGTTTGAAAACGTTTCTCTGTCGTGCCTGCTGCTAGCATGTGGTTGTTCTAAATGAAAATTGGCGCGTTCTTCTTTGATTTACAATTTTGACTTCTAATGATTCACTTTCCTGATAGAGTCCCCTGGTGGTTGAAGAAAAATCCACAGAAATGTTGCACCGGACTACAATCCGCATAGTTTGAAGCTTAGGAAAAAGTAGCAGCTTATAGTCCGGAAAATACGGTACCGTAGGTGAAATTGAATAATTTTCACAGCACACCTGACGATCACTCACGGCACACTAGTATGCCACGGAACAGTGGTTGAAAAACACTGTGTTAGAGAAGGAACACATCTAAAGTTGCAGATGGTAGCTCTGTAAAACTATACTTGGGCAACCCTACCATAAATGTATGACAATACAATGTTAAAAATAAATTAAACAACACCTCATATTGTTAAATAACTACGGAGCCCTCTAGGGGACATGGGGATTTTTTTTTTCTTTTGCGCTCCCTCGCAAAACTTTTGCGTCCGCTCGCAATAATCTATTGATCAGTCCATGCGGCATGTAAGCCTTTCTTACGGTGGCCGCCGTAATTTCTGCTTTAATACAAGCTTATGTAAGCCCAGTCCGCTGCTCAACCACTGCGGACGCAGCGATGCCGTTGTGATCAGTTGATCTGCAACTGACTGATGACCTAGCGCAGATTTTTCTGCAGATGGGGACCAGGAGGAAGTGCGTTCAGACCCCAGGGGTGTTGTGATGCTAATTTAAGTGAAACCGCTTAAGTTTTGAGGCCACAGTTAGTGGTTTTTGTCACTACGGAGAAAAATGTAGATGCATTTATCTGCTTAATTTGTGATGGGATCTGGATGCACAGTGAATATTGACTAAACCGCATAAAATGACATGGCGGGCCACATGTGTGGCCCTCGGGCCTTGAGTTTGACACGTGCTTTAGAGGCATTAGTCAAACTCACCGTCCTGCTGGAACTGACACACTCTGATCGGCCTTTCTAGACTGATTTTGTTTTTCTTGTTATACACCATGTACTGGTGGTGCTTCAGGATTACTCAGTGGAGGGGATGAGTGAGTCGTTGCTAACTTTCCTGCAGCACCTTCGGGAGTTTGGACTGGTGTTTCAGAGGAAGGTGAGACCTCTTTATTCACAAGATCCTTGTTTTCTTTTTCCAGTTTAACCCATTGATGGAAAAAGGAGAATGAATATCAGATGAGGTGTCATCATTTAATTAACTGCATAACTATCATATTTACAAATCATGACTGTTTTGATACATTCCCAAGGAGGAGTTGGTAGCGTTTGCATAATTAGTTTTCAGATGATGTGAAAGAAAATAAATAAGTGTAATCTGTCTGTAGTAGTGTGAAAAATATTTTTAGAATATAATTCCTCCACCTTGTATATTCAGAGGAAGTCCCGGCGGTACTATCCCACCAGACTGGCAATTACTTTGGCTGCTGGAGTAACTACCAGCTCCACCTCGCCATCCTCCACCAATATTGCTTCCATTCCTGGAACTAAAGATGCAGGCTTCATTGTTGTGGAAACCAATTATCGTCTCTACGCCTACACAGGTATGACTGAACATTTGTAAAAGATAGTTGGTTAAAAAAGGCCACCTCATTCCAGAATGCTTTTTGTCTTCTTTTGTTTTATAGTGTACTGGCATATGTAGCAATCAATTCAGTTTGTTTATATAGCACCAATTCATAACGTCATCTCCTGCCACTTTACAAAAAAATCATTTAAATTGAATATTACAATATATATTCAAACTGATCATTACACAGTCACACAATCTGATGTGAATAAGGTGTGGACTTTCTGTTGAGTTCATAGCACCATGTTCCCGTCAAGAACATGTTACATGTTACAGGGAAAATCCAATTCATTCACCCAACACTGTTGTCATGGCTGTTCTTTTTAGCCTAATACATTTTTATTAAAGAAAACTTTTTTTAATTCTCAACTTAACATATTGAAGATACCACACCACTGATATGCAAGCAATAGGTCCAGACCTTTAGTGATGCAGCTGCAGTTTTTTCAGGTGACAAAACTTCATTCATTCAAGCCTATGGAATCTATTCTCACTTGCTTTTGTTTTTCAGATTCAGAACTTCAGATTGCTCTGGTGGCTCTTTTCAGTGAGATGTTGTATCGCTTTTCCAATGTGGTGGTCGCTCAGCTTACAAGAGAATCCGTTCAGCAGGCCATCGCTAATGGAATTACCGCTCAGCAGGTGTGTGGCCTGTCAGGCAGTCCTGTACAGTAATGACACAGGAAAGGGAAAGTGAACAGAAGAGATCCAGAACCAAACCAAAAGCCCTTCAGTGCTCCATATTCTCACCTTTTTTACTTATTACTTGCCAGTTCTCCAGAGATTAAGGTAAGGTAATTTTATTTATATAGCACATTTTCAGCAACAAGGCAGATCATAGTACTTGTTCTATTGGCATAATCAGGTAATTCACCCACTAATATGATGCATTCTATTCCATTTTTAATGTACTAGTAAACTAAATAAATAGGAAATAAAATTTAGTGTTGCATACGAATTATGTACTTAATAATGGTTTTAAAACATAAAAAGAATTATGCATTTAGAAATTTCCTACATATTATCAGGCTATCACTTATGTTTGTCTATCACTTATGTGTATAAGAAAATAGACCTACACACAGATTGTCACAAAACACTGATGACTTTTAATTGGTAGATAACTTAAGATTATCATAATCCAAAAAAACGGAGGCTGTACTAAACAAAAGATACCTATAATGTATAGGTTTCTTAATTATCCTGCCCAACGTGTGGCTCTGTGTCTGCGCTGATAAAGTTTATACTATGCAGGGTTTCCCCTAGAAAAGCCGCTCAGCCTGGCGGTGGGGATTGGGGGGGTGCGCGCAATCCGTAGAGAGTCCGACAATTCTGTTGGGGGGGGCATAATCCGTAGAGAGTCCGACAATTCTGTTGGGGGGTGGGGGGTGACTTAACGCGAGCCAATCAGAAAGCACGGATCAACCGCCTGCTTTCTGAGGGGAAATTACCGAGGGGAATCCCAAACAGCTGAAACGCTAGGCCTGGCGGCAGGGCTAGCTAGGCCTGGCAGGCGCCATGCCTATAATACACTGGGGGAAACCCTGCTATGTGTTCCTCAGTTAGTCATTAGTCAACCAATGGTTCAGCCTGTGGAGGAGCTTTCACACTCACCTTTCAGTCACACAGCAACATGGTTTTATTTTTTTATTCTTGTTTTTATTATTGCGGTAACATGATGCATCAAACTGTGCTATATCAAATGCTTGCTGTGGAGAGATCAGAAAAGCTCGTCCTATAGAGCTCGGACAACCAAAACAGTCTCTTTGGTGCTTATTAAAAATTCAATGGACACAAAATGAAAGAGCTACTAAAGCCACATAAAGTAAATCTAAATCAAATTATTTAGCAGCACCGATATCTTCTATAAACAAATGTTAAATTTTCTTTATCTGTGTTAAAATATTACCATTTATGAGACTCCTGAAGGCCTCAGGGCCTGAAGCAGCTGCTGACTCGAGTTGGATTTAACAGAAGAGCAAATGATCAATATTTCTTTAATTGTACTTTTTGATTTGATGTTTTTAAGACTATAGTTGTGGGTTTAAATAGTATTTTACTGGTGATGTTATCTGGTAATATTTTACATTGCCTTTTTCTTTTAGTACGATTTGCCGCCTCTGCTCCAAACCAACAGGCTCTAAGCCCAACCAACAGGCTTAAGTTTTCTGGGGGAAAGGCTGCTTAGAAAATTGTGATTTCTTTCACATTTCTATTTTTAATAAATGTGCAACATATCTGAATATTTTTCTACATTAGAGGGGCATTTTTCTATTTTTCAAAATTGCATTTGTACATATTGTGAAATATGTGGTGTACAGATTAAATATTTTTAGTTTTAATGATGTATATATAAAATTAATATACCAGGGAAAAACATGCTCTTCACATGACATTTCTTGTACTGTGTTATTTGAACATTGTGTTTTATTAGATCATCCACTTTCTAAGGACCAGAGCTCACCCTGTCCTGCTGACACAGGTATTGTTGGCTCACTTTTAAAGAAAGAAATGATGTCCTGGTGACATCTTAAGACACCACACAGGCCCTTTATTTTGCTTGGATGTGTTTCAGACCCCAGTGCTGCCTCCAACTATAACAGACCAGATCAGACTGTGGGAGCTCGAGAGAGATCGTCTGCAATTCACGGAGGGTGAGTCCTGTCTAAGCCCAGGGTACTGTTAGACAAAATAGAACTATTCATTACTGTCCCACATTAGGTAAATTTCAGTGGAACAACAGCAAAGTGACAGATAATCAAAGCATGTAGAGCAGGGGTCCCCAAACGTTTTCCTATGAGGGCCACTTAACTTTTCCCTTCTCTGGTGGGGGGCCGGAGTCGGTTTGTAACAGAAAAAGTGTGACGATTGCAGGAGTGCCTAAATGTAAAAATGTATTTTCCAGAAAACACAATCAAATAACCCCCTCTGGGTTCTTCACAGAAAAAGTCTGTAAATAAATAATACTAATAATAAAATAAATAATAACCAAATCTCTCTGGGTTCTTCTCAGAAAAAATCCAGGAAGGGATTTCCCCCCTTTTTATCATTTTATCATGTGTGTAATCTTTATTTAAAGGCCAAGCATTAAAAGAAATGAAAAGTAAAGAAAAGAATTTAATGAAACAAAAGAAAAATACAAGATGAAATTGAGTCTTCTCATTATGAACACCATTTGTTTTCACAATTGACAGTGTGGGAATCATTCAGCAAATGAATTAATTGTTTATTGATTACAAAACGTCATCATCAGGAAACATGTCGTTTTTATGTTTGTCATAGGTTATTTTCACCAGCTCATAGCTGACAAAAGCAGTGTGAAATGTCTTAAGAACCAAACGTTGAAGGCATGGAATGATGCAGCCTGTGAAAAGGCAAAAAAGAATAAACACAGTCAGAATTGGTGTGACAATCTTCATCTATAAGTTCCTTCCTGGCCCGGAAGTGAGCCAAGAAAGCAAATCAAAGAAGTTGATCTTTGTGTTACTCCATCCGCATAGCGTTTGAGCTCCTCCAGCTCATGTAGGGCATCAGAAATAGTCCATTAACTTTTCTCCGCCGTTCCACACAGGAAGTACCAGTCTGCTATCAGCCTGGAACCATGGCTTCCACACATTATGGCACTGTACAGCGTCCTCTCGTCCGATGCTTGATGTTGAAGCTCCTCTTCTGAAGCTCCTCTTCTGAAGCAGGTTGTCACAGTCTGGATTGTCCTTCCAGACTTTGCAGTCGGGGGTCGCCCTTTGACCCCTGCAGCCAATGCAGGCGATGGAATCCGGTGTCGTTTCGCAGTAGATGTAAACTTTGTTACACCAAGGTAACATCCCAAGTGAAATGTGTCCGTCGTTGAAAATGCAGCTCCTCAGAGACCCGGGTTTAGCTCCTGCTAAAGAAATGGTCTCTGGTATTTTCCATGCAGCTTGTGGTAACGGTGTAAACGGAAGTACGTCGGCATCAAAGGAACAGTTCATAGCTCCAAAAAGTCCTTTCGCAGCATCTCCTCTCCTCATCCTTTCGGTGGTGGCACGCTGCGTCGTGGTTGGGTGCTCAGGCCATAGAGACACATCTGATTGTCATCTGTGATGGGTCCTGCACCCAGACCTGAGTTGTGTGTGGCGAGTGGTAGTTGTGCACACACATAGCAATTTACTTCTTTCTTTTCATGTGCAGTTCTGTTCATCAATTGCCACCAGAGGTTGGTACCATAGTCATGTGGGTGGAAAGTGAGGTCACTTCCTCCTCCAAACGTCAGACATGCTGCAGTCACAACGCAGTAGAAGATCCATCTGTGATATGGAGTCGCCATTGTTGCTCAGCGCGCAGAGATGTCAAAACCCCCAAATTAAGGAAATGAGACTTTTAAGCGTTTGTTCACAGGGTTTGAGACGAACTACACTAAAAGTAGGACCCCTTTGTAGCCCTGACTCGATGACGAATTAAGGGTTCAACACTCTCTGCTGCTTCTTGTGACTGAGATGAGGTGGGTCTTTCAGCGTTTCAAACAGCTGTTGTTGTGGTCATCAGCACTTGGACCGGTTCCTCCCACCGTGGACTCGCCCAGTTCTTTCGTTTGATGACCTTTATGACTCCTCTCGAGCCAGTCACCTGGCTCGAGAGGAGTGGCCTCCTGCAAGGGAAGAGAACCAGAAGGCAGTAAAATTGCACTGGACATTTCCTTCAGTTCCAGAGTTCTGATCATATAGTCTGCTAATGTTTGTTCTTCATTAGCTTTCTGTAAGTCTGAAGCAAACAGACGCAATCTGTAAGCTCTCCCATGAATTATTTCAAAAAGTGTTAAACCATCTGCTGTCGGGGTGATTCTCATAAAAAGAGCTTCACCAAGTCTAAACATCCTGGCCAGGGTCGGTCAGTGTCTGCCATGTACTCTGTGTGTGATGGGCACAGTGGTTTTTCAATATCATTCCCAAGTGACTATCCATGTTTTTGTATCACTTGTTACTGTAATCAGTCTGTGGAATGTGGTGTGTTGGCAGCTTTAAACTTTGCTACTGTCAACTGCATCTTGCTTGCTGAACTATTTCAACCCACTTAAAAAAAACATAAATCATCATCTAAAATTCATAACCATAAAGTTTTCTAAGTAAGAATCTTCATATCTCCCCCCTTTTGAAACATGGCATCGCCCATGTTTTACAATCACGTTAGCTTCAAATGAAGTTTGTGGGAGGACTAATAGTTAATTCAGATGAACACACAGGTTTACTGTTTTTAAAAGAATTTTCAGCAAAGACATATTTTAAGTACAAGTTCACTTTTCAATTCATCAGCCTTTAGGGTTTGTATTTGTATTTTCCACAAAAATAAAATAAAATAAAAACATCTTTAATTCAAACCAAATCTCAACATTTGCATTTTTGTTTCTCCAAAAATAAAAAAAATAAAAAACACACCTTTAACTCAAATCAAATCAAAACCTCAAATTTAAGGTTTTTTCTTCTTGAATATATTCCCAATCATCAGTATTTAATAGCCATTAGCATTTAACAAGTTTCTTAAAGTCTGACTTTTTCTTAACCTTACATTTCAGACAAGTTAACAACAACATAAAGTTTTAATATTTTAAATTTAGCGGTCAATCATTTTACCCATTACTCAATCTTGTAGTAAAATTTCCATCTTTAAACACATCATGTTTCTTAATTTATCCCAAAATAAAAACACAATCATTTAACAAGTTTCAGACTTTCAGTTAAAATTCAAAGAAATGCGTCACAATATTTCAACAATTGTTACCCAATATTATTAAGGAGTCTTAAATCTCGTTCTTATTCAAAACCCATATAGATGTGTAACATCTTAAACGTAGTAGTCTCTTTTTTATTTTGCACAACCTTTAACCTTTAAAATATAATATGTAAGTTCATGTTAATTTCATTTAAAACACGTCTCACCGGAGAACAATGGATTTCTCTAAACCTGTTGATCTCAGTGCTGTAGACTGTCAAGTCAGCGGTCAGCCCTCCTCTCAAGGCCTAAGAGAGTTAGAGGCTGGATAATGTCCAGGTCGGCACCTTACTCTGACCGCTGACCCGCCAGACAGACAGCCAAAGGATCATTTCACCAAGTTGGTTTTATAACCGCGACATAATAAATTAAACATTGTTCTCTGAGGAAAATTTTATTATTTAAGTTTTACCTTCAGCTCCTCCTCCAGGAAAGTCACTTTTATCATGTAAAAAGGTTGTTCCCATGTTTTTTATTTTCAGTGAGATTTCTCTGTAGAGTTTTTTCTGTAAAAGTGTAGGAATTTTTTTTTTTAAAAGGGAAAAAAAATAACAAAATCAAACACCAGTATTTCTTAAAACGAAAAACAAACTTCTCACTTGTGAGGTTTAAACCTAATCTTTTAACAACATTAAAAAATTATTTTGCATGCACTGGTTTCGTACAAAACTTCAATTTATTTCATGGTTTTACCCAACGTGTAATAAGCTTTTGTATGGTTGTTAGAAAAGGCAGAGGTTTCTAAACCTCCAAATTCATCCAGGTGAAAGAATTTGATCATTTCACAGCTTTTCCTGACCTCTTCTAAGGTACAGGGTCTAAAAACATACAAATTGTGTTCACCGTCCTCTAGTGAGGAGTACAGTCAAGCTGCTGGGACTGCAGCCGCTGATACCGGGGCAGATGGAGCTGCGGCAGGGGGAGGGGCGGCTGCAGGAGCTCGCACTCCCCACACCGCTACAAGATTGACTTTATTACCTTCTGTTTCTACAAATAAGATTTGTGCTTCTACAAATTTTTCTTTATTTAAATTAGGTCCAGGTTCGTTGACTCCTAGAGAGTCCTATGAACTGGAGATTCTTTTCAGCAGGCCAGCAATTAAAAATACCTTGTTGTGGTATTCCCCGCTTCAACTCTTTCGAGTGGGAGAATCTTGCCTTTGCATCCACAAGAGGTTTGCTGCTTACAACCCTACTGTTTTATATGAGGTAAAATACTGAGTGGTGTTTAAACCTCCAATCACTCACACTTTCAAGTCTTTTTCCCATTTTTTTATTATGTGTACAGTGCTTCCAGGAAACCTAGACAGCATGTACTGTTCTTCCCCTTCGGGGCCCTCAGCGAGTGAGGAATTACAAAACTTTGTGTTACCCATTATTTAAAACACTTGAAATTTTAGCTTCAGAACCTTGTTTTGGCTTCAGAATATTGTATAATGTGCGCTCTCAGAGAAAGTGCCGTAGGTCAGCGCTCAGTGCCTTCTGAAGAACAGGCTTCTACTTGGAGCCTGGCTTCCAAGCGGTTCTTCACTTAGGAGACTAATTTCCGAAGACAGAGTTTTACTCTCAGAGAGAGACACACCATTCACTCCTTCATGCACACCAACACAGCAGCAAATGACACAGCAGTAAATATCAGCACAGTAATGACAGGGCAACATTCAAACTTCCTAGTCACACCAGGAGTTACCCTTATGGGGCCTCCTCAAAGTAAGGGGGCTCTAAGAGCCTTACCTTTTGCCTTTAGTTGAAACTCAGCTGGGACTCCCTTTTAACCTTCAAAGTTTTAGTAGGACGCTGCCTATCAAGGGTACTCAAACCTCTAAAAAGCCATGTTAATTCACCTACGTTTCTGTAGTTTTCGGGTTGTCCAGTCGGATCTCGTCACTCAGTCGTTGGCAGACAAAGTCGGACCTCTGCCGCTGGCCCAGCAAAGAATTCACTTCCTGGGACTTTCTTTCCAGGTCCAATTGACTTCTGGCCGTGCACGGATTCAGCGCGTCTTCCTCTGCCTGTCAGCGATTTTGTGAGAGATCCCGGGTTTCGGCACCAAGTTATGATAGGTATTTTTCCTTGAACCTACATTAAAAGAACCACAGACAACGTATATGAATAATTCTGACCAAAACTTCTGCAGAAGGAGAAGGCGGATCTACTCCTCCGAGTAGATCACAGAGCGTTCTGCCGTATCTCTGCTCGAGCAGGACTTTTATTTGGAATAACAAAAGTCAGAAAAGATGAACAATGAAGTCAGAAATGATAACAATGAAACAGACGACAGGCTGGCTGGCTCTATCTAACACACAGGTCATCTAGTTCTTTCAAACTCTGAAGGGAACAATAACAAAGTTATACAGCAATCAAAAAGTATTCGCAACTGATTCACATTAGACTGAATGTTGATTAATATTAGACTGAATATGAACTAAAGAAATAGACAAAAATGATAATACCGAAAAATCTCTAAAAGATTATAGTCCTTATTTTCCTAACTATGAGCCACACTGGACTAAGCCACAACCCCAAAGTGTTTTTTTAAAACCAGTAAACATACACATCTAAGCCTCAGATATCTCTGCCGATCCAGGTTTTTCACAATGATGCAGCAGCAGCAGAGGGGGGCGGACACCCAACATTTGAGTAAAAACAGGTCAATTGCAGTGGCGCAAAAAGTGGGTATGCAGCGCATGCAACGCATAGGCTGCACCAAAGGGGGCGTTAAAACCCCGTCTGGAGGGGGGGCGGCCGATGTTTTCAGCGCGCCTTACGCTCCTTCACCTCGCGCACGTAACGAGGTATATGTAGCAAGTTTTACCCTTCATGTATCGTCGTGGAGGGGGGGGCGAGAGTATGCGAAAATGTATGTTTTCGCGTACACCTGGATAATGTGTAGTTGTGCCCCTGGTCAATTGAATATCACATTAATTAGGTTGAAAAAGAAAACTTTGCCAAGTTTAGATTTAACAGAACTTATTACGGTAGTTTCCGAATGGTAACTGTAACAGTAAAAGTGCTGATCCTTCGTGTTGCTACTAGCATGTGCTAAATCAGTGGTCCCAACCTTTTTAATAACGCGGTCCGGTCAAGACTTGGGGTTGGGGTGTATGAACAGTCAGATAAGGCTTCTGCATGTTGGTGTTCCCACTAAATACTGAATATGCCCTACTTGGGTTGTCTTGGCCCTTTTATCGCAGCCTGTGGGGTTTTCCCTGACTGGGAACGAGAATACCTGTTGAATGTGACAGGTAGCCAATCAGAAAGCGCGGTGACGTAAGAACAGAGGGGAATCCCAAACAGCTGACATATCACGCAACTGAGAGTCCGATGGATATCGGAGATATGTGTAAATGTTTATTATTAAATCTAAAGGTCATTATTATGTTTATTCAGTTAAAAATGTTAACTATAAAGAAACATATTCACCTCCAAATCATAATGCAGCAAATAGAGCGATTGCTCCCGTCGTCTTTCATCCACCGCCTTTTCTTTTTGTTACGTCTTTTATCTCTTGTATGACTCCACAAACTATCACTATTGCTTCTGCATCGTCATTCGTGTTTGGTTATTCTAAATTCCCGCTATGTTGGGGAGAGTTACTGGATTATCCTCTGGAATCGGGATGTTCGTGACTGGAATCGGTTTATGTTGCTCCTGCCTTGTACACATGAACCGATCGAACCTTTTCCCGACCACTGCCCAAACGCTCTCAGTCTCTGGTCTTTGCAAAGAAACTTTCCAAAGACATCTGATATGTTTCTTACTCATTCAGCCCCCTGGTGGTTGAAGAAAAATCCAGATATAATTGGCTTGTAGTTCGGAAAATACAGTAAATGAAAAAAATTTGAATGCTCTCTGGTATTGTTCAGGGGGCCGGACCAAATGTGGAGGCGGGCCGGATCCGGCCCGTGGACCGTAGTTTGGGGACCACTGATGTAGAATCACACAAAGATAAAGTTTTTTTTTTTAAATTAATAACATACTGATAAAATTGTCATTGTGATTCTACCCTGGTGGGATTTAGGGCTGAGCCACATCATGTCATTCACTGTAATACCGCTATAAAAAACCTGCTCAGGAAAATGAACTTTTTTGTGAAATGCTTATTTAAATGCTAATTTATGGCGTAAATACGTCACCCCATCACACAGCAATATTCTAGTTGTAAAGATGAAGGCAAACAGGGCTAAACCACCATAAAAACAAAGAAGAAGCTAGATTACAGTCTAAACTAAACTAATTCTATTTCAGATAGAATTAGCTAGTTATTATAGTGTAAGCGTGAAAATTGGAGTTATGAGAATGTAAAATGTTCGCATTCAGCCAAACTGAACGTTGCGGGAAGAAAAACAACAACCATGACGAACTATAATGAGGATTAAGTTGTTAATATGTTGCTCCGGCCGGACAACAACTTAAAAAATGCAAGCTAAGCTCCACCGTTAGCCTCCATGTTAATTTCCGCAAACACTGAGCACTATTCTATCTATTTCAGATAGAATTAGCTAGTTATTATAGTGTAAGCGTGAAAATTGGAGTTATGAGAATGTAAAATGTTCGCATTCAGCCAAACTGAACGTTGCGGGAAGAAAAACAACCATGACGAACTATAATGAGGATTAAGTTGTTAATATGTTGCTCCGGCCGGACAACAACTTAAAAAATGCAAGCTAAGCTCCACCGTTAGCCTCCATGTTAATTTCCGCAAACACTGAGCACTTCTTCTTTTTATGGCGGTTGGCAGAACACTGAACGCTGACACTATTGCGCCCTCTACTGCGCATGCGGGACACTTTCAGGTTGTTTGCCCGTTCAGACTGTAGAACACATACAGGTTGCATTTACTGGCAGAGTGAATGGCCCCGGCAAAAAAATTGGAATTGCCAAAAAATCGGAATTGTGTCACTTCAGGCTGCAGTGTGAATGCACCCAGTGTTGCATAGGCGTTTTCGCTCGGATTATACAGTTTCATTCACCATGTCAGAGGATGACAGGTCAGCCACATCCAGCCAGGAGCTTCAGCGAGGGGCTGAGAACAGCCTACGTTTTCTGTTTGTTTCGAACAGGGGAATCCCACTCTCTCCGCCCTTCTGCAACACCGCCCGCTAGTCGTTTACACTGTGGGCTCGCCGCTATGAGGTTATTGAGCAGGCTCGTTATAAAGACAGTACCGTGAATTTGGACGCTAATCTGGCTCTGAAATTACCAACCCTGTTGCCACCTGAACTTTTTATAGTGTGGGACAATTTACCCAAGGAGACACAAAGTTCATTTGAGGCTACCAAAAAGCATCTCCAGGACGCATTCGGAGGATGTCATTGTCTCTTTTCAGACTTTTCCCATTGCATGTCATCTTCTGCCAAATGAAGCGATAGAAGTCTATGCTGCAGATATGTTGTCTAGTGCAGTGGTCCCCAAACCCCGGTCCGTGGACCAGTACCGGTCAGTGGACTTATTGGTACCGGGCCACGCAAGAAATAATTAATTAATGTATTTATTTTGAAAATCTTTTTACCGGATTCTCTCGGTTACTTTCACGCCAACACTGAGCCCACAAGAACCAAAATGAGTAAGAAACAGATCAGATGTCTTTGGAAAGTTTCTTTGCAAAGGGGAAAAGGCCCAGAGAAGAGACAAGAGAATGGATTTATCCCGGACCAGTAGGTGAGTCCCACATTACAAGCCGCTCTGCACAACATGCGGCGACCGGCTGCTAATGAGGCAATGAAGCTTCAAGCTGCTTCGCCACATGGAGACCAAGCAGGCTGTGCTCAAGCAACACAGCTCGGGTGTCATTGTCTCTCATCACTCCCAGATGTGACAGTCTCATTGCAGAGAAACAAGCTCAGAGCTCCCATTAGTCATTATCGTGAGTTAAAATTTTCAGGAAAGTAAAATGTTCGTTTTTGTGGCGCATCAGAGAAACAAGCTCAGAGCTCCCATTAGTCATTATCGTGAGTTAAAATTTTCAGGAAAGTAAAATGTTTGTTTTTGTGGCGCATCTGTATCTTATTTTGAAAGGATATGTAAACGTTACCATAGCGGCCAGAGTCAGAGCGCGTTTGGGCAGTGGTCGAGAGGAGATTAGAGCTTGTGAGTCTTAAGTCTGGTTTAGACGGAAAGATTTAAGGATTGTCGGCTGATTCTCCAAACCTCTGTGACCACAGAGCTCATAAAGTACAGCAGGTTTGATCAGTTTGTGTCTCCAGCTACACGGCAGGAGCAACATGAACCGATTCCAGTCACAAACATCCCGATTCCAGAAGAAAATCCACAAAACCCCCAACATAGCATACAGGAATTTAGAATAACCAAACACGGATGACGATGTAGAAGCAATAGTGATAGTTTGTGGAGTCATTTTAAGAGATGTAATAAAAAGAAAAGGCGGTGGATGAAAGACGACGAGAGCAGTCGCTCTATCTGCTGCACTATGATTTGGAGGTGAATATGTTTTTTCATAGGCAACATTTTTAACTGAATAAACACAGACATATATAATAATGACCTTTACATATAATAAACATTTCCACATATCATCTCCGATATCCACCGGACTCTCAGTTGCGTGAAATGTCAGCTGTTTGGGATTCCCCTCTGTTCTTATGTCACTTTGCTTTCTGATTGGCTACCTGTCACATTCAACAGGTTGTATTCTCGTTCCCAGTCTGGGAAAACCCCACAGGCTGCGATAAAAGGGCCAAGACAATCCAAATTGGGTATAGTCAGGATTTAGCGGGAGCACCAACTTTCACGCCATCCTCCCACCCCACCCCCAACCCGGGCTGCAGCAAAATTTTCCAAGTCTTGACCGGTCTCCGGTAATAAAAAGGTTGGGGACCACTGGTCTAGTGAAAGAGGCATTCCCTGATTTTGAGAAAAATGCGAGTGAGTACATGAAATGTCCCGTTTCATTGCTGGTTTGGAGCAGGAGCTACAGATCAAGTGCCACGAGAGTGGGGTGAAGACATTTCAGGAGGCTTTTGAGGTTGCAGCACGAGCAGAGCGAGCTTGTCAGACTGCTCATTATCATTATTGCCATGAGAATCTATACAGCCGGGGGTATAGATCTGGTTCCCCTTATTTCAGGGCCAGCAGTGGAAAATATTCACGGTCCAGTGGCTTCTACAATGAGGACAATAGAGGATGTTGCCAATATGGGAGACACCAATATGAATGGAGGCAGAGAAGCCAAAGCCCTCAACGAAAACATGTCTCATTTCAAGACCAAAAATTCATGGCACGTCCACCCATAGACATTAATACGTAGACGCCTCATGGAGCGCTGAGTCGTACTTAAAAGCGTCCGCCATCTTCTATGTGGTAGCAGGGTGATTGGAGCTCCTTAAGTCCTGTGCTGTGTGTTTCAACCGTTTTACAAAACAAACTGGATTCATTAGGATTACCTTCCCCAGGTAAGGATGAAAGATCAGAATTACTCGACTTTGCAGCCAGAAATTCGCTTCTAAACAACCTGAAAATATTTCCTATGTAGCTGATTGTTAGCGTAGCAGCTAACGTTTTCATACTGTTTTCTAATGAGAGAGAGAGCTGATGAAAAACCGCCGTTAGAGGATAGGTTAATTAAAAACCAGAGGATTTAGTAAGAAAAGGTCAGGATCAGAGCTGGAGCTGCTGTTCTTCAGTCTCTATTTCCAGCTCAGCTTCACCATGTCAGTATTTAGCTATAAAGATGCTACGAGTCAGAGACCAACATGCTGAAAATGTATTTTTCTGAATGTAAAAGAAACGTATACGAAACATATATCGTATGTACTTTCTATTACACTTTTGGATAATTTCTCTTTATCCTTGGCTTTAGCCTGTGAACCAGGACATCTCAGAAGTCATTGATTTCTCCCAGTGTGACCAGCAGACTGAAGCCCTGCATGTGACCAGGGTTCCCAGTATAATAAATAAATGTTTTATTCTTTAACTTTTTGTGTATTTTTAAATATCTCAATTTGAAGTATTAGTGTATTAATGTAGCTTATGTAATGAAATAAAAATAATTTACTCTGTTAGAATTATTTTCACTCTTTGCTGTCAATAGCAGAGTTGCCATACTGTAAATACAGTACAGACGAAAGTTTGGACACACATTTTCATTCAGAGTTTTCTTCATTTTCATGACTATGAAAATTGTAGCTTCACATTGAAGGCATCAAAACTATGAATTAACATGTGAAGATGTGTACTAAACAAAAAAGTGTAAAACTGAAAATATGCCTTATTTTCTAGTTTCTTCAAAGTAGCAGCCTTTTGCTGTGATTACTGCTTTGCACACACTCTGCATTCTCTTAATGAGTTTCAAGAGGTTGTCACCTGAAATGGTTTTCACTTCACAGGTTGTGCCCTGTCAAGTTAATAAGTGGGATTTCTTGCTTTATAAATGGGGTTGGGACCATCAGTTGTGTTGTGCAGAAGTCAGGTGGACACACAGCTGATAGTCCTACTGAATAGAGTGTTAGAATTTGTATTATGGCAAGACAAAAGCAGCTATGTAAAGAAAAACAAGTGGCCATCATTACTTTAAGAAATGAAGGTCAGTCAGTCTGAAAAATTGGGAAATCTTTGAAAGTGTCCCCAAGTGCAGTTACAGAACCCATCAAGTGCTTCAAAGAAACTGGCTCACATGAGGAAAAGAAGACCAAGAGTCACCTCTGCTGCGAAGGATAAATTCATCCAAGTCACCATCCTCAGAAATCGCAGGTTAACAGCAGCTCAGATTAGAGACCAGGTAAGAGCCACACAGAGTTCTAGCAGCAGACACATCTCTGCAACAACTATTAAGAGGAGACTGTGTGAATCAGGTCTTCATGATAGAATAGCTGCTAGGAAACCACTGCTAAGGACAGGCAACAAGCAGAAGAGACTTGTTTGGTCTAAAGGACACAAGGAATGGGCATTAGTCCAGTGGAAATCTGTGCTTTGGTCTGATGAGTCCAAATTTGTGGTCTTTGGTTCCAACCACCGTGTCTTTGTGCGATGCAGAAAAGGTGAACGGATGGACTCTACATGCCTGGTTCCCACCGTGAAGCATGGAGGAGGAGGTGTGATGGTGTGGGGGTGCTTTGGTGGTGACACTGTTGGGGATTTATTCAAAATTGAAGGCATACTGAACCAGCATGGCTACCATAGCATCTTGCAGCGGCATACTATTCCATCCGGTTTGCGTTTAGTTGGACCATCATTTATTTTTCAACAGGACAATGACCCCAAACACACCTCCAGGCTATGAAAGGGCTATTTGACCAAGAAGGAGAGTGATGGGGTGCTGCGCCAGATGACCTGGCCTCCACAATCACCGGACCTGAACCCAATCGAGATGGTTTGGGGTGAGCTGGACCGCAGAGTGAAGGCAAAAGGGCCAACAAGTGCTGAGCATCTCTGGTAACTCCTTGAAGACTGTTGGAAGATCATTTCAGGTGACTGCCTCTTGAAGCCAATCAAGAGAATGTCAAGAGTGTGTGAAGCAGTAATCACAGCAAAAGGTGGCTACTTTGAAGAACCTAGAATATTACATATTTTCAGTTTCACACATTTTTGTTAAGTATATAATTCCACATGTGTTAATTCATAGTTTTGATGCCTTCAGTGTGAATCTACAATTCTCTGTTATTCATATGTCAAGAAAACTGAATGAAAAGGTATGTCCAAACCTTTGGTCTGTACTGTATTCTCTGAAAAAACGTAAGACAAATATGTCTTATGTCATTTGACAATGACTGATTTAGAAATCAAGTCATTTCTCAATAACGTATAAAAAATAAATACAGGAAAATTATTTGTTGTCTTGAAATGTTAAATGTACATTAAATTATGGAATTATGTAAATTATTCTTTAATAAAACACTGTAGAAGTATCTGTTCATCAATTTCAATATAAAAATTATCAGAATCATTTCTATCAAATAAAACATTGTGCTCTTTATTCAGAAATGTCCCAAAACAATTAATCACATCAAAAGTTAGAAATGCTCTCTTTAGTAATTTCTTTGATTGCCAAATTTATTAATGTGTGTGAGAAAATGTGTCAATGACAGGTATTAACTTAAAATACTTTGTAGAACGGCACTTAATAAAATTTGGCCCATTCACTTGTATTACCTTACTGGCACGCATTCCACATTCAATATGGCGGACGCCGTTACGTATCGCAGCAACTGGCGTCTATGTATTAATGTCTATGCCTTCACCTATGTATCATCGCCAACCAGCTGACTACTATTCTGATCATAACCTTCCAGGCTACTCAACTGATGGCTCATACTACCAGGGAAATGAACACTAGCTGCTGAGCAGGGGCGCTCATCAAGTAAAGTCCAAATGACAGTGGAATTGCTGGAGTTGAAAATGGTGTGTCACTGCCACATGGTGGTTCCTCACCTACCATGCTAGAACTTTCAGAACCTAGCACAATGATGGCACCAGTAAGTGAAACACCTTTTACCTCATATATTATCTTGGAACTTAGAGGGGTCTGACACACACATTATGTTTGATTCAGGCTCCCACATTTCATTTTTAAGTGAAAAAACCAGAATTACTATTCCTGCACTGGCTAAAAGATCCTTGAAAAAAACCTTTATCTTATAAAAAGTGATGGGCCATAGTTTAGACACGTTAGGCACCATTGAAGTGACTCTTAAGATGGGCTCACATACCTTACACCATGATGTGCAGGTGATGAGGAATTTTAGTGAAAGCACTCTCCTTGGTGCTTTCACTAACATTGATTTTTGCCAGGGAATCTGCAATTTATATGGAGCAGAGGTTCCTCTCCTCAGAAAAACCCAGTTGGCTCCCTTAACCTGTACAGCATGTATAACAGAATGCACAGTGGTTCCACCACATTGTGAGGTCAACTGTGAAGTGTCATTGACACCTCCGACGGTAACTGTGGACATTCCTGATGTCTATGATGGCTGCCTTGAGCCTTACCAGTTGGACTTGGTTGGCATTTCGATGACCCGTACTCTATCCAAAGTAAGAAATGGTTTTGGTGTTTGCCTTCTGAACCCAACCAATGGACCTGTTACTTTACAACATGGGATGAAAGTAGGCCAGTTTTTCCCTGTCTTTAAAGAAGACATTGTTGTGAACAGTACTTCAATTCAGCCAAATAACTATATGTCGCATTGACATGGTCCAAACCACCAACTCAAATCAATTCAATCAACAGCTCCAAGTACCATTTGATCTGAATGAGGAACACTTATCTCCTATGGATATAAGTAGCCCGTACTCTATCCAAAGTAAGAAATGGTTTTGGTGTTTGCCTTCTGAACCCAACCAATGGACCTGTTACTTTACAACATGGGATGAAAGTAGGCCAGTTTTTCCCTGTCTTTAAAGAAGACATTGTTGTGAACAGTACTTCAATTCAGCCAAATAACTATATGTCGCATCGACATGGTCCAAACCACCAACTCAAATCAATTCAATCAACAGCTCCAAGTACCATTTGATCTGAATGAGGAACACTTATCTCCTATGGAAAAGTCTCAACTTAATGATCTTTTGCTAAAGTACATGGACATTTTTAGTAAAAACCCCAACGATTTTGGACGAATATACATTGTAAAGCACAAAATTGATACCAGCACTGCACCCCCTGTTCGTAAACGAGCTTACCGCACCTCACCACAAATGCAGGAGCTCATCGAATCACAGGTGAATGAAATGTTGGATAAGGGACTTATTGAAATCAGTCATAGCCCATGGGCTGCCCCTGTGGTCATGGTGAGAAAAAAGAACGGTTCATGGCGGTTTTGTCTAGATTATAGGGGTTTATATGCCGTCACCACTAAGGATGGTCATCCTTTGCCATGTACTGATGACACACTGGATGCGCTCAGAGGCTCTTTTGTTTTCAGCACCATGGACCTTTCATCAGGTTATTGGCTAGTGTAACTTGATGAACAAGACAAAATGAAAACAGCTTTCACCATAGGTACCAGTTTAATGTAATGCCAATGGGACTGGTAAATGCTCCACCTACATTTCAGTATCTGATGCAGTTGGTTTTACAAGGTCTGTCATGGAAAACCTGCCATGTTTACCTTGATGTAATTTTATACAGCAGCCAATCTGAAACTGAAACCCTCCAAATGGCACTTGGTGCAAAAAGAAGTGGTTTTTCTCAGGCGTGTTGTATCTGCTGGAGGCCTTGGGCCAGATTCCAAAAATGTTGAAAAAGTAAAGCAGTGGCCCACCCCAAACGGCCCCACAGAAGTGAGAACCTTTTTAGGTTTGTGCTCATACTATAGACGGTTTATCTATCAATATGCCAAGCTGTCTCAACCAGTTCATATACTCGCCCAAAAAGGGAAACTATTTTGTTGGACAGAAACTGAACAGAGTGCCTTTGATGGATTGCGACATGCTCTAAGGAGCGCTCACGTTCTCTCTTATCCAGACTTTTTACGTGAATTTCTGCTTTTTACGGATGCTTCAAATGTGGCCATTGGTTGTGTACTATCGCAGACAAATGACATGAATATGGAAAATGTCATTGCCTACGGTAGTCATGTCCTCATTAAAAGAGAAAAATGTTGGTCCACCTATGACAGAGCTTTGGGCTATTGTCTTGTCTATTAGGCATTTTCGCCAATATATAACTGGACACTGCTTTTGGATCATCACTGACCACAAACCTCTTCTTAGTCTGAGGAAAATGGCTTTGGACTGTGACCCAACTAAACGTAGAACCAGGTGGGCCCTTGAAATAGATCCATACGACTGGGTTGTTGAACACAGACAAGGACACAAACATGCAAATGCTGATTCAATGTCATGCCAACCATCCCCTGCAGTTGACTGTTCTACTGCCTCAAATCCCTCAAACTCTCCTCTTGTTCCAACAGTGACTGCAAATTCTATGGATATTACTGTATCGGTCCACCAGGGGGCTCAAGGTCACCCTATTGACCTCTCTTTCCTGAACAGAGACACTCACTATCTTAGACAGGCCCAGAACAACAATCCTGTGTTAAAAACTGTTCTGGAATTGGTTCTTACAAATAACAGGCCTCCCTTTGCAAAAATAAAGAAGTGCTCTGCAGAGCATAGACACTTTTGGAGGGAGTTTCCAAAACTAATTGTTAGTGACTCTCTTCTCTGTTGGCAGGTTTCGCATCCCCCTGGCGATCATGTTGTGCAGATTGTTGTTCCAAGTGGTCTGCAAAAGGAAGTGTTCAAGGCACTACATGGTCATTCTCTTGTTGAACATTTTGATGCAGTAAAGACTTTACAGTGTGCTCAAACTAGGTGCTACTGGCCTTATATGTCCCGGGATATAACTGAGTGGTGTTTAGAATGTGTGGTGTGCGAGGCACGGCGACCGCCGACGCCCTTCATCAGGCCCTTTTGAAACATGTCTCAAAACCATTTGAAAAAATAGCAATGGATTTCACTGAGTTGCCCCTCACTACTTATGGAAACAGATACATGCTTGTTGTAATGGACTAATTCACGAAGTGTATACAGGTTAATGTACTATTAACCTGTATGCACTTCCTGACCAGAGAGCCGTTACTGTAGCCAAGTGTTTGTTTGAGGACTATATTTATCGCCATTGTGTTCCCCACAGCCTACACACTGACCAGGGACGCCAGTTTGACTCAGACTTTATTAAATGTCTGTGTTTGAGTATGGGTGTACACAAAACAAGGACATCTCCATATCATTCAATGTCAAATGGAATGGTGGAACGGGCTAACAGATCAATAAAAGACCAGTTAGCCAAGTACCTTTACTCAAAAGGGGGTGAGTGGGATGAACACATGAAACAGGTTGAGTTTTCATACAACACTCCACTACAAATTTTACCCCATTCTTTTTGGTTCATGGTAGGAAGGCTCGTTTACCCGCCGATCTTTTCCCTAGTGCTCCCACTAACAATGAGCAAACACCTACATGTGCACCTAATGAGTATGCTACTAGTCTCCTGTGTGTGTTCTGTGTTCTGCTTTTGACACTACAGCTGCTAAAATCGCTGCTCAGCCATACAACAGAAGCACTATTATGACAGGCAAGTGAGACATGAAGCTTGTGATCCTGGGGATCTAATGTGGGCTGACATCCCCACTTTGTCTAGACATAAGTTGGCTCCTAGTTGGACTGGTCCTTTCAAAGTTTTAAAACGGCTAGATTTTGAGTCGGACATAGGTGTTAACTATGAGGTGTTAGATCAACTTAACCCCAGAGTTAAACCCAAAGTTGTCATTACAACCGTCTCAAGCTGTATAGGTCCCCTGTACCCAGGTCATCTGTGACAGATGCTCCACCATGTATTGGGCCCCCCACTCGTAACCACCCTCTCAGGCTCTAGGCCTTGGACATTTGAGTATAGTAGTATGGCAACACTTGACATGGCACATGATACTCAATCTAGAGGTCAAAATGAGGGCAATATTCCAGCTGCAGTAGCAGGCCCACCAGACAGTGCAGTTCCAACCCCAGTGAAACAAACTAGGTCCCAGCGTCCCATTCGTCCTCCAGACGGGTATACCCCTGACTTCTGAAAGGTTATTTTACTTTATTTTTTTCCACCTTCTTCACTGTTAAGCTATGACTTTTGGTTACTCTGATGTTCTGTTCAGAACGGTTTTTGAAGTCGCATTGTGATAATTTTTTTTCTCTTCCTTGTTTCCTGTGTTAACAGTTCATTCCTGTAAAAGTATAATTCTAGAATTCTAGTTTATGAAAATGGCTGTTTTCTTGTACTAAATCACCCTATTTTTTTTGCTATGTTTTGAAGAGGGGACGCTTCCTTTGTTGTAAGGGGGAAGTAGTGTAAGCGTGAAAATTGGAGTTATGAGAATGTAAAATGTTTTATTTTGAAAGGCTCCCAGGATGGGGGAGAGGGGTGAACGTTCGGGAACAGGTGAGGGCCGGTCAAAATTAAATGTTCGACACTGAGAAAGAGCTCAATTATTTTCTGTGGATTATTCTACAAAGGAGAATCATAGTAACTGGACACCCACGAGTCTTACAATAGTAGTATAGTAGACGCAGTATGGTAGTATTATGGCCGCTGCAGCTGCAGCTTCCGTACTGTAGTTACCTGGTTGCACGGAGCTCCAAGTACCCCGCTGCAGCAAATAATAAGAGTCAGGGCCAGATCACATGACAGACCAATACCATATTTGGAAATGGGTCCGTTGTACTCTGGTCTTGTGTGAAATTCTGTTCCTCTCTTGGGGACCTTGGACTAGGCCAACTACAGGTTGTGTACCAGGCAATTGTTGAGCGCTTTTTAACTTTTCAACTCCCCACTTGTTATGGTCACATGAGCTGCAGAATAAAAGACAAACTTTTAAGACTACTTTCAAGGCAGGTAAAATCTTTCTAATTATGTTTTGTTCATTTCTTTTTAACGGGGAAACTTGCAAACTCAGCATCAGATAAACTACTTCTCTAACTGTAAGAGAATAAGGGATGGTATTGAGCTCATAACCTGGACACAATTAGCTAAAAATGTTT
The DNA here is from genome assembly GCA_033032245.1 of Poecilia picta. Taxonomy (NCBI): domain Eukaryota; kingdom Metazoa; phylum Chordata; class Actinopteri; order Cyprinodontiformes; family Poeciliidae; genus Poecilia; species Poecilia picta. The sequence goes on along the minus strand of CM065363.1, from coordinate 26,111,412 downwards.
TTTCTCTCTCTCTCTCTCTTTCAGGAGTGCTCTACAATCAGTTCCTGTCCCAAGCAGACTTTGAGGTGCTGCGAGACAGAGCTCAGGTTGGAACAGACTTTCTGACAAATAATGCCATCCTGTCTCAGTTTGAAAAATATTCAGCAGCTGACAAGTATTCCTCTGAATATTTAGTCAACTGTCACATGTGGGGGAATTTTTCTGCCATAGAGCACATCATTGAGAGCACAGATTTTCAGTCTGAAAGCAGGGTTACATGTCTTTCTTTTCAAAATTTTTAATACTTTGTTTACATTTTCATCTAAGAAAATGAAAATGCAAGCTTAAATTATATTTATCTTGATAAATGTTAAATTATATTTAGATACATCTAAATGTATATATTTATACTTATCTAAATATATACATTTAGGTAGATGTCATGACTATGTTGATCAGAAGGCTGTTGGCAATCAGTAGCACACTGCTGACGGATGATCAGTGTCCTATGGAGCAGAAAGCTGAGGTTGTTGTTTCTCTCTTCTCCAGTGGGTGGCACAGGTTGCTACAGTTGATAGAGGCCACACTGGGACACCTGCTAGAAGGAAACAAATGCATCCAGTACAACACTTTCATTCTATTGGTTGAGAGGTTGCCAGTTGACGGTGCTTTTTTTAAGCAAGCAGAGAGTTCTGCAAGAGCATGAGAGGTTTTGAGTACATTACAAGTTTTGAAGAACAATGACATGAAGTCCTGCTTTCGAAATGAAAAGGAAAAAGTAAGCAAAAGTTTTGAGAACAAAAGACATGTAATCTTGCTTTCAGACTGAAAATATGTGCTCTCAAATTATGGCAGAAAATTTCCCCCATTGTCACACACCAACATATTGTTTCCAAGGAGTTATCCCAGTCTCAAAACTTAGCTGAAGCTACACAGAAATGGTTTGAGGACAGCAAGGTGGATATTCTGTAATGGCTCAGTCAAAGCCCAGACCTGAGTGCAATAGAAAAAATGGCTGGCAGTTTCATTATTTTGTAGGAATTAGTTTTCATTTTTACATTAAAGGTTTTTTGTAAATTTTTCATAAAATTATTTCATAATAAATTTGATTGAATGTACCGTATTTTCCACACTATAAGGCGCACCTAAAAACCTTAAATTTCCTCAAAAGCGGACAGTGCGCCTTATAATCCAGTGCGCCTTATATGTGGACTAATATTGAGCCAGAACAGGTCTAGCTACTACGGTAAGCAGCCGCCGACTTCATTTTCGCCCATAGAAGAAGAAGTGCGCGGTGCATGCTGGGATAGTTGTCAGAACGCTGGTTTGTTAATAAAGTTTGATAATACATTTAAAGCCGGGGGGGAGAGAGACAAAGGCTGCGGCGACAGCGTGGCGGTTGGTCTGTGTTACCCAGAAAGCAGTTGGGCACAATATTGTAACACCAACACCGTGAGTGAAACAACTACTGGGGTAACTACAATATGAAGTAGTGGGGGACCACTTCTTTACAAATGTGGATGTGTAATAAAAGAGTATGGAACAAATTGGCAACCCAAACTGAAGCGTCTAGTCTATGTGCCTTATAATGCAGTGCCCCTTATACGGTATATGAAAAAAGTTTTAAAACAGGCCATTTGTTGAAGGTGCGCCTTATAATCCGGTGCGCCTTATAGTGTGGAAAATACGGTAATTGATTTGCAACATCCTGGTTTTGTGCTGTTCTGATGTTGTTTAATCAAGCTGTCATTGTGCAGGGTTTGGGCTGCCTGGTGTGGCAGGATGTTGCTCACAGGGTGATGGTGGTGACATCACATGGACACAGCGAGGTCAAGAGGTTCTGGAAACGACAGAGGTCTCACATATAGCCAGAAGAAGCTGTTTGCTGTCCAGTGACCCTGCCTATGTTTACTACCGTCAGTTTGGAAACTTGTATATTCTCACTTTATTATTAAATAAATTAATCATATTTGTTGATTTATTTTAGTGGATTTCTGTTGTAGGAATTTTGTACTATTATTAAATTGTGCCTCTTGTTGATAAGGAATCCTCTGACAGTTTCAACACTATATTGCAATCATGTTAAACATAATCTGGCATTTGTGATGCATAAGCAAATTATTGTCTTTAAACAGTTTTGCAATTGATCTAAGATTTAGATTAATCTAATCTTAGTCTGATTAGATTAAGATTTCACACTTGTAATACAACCAGATTAAAAATGTGAAATATTCATACTTTTATTTTAAAAATGAAGTTCACATTTATTACACAGAGTAACGCTGTGGCTGAAGTGGCACGAACATATCACCTGGACAATACCTCATAGATTCTCTTTGGGGTTTGCTGGCCAACCAACCACAGGAACATCATGGTCACTATGTGGACCAGTACCAAAAAAATAAAATCATAAAATAAAACCTTGTCAGCAGAGAAGTCTTATACATTCTTAATTATATGCATTTGTTATGTTACATAAGCACACTCTTACTTTTTTAATTAACAAAGACAAATGAACAAAGTGCCACAACCAAATAAATCTACAGAACAGACCATTAGCCTAATGGCATAATTGCCTAAAGGAATTAAGCTGATGATATACCTTTAATCAGCTGTTTCTTCTCTTACAGGTGTCAATTATATTTGTTTTTTGTAAAGTTAAAGGTAATTTTATTTATGTAGCACATTTTCAGAAATAAAGCAATACAAAGGTGCTTTTTGTGATGCACATGGCTCACTGCTGGGGGATGGACTCCATAGACCAGGGGTGTCAAACTCCAGTCCTCAAGGGCCACTGCCCTGCAACGTTTAGATGAGCCTCTGCTGCACCACACCTGAATAGAATAATAAGGTCATTAGCAAGACTCTGGAGAACTGATCTACATAAGGAGTAGGTAATTAAGGCATTTTATTCAATGTTTTGTACCTGTGGCACATAAAAACTGCAGGACAGTGGAAGACTGGAGTTTGACACCTTCGCCATAGACTCACCAGAGTTGTGCTGCATATATATATACACAGTCCAGTCACATTAATGTGACCACCACGTACTTTCCACTTCAGAGTTAAATAACCAATCACAGAAGGCAGGTGGCAGCACAGTGCAGTTGAGCGTATATAAAGGGTGTGTGTGGGCTTCGGAAAACATTTCAATCGTTGGCGTAATGCAGAAACGAAGCGATTTATCCGACGTCCAAAAGGGCATGATCATTGGCTTTCGGGCCAAGGGTGGAAGCATTTCCGAAACGGCTGAGTTTGTGAACTGTTCGCGTGCCGCCGTGGTAAAAGTGTACCGTGCATGGCAAAATGGGACTGTCCAAAATCAACGACGTGGCAAATGTGGTGCACCACGGGCCATAGATGACAGAGGCGAACGACGGTTGCGGAGATGCATTCGGGCAGATAGACGGGCTACCGTTGAGCAACTGACCACTAAAATGAACCAAGGGGCTACCACAAGTGTCTCCCAAACCACTATTCAGCGAACATTGCTGCGTCTGGGCCTCCGAAGCAGACGCCTGGTTCGTGCACCTATGCTGACTGGTGTTCATCGACGACGAAGGCTAGAATTTGCACGCCAGTACAGCAGCTGGACGTCCACTGAGTGGCGACAGGTAGCGTTTTCAGATGAATCGCGTTTTATGCTCCATCGGACAGATGGACGTTGGCGTATAAGGCGTGAAACCTCTGAAAGGAACCACCCTGCAACCATTGCAGGAACGGTCCAAGCTGGAGGCGGGAGCATTATGGTCTGGGGAATGTTTTCCTGGCATTCTCTGGGTTCACTGATTATTGTGGAAGGCACGATGGATCAATACAAGTACGTATCTGTCCTTGCGGACCATGTCCACCCCTACATGCGCATTGTTTTTCCTCAGGATGATGGCATCTTCCAGCAGGACAATGCGAGGTGCCATACAGCTGCCAGTGTACGTGCGTGGTTCGAAGAGCACCAGGATGAGTTTACCGTCCTCCCCTGGCCAGCAAACTCACCTGACTTAAACCCAATCGAGCATCTGTGGGACCATCTCGATCGAGTTGTTCGCGCCATGGATCCTCAACCGCGTAATCTAGCGCAGCTGGCCACGGCATTAGAGTCGGCATGGCTCAACATCCCAGAGAAGACCTTCAGGGACCTAAGTGACTCTCTTCCTGCACGTCTCGTAGCAGTTCGCTCTGCGAAAGGTGGTTATTCTGGCTTTTGACAGATGGTCACATTAATGTGACTGGACTGTGTATATATACATATATATATGGATTATATAATCCATTTTCTTATACCCTTATGCCATTGGGGTCGGGAGGGGTGCTGGTGCCTACACCTGGAGTCGCCAGTCCATTTCTCATATATATACATATGTGATCTTGGGTACAGCTCTAGATCCTCTTTTTACCAGATCACACAGATAGGTTTATAAAAATGGACAGAGGCACTGCTGCAGATTAGTTTATTGAATTCAAAAATTTATGAGCAAAAATAGTCACAATTTTATTCTACCAAGTGACCACTCTAAAGGTGGGAGTCTATGCTTTTTCCTTAAAGCTGAAAAATAATTAAAACTCAATTAGATAAAATTAGACTGTTTGTGGGAGTAATAAAGTAAACAAAAATACAACTAAATGCGCCCAAGTGTTCCCAAACAAAAGCACACTCACACAAAAGTTCCTGGTGAATTCAAAGAAAAAAACCTCGCGATCAATGTTAAACATACCTCTGTACGAGTCATCAGCCTGCATCTGATCTCCTCAGTGATCTACCTGCTTTTAAATGTAAATGCCGATTACACGTCTCCCTAACAAGCTAGCTGCTCTCTGTCACAGCGTCTTCCATATATGGACAAGAGGAAGAGGGAGCAGCAGTACACATTCAGGGGGACAATATGCCCTGGCTACACACACACACACACACACATTTTATATATAATATAAAATGTGTTTGTTTGGAAAAACAAATTGAGGATTCAGGAGAGTCATCATTTAGGGTTTCATCATTGGGAAACACTTCTCTATGCCAGTGGTGCCCAAAGCCGGTCCTGGAGGCCTGGCATCCTGCATGTTTTAGTTCTCTCCCTGGTTTAGCGCACCTGGATCAAATATTTTCCTGCTTTCTTTGGGAGATTGGTGGCCCGTAATTACATATCAATCATAAAATCAGACCGTGACACCTCCTGGAACCAGATTTGGGTTTGTTGACTCAGGGCAGAGGTTCCCAAACTGTGGGGCCATGCCATTGCTGAGGGGTGGGGGGGAAGCTGTCTGGATGAAGAAAAAAACAAAACATGAACGCTGTATGCACTGGATTTTTATCTTAGAATGCCCAACTCTTTGTTATTCCTATCCCAATTTGATATAATAGGGGCATCTACACTTCCCATATCTGCGTCCTCTGGTCACTTCTATCAGCAATTAAAACTGTTTAATCCGTTGTTAACATGTGGTAACCTGTTTTTCTGAGCTGCCTTCAAACGCAACATGGGCGTCCTGGTTAAAAAAATTATACTGTAGTATACTAAATTTTAACATATTTTAGTATACTTTTATCAATGTACTTCAACTGTATTATTTTGGAACAACTATTTTTGTGCTTAGTATACTTTAGTAGAATATAAATAGTATTAAATTACAATTAATAGTATACTTTAGTATACTATACATACTTTTTTGGAACAACTTCAAGTATACTTGGTGTACTTAAAGTATACTTTTTAAATGTCATATTTCAGAGCTTTATTATTATATTTTGATATAATTATATTTTATTATATATATGTTTATATAATTATTTTATTATGTTATAATTATTAATTATATAATAATTATATAATTATGTCTCAAAATTAAATCAAATATATATATATTAAATATACTTCAAATATATTTTAAATAGACAGGTCCCTGTATGACCGGTGTCAGAGTCTGGTCTGCATTGCCGGCAGTAAGTTGGGCTCGTTTCCAGTGAGAGTTGGACTCCGCCAAGGCTGCCCTTTGTCACCGATTCTGTTCATTACTTTCATGGACAGAATTTCTAGGCACAGCTGAAGTGTTGAGGGGATCCGTTTTGGTGGCCTTAGGATCGCATCTCTGCTTTTTGCGGATGATGTGGTCCTGATGGCTTCATCAGATCGTGATCTGCGGCTCTCGCTGAAACGGTTCGCAGCCGAGTGTGAAGCGTCCAGGATGAGGCTCAGTGCCTCTAAATCCGAGGCCATGGTCTTGAGCCGGAAAAGGGTAGAGTGCCTTCTCCGGGTCAGGGGGGTCATCCTGCCTCAAGTGGAGGAGTTTAAGTATCTGGGGATCTTGTTCACGAATGAGGGAAGAAGGGAGCGGGAGATCGACAGGCGGATTGGGGCGGCGTCTGCCGTGAAGCGGCGCTGTACTCATCTGTGGTGGTGAAGAGAGAGCTGAGTCAAAAAGCGAAGCTCTCGATTTACCGGTCGATCTACGTTCCCACCCTCATCTATGTTCATGAGCTTTGGCTCATGACCGAAAGAACGAGATCACGGATACAAGCGGCCGAAATGGGTTTCCTCCGTAGGGTGGCCGGGTGGCTCCCTAAGAGTTAGACGACAACACAACGGGACAACAACCGATGGAAATAAAATGTGTGTCACAAAAGTAGCCCGGGGGCACGAAGGCTGCTAAGTGTTGCTAGCTGGTAGTAAGTTTGCTTATTAATCATCCATCCACCAGCTGGTGGTAAGTTCGTCCGTCCATTCGTTCATTTTCTTCCGCTTATCCGGGGTCGGGTCGCGGGGGCAGCAGCTTCAGAAGGGAGGCCCAGACTTCCCTCTCCCCAGCCACTTCTTCCAGCTCCTCCGGGGGAACCCCAAGGCGTTCCCAGGCCAGCCGAGAGACATAGTCCCTCCAGCGTGTCCTGGGTCTAACCCGAGGCCTCCTCTCAGTTGGACATGCCCGGAACACCTCACCAGGGAGGCGTCCAGGAGGCATCCTGACCATCTGGTCAGGTAGAGCATCTGCCCGAGCCTCAACTGGCTCCTCTCAACGTGGAGGAGCAGCGGCTCTACTTTGAGTCCCTCCCGGATTACCGAGCTTCCACCCTATCTCGGATTAGGACGTCACCACCTTGAATTTAACAAAATTAGTAACTATTGTCAAGAACCTCTCTACTATTAAGACAATATTATGCAAGTAAAAATGGCTAATTTGTACAGCGTCTGTTATCGTCACTTCGTTCAAGATGTTTCTTCTCTTTGTTGTGTTTTTTTAAATAAATGACTGTGCAATACCGCCACCATCTGGTCTGGAGTGTGAACTGGAGCTAATGCCGTTGATTATAAGGTTTTTACGTCACACATCTGAAAATTGATTGGGTACTTTCTTAAGAATACATCATGATTATCTTTTTTTATTGTATGCAATTTTAATAAATAGTAAAAGATTATTAAGGCACTTAAAAGTTTATACATATTCATTCATATTTTGTTTACTTAAAGTATACTTTTATTTAATATATTAAAAGAGTATTTTGGTACAATTATGTTTAAGTGTGTTTAAAATACTAATTCCGAAATTGGTACAAGTGTATTTTTAGTATACTTCAGATATACTTATAGGTAGCACACTTAATAATTAGCATACTTAAAGTGTACTTTCACAAATGAAAGTATGTTTGAAGTATACTAAAGTATACTTTTTTTTTACCAGGGCCACCAGAAAAGGAAAAAGTTATGTGGCCCTCACAGAAAACATTTTTGGGGACCACTGGTTTACATCTTAACACGCTGCCCAGCGTGTGACTCTGTGTCAGCCTTCCCTGTAAAGTTTATGATTGTGGTCCCAGTTGGCCAGACCGTAAATAACAAGCAGCGCTAACCTCATCATGCAGGTTCAGCCTGGTGAGGAGCTTTCGCGCCCTCCGGTCTGTAACACATCACGCTGATTTTATATTATTTTATTATTTTTAGTTTTATTTTTCTGGTTACATGATGCATCAAGCCATTTGAAATGTGTTGTCTACGTAGAGTTAATGAGGGTGGCCGCACGGAGATCTGAGAAACTCGTCCCATAAACTCGACCAACCAGAATAGTTTCTGTGACGCTTATTAAAAACTCAACAGACACAAAATGGAACAGCTACCAAAGCCACATTAGCAGCATTGAATTAAATCTCCCGTTTGTTGTGCATCTCTGTACACAGAGATGCACACAGAGATGTATCTCTGTACACAGAGATGCACAACAGTTGTGTAGTTGTGCAGCAGATTTAAGTCATCCTGCAGTGCCGGTCCAAGGCTGTATGAGGCCTGGAGCAGAATTTGATTTACGGGCCCCTTTTGCTGCTAAAAATATCATCACCTCTAACAGTTTCTGTGTTAGATTTAGTGAAATATGGAATAAGGGAGTAGTTTAATTGGCCAGCCTAAAATGGTATTTGTAAATTCAAAGATTAAACTACCAGCATCAGATTGTTGCTATGGTAACGAAACAATCTTAGTATGAATATTGTTCTTTTAAGTTTTACAAAGCCAACTTGCCAACTCCTTAAAATCTTGGATCTAAATGTTAAACAATTTAAAATCTTTTAATTTATGTATGCCTAAACAATTAAATACAATTTAACAGCATTGATAATCTCAATAAACAAGTGTTATGTTTATGCGTTTGTGGTCTGTTTTAAAATATTAGTTTTTATGGGGCCCCTGAAGCCCTGATGGAGCCGCTGACTTAATTTGGATTAAACATAAGTTCAAATTTGTTGTTTTTAGACTAGTTGTGGGTTTAAATAGCGTTTCACTGGAGATATTTTCCCGTAAGATCGACTGGAGGATCCACTTTGTTGGGAGCAAAATGAATGTACGTAGCTGAACATAGACATCAACATCGGTAGCTTACAGGCTACTTGTTTAGTTTAAGGTGCTGTATTGATATTAGCTAGCTAGTCATCTTTTAGCTAACTTTACCTGCATCCAACAGCTTTACTCAACTCAGGCAGTTAGTTAGTTTGGGGGAAAAACTGTGAAAAGTTCATTGCGTTTTGCTGGTTTGCTGTCATGATTCTAACACAAACCTGTAGTTCTGCACAGCAGCAGCAGGTCTCCTTCACTGCCGCACAGGTGTAAACCCAGCGCGAGCATCGTAGCTGGGTTTACACGCTCATGTTGCGTTTTAAAGGCGGCTCGGAAAAACAGGTTACCACTAGAGATGTGCCAATCTGGTTTTGTCTTGCCAATACCGATTCCGATCACCCATGAGGGCCGATCACATAATTATTTTTTTTAATCATAAGCACTATCGGTTACATTATGTGGAAAAAGGAACCATGAATTCACCTTAGTTTAGACAAAAACTTCTTTTCAATAACTTTTTCCAAGATAAAAACAAAACAGGCATTGTGCAAATTGTACTGCTATCGGTAATACTATCTTTAACAGACTGAAAACATATGAAGGCTCTGAAGAGGCTAAATAATGCAGAGTCCAAATAAAACCTCTCAACATTGCCAAAAAATTCAAGTATAAAACTGAACATTAAAAGGCAAATACAGGTTCCATTACAATAAACAATCCAGAGTTACTGAATGAAAACTTCCTGATAGCATGGCGGCTAGGTGATTACTGCTAGTTCTGATTGGCTGTTTCTGACTAAGCGGAGTAATTATGCAGAGCAGGGAGGAGATCGATTATTTTTTTCAGAGATTATCTGTCTCATGTCAGGGCAGCGAAAGTTTTAATACATATGTAAAATGTATTTTTTAAGTTAGATGCGGCATCTTTAAGCAGAGGGTCAGTGTGAGAGTCACTACCAGGTGGAGAAGAAGCGGCGCTCCATCTGAAATATTACTACCTGTAGCGGAGCAGCGGTTCAACAGCGAGAGCAGAACCAGCGTCTTACATTGCAGCTGAAGACTTAAATATTTTTTCAGGTTATTTGTTCAGCTTTCTGACCGTCATGCTAATCTATGTGTTTGTAGCTGTGTGCTGCTTTACCTGCTATCTGATCCTCCATATGTCTTTTTAACTGCAGTGAACCTCGATGTAACCAAACTCTGTCAAGTATGGCATGGCATTGTTTTGATGCCATATTAGATTCGATGTGTTGATGCATTTTGACCTGCTTCACCCCACGTGCTTCAATTTTCCGCTGCAACACGCAAACATCCCCGTTCATTCAGTGCGATATACTGTAGTTATACATCGCTTAGGATTTGTTGCTGCTGTTGCTCCGTGTGAAGGAAAGAGGAAACCAGCTGCACAGGCAGGCTGCGAAATGAGATGCAGGTGATCGGTTTGTGTGATCAGCAACAAGAGACTGTCATCGGCGATCACCGATCATACACTGATCGATTGGCCCACCTCTAGTTACCACATGTTAACAACAAATTAAAACAGTTTTAACTGCTGATAAAAGTGACAGAGGACACAGATATGGGAAGTGCGGAAGGCCCTATTGTATCAAATTGACATAGGAATAAGAGAGTTGGCCGTTCTAAGGTAAAAACCCAGCGCATACAGCATTCATGTTTTGTTTTGTTGTGTTTTTTTCATCCAGGCGGCTTCCCCCGCTTTGCAATGCGCCTCACCGTTTGGGAGTTCAGGTCAGGCGAGTTGGCAGGCCAATTGAGCACAGTAATACCATGGTCTGTAAACCATTTACCAGTGGTTTTGGCACTGTGAGCAGGTGCCAGGTCGTGCTGAAAAATGAAATCCTCATCTCCATAAAGCTTTTCAGCAGATGGAAGCATGAAATGCTCCAAAATCTCCTGATAGCTGCTGCATTGACCCTGTCCTTGATAAAACACAGTGACATTTTCTCCCCAGACCATCACTGACTGTGGGTACACAGTAAAAAAAAATTCCGTAAAAAAACAGGAAAATGTACTGGTAATTTTCTGCCAGTACATTTTCTGGGTTTTTTTTATGGAATTTCCAACTGAATTTTTTTCCGTAATTTAACAGATTCTTTCCTGTAATTTAACAGCCTTTATATGTTAAATTTTAAACATAGAAAACTGTTAAATTATGTTAAACTGAAAATATCCAGGTAAAAAGTTACCAGGACATTTTGTTTCTTTTCTTCCAGAATTTCCATCAAAATATTTTCCATAATTTAACAGTTTATGTCAAATATACCATACCAAAGTAGCACATGAAAGTGATATAAAAATAAAACCATTTGACAAACAATTTGCAGATTTTATTTAGCAATTTAAGACCATAAATTGACGTCATCTAGTCTTTATAACTAACCTCTGCTATTATTAAGAGTTAAACATATTCATGACCTTGCTAATGTTTATCTTCTGCACATCACAATGTTGGGAACGGAAATCCCAATCGATGAATCATAATTTGTATTGACACACAGAGCACAAAATCAGCCAAGAAAAGCATTCAGACTTTACTTATTTTATTCACTTTCAGCGCTGAAAGGAGACCCTTTTACCATTACATCCGAGAAGAGTTTCTAAAAAAGTCTGCAGCGTCTGAGGAGAAGGAAGAGGGCAGCTGATTATATGAACTGAAGACACTCCCTGAAATCTCACCATGTTTCTGTGTCCTTGATAAGTTTCTGTTTCGTGAGAAATGGACCTTAGTCTCTAGCAGAATCTAAAATGTAACTCTTTACTATGGGCCCTTTGTCTAACAGCATGTGACTCGTTCTCGACCTTGGTAAAGCGTCTCAACATTCCCCCTGTTGGGCTCTAAAAGAGCCCAAAAAGGAAAATGTAAACCCTAGAGTGGACACTGTCCCTTCCGGAAAACGTCCCCCGAGGCTTTTAAAGATGTTGCTACACATAGCATCATTTCAAGTATTGATGTTGTCTTTCATTCATGTCATTTCATGTCATCTCATTTTTTGGGGGTAAAAACGGACAGGGCACCCCTACGCCTCTTAGGCGGTGGATCGAAATCACAATGTCCCTCTTACAGTCTAAAGAAGAACACATAAAAAAATAAAATCGTTTTAAAGATGTTAGAGTGTTACATTTGGAGGAACTTAAGTCAACCCACTATGGCATGACCCCTTTATTATTATTATTTTATTTATTTTTTTGTGGAAGAAAATATTTTTTTGCAGTTTTGTGAGAGTTTTGTCATCTGTAATTAAACATCAATCTTACAGTCGGACCATGACACTTTCTGGACCCAAATATTTTAATTATCACCTTTATGTTAAATAAAATTACCTTGTATTTATCATTTTGTTTCTGTTTGTTACCTCAGGTCAACGTCATGCCATTGAGGGGTAATGAAATATAAAGGAGCAAAATCCGAAAAAGGTTTTTTTTTTTTAGTAATACAAGTTAAAAAGAATAAATGTTAAATTTATGAGAATATGAAATGGGTGAAATTTTAGGAGGATATAATTTTGTCTTTAAAGTAAAAAGTATTAAAATTTTATTCATCAAGTTGTTAGAGTTAACCAAACTATAAATTGGATAAAATGTTAGGATGATGTTTCAAAACTTAATAAGATGCAAAGAGGAATAAAGTGTTGGGTAATATTTTAAAATGAATAGACTGTAAATGAGTAAGAGTTATTAAAATGCAAAATCAATAACATTTTAGGTAATGTGCAAGATTTAATAAACCCAAAATGAAGGAAGTAATGAATAAATGTGAGCGTACCTAAAATAGAAAATCAGGACAAATAAATGTTAAGATAAGACTTCTGAAGTTAAGTCACGAATCAATGAATTGTTAAGAAAATAGTGAAGATGTTAACATACCAGATGTTAACATCTATTACTATTCTACTATTACTATTAACATCTTGTTACTATTCTCCAAAACTAAAATATTACAGGGTGTGTCAAGTTTTTCAAATCTTCTGTCTAGAATTGAAAGTAGACTGAGATGTTTTAAATGTAAAATTTTATCAGTTCTATTTTACGTTTATCATTTATCATTTCCCCCTTTTGTTTTTATTATGTAAATAGAAAACAAACATTTCTGACAACAACATTCCTATTGTTATCAGAAATATTCTTTAGAGACTCTTTCTGTACATATTTTAAAATGTCCAACTGAAATTGTACTGCAAAGGCCAAAAGTTTTAGTTATTTTAAATTAGTTCAGATCAGAATTTGGATCGCTTTCCTAAAAAGCAGTGCCAATGTTGTTTGAACCGACAAAAGAATAATTGATCAATTTAGGCTGAGGAGCAGAAAGTGTAGACAAAGGTTGTGCAGTACTCTAAGATGTCTTTGCATTTCAAATCAAATGTTTTGTTGGACTTTAATTTATGCATCAATTCAATCCAATTTTAAGGCACACAAGAGTTGTGAGCCAGCTGTTGTCCAATCAGTTAGTTTTATATGATCAATTATTATCATATCCACTTTAAAAATTTCATCATGTCCAATTTGTGCCTTTCTACCAAGACACGCGTGTTTCAAAAGCAGCAGTTAGTTTAGTTAGTAGGTTAGTTTGTTATTAAAAATAAAAACAACAATAATGTTAATATAAATGAAAAGGAAAAGAAAAATGTCAAACCAAATAAAACAGTGTTGTAATAAATGCTATGTGGCTTTAAACCAAAGCTGAAATGTGATTAGTCCTTTTTTAACATAATATCTGCCTCTTTGAGGACAGGCAACCAAATTATCTAGATTTAGAATCATAAATTGTCTTTGAGACAGTAATATGTTGTAATGAACCTTGATTTAATCTAGAGATGTTTCATAATCACCCTTTGAATCAAACACATACTCATATTTAGTTAACAATCCTCTTCCCTCTTTAGACATTTTAAAATGACCCAAGTTTCAAATGAAAAGAAATCTTGTTTTTGATAATAGAGAGAAAAATATTGATTACTCCATGATAAAGTTCAAGTCTGCTATAAACCTCATTTTTCAAGTTTCATTAATTTTAAATTTTAACCCATCTATAGCTAAGCCAAGTTTCAAAAACTTCAACCCATTATATATCATTTTATTTTGTTTACAACTTTACCTGTTATGTAGTTTCATTCATCTTACATACAGTTAATTTTACCACATGTGAAAATAGTGAATTGTGCAAGATTAGTTTAGTTCCAATCAGTTTTCCCTTAGCATCATTTATTCCTTTAAGCCAGTATTTCCTCAAAAGGCTGTCTGTCTAACAGGTCGCCTTCTTTCTCATGCACCAGGTATTCTATCCCCTTTTTTCAGTTTTTCTCTTTCTCCCTTATTTTGATATTCATCATGCTCTGCCAAGTAAGTTTTTAATGCTTCTGTTTGCTCACCGAGCGTGATCCATGTCCTGGTGCCCCACTTTGGATCTTATTTGTTTTTCTTTTCAAGTTCACCCTTCATTTGTTTAGGTTCAAAATTTAGGCTCAAAAATTACCTCTTCTCTTTTTTTATAGTTTTGCTCACACGGCGGTGAGGAAATCAAACACAGCAGAAAATCAAACCCAGCAAAGAAAATTAAAAACCTCCCAAAGATTATAATTTCCCAATGTTGACCATGGTTTTAAAACATATTGCAATAAACAGAAAAGAGTACCTTTAAACACATAACGTCTGCTCAGCGGCAGAACCTTACACACACAGTTGACAGACACACACACAGCTGACAGACACACAGAAATGGATCCACGCTTTTCAGCTCCTATGATGTCCTCTTTTACACTTATTTCACTTGTTACTTCACTTATTTCACTTATTACTACTACAGAGGACAGACCGCGGTTGACCTTTATCTTTATTCTCTCATTCTCATTTCATCTCATCTTTTTTCCTATGGTGGACCGCTCTCACCGCCTTGCGTTTCTCGAGCAAAGTCGCAGATTGGCTAACCGGTTGTTTTTACGAGGGCATCACTCCTCGAGGATAAAACCAACAAAACCTAGTATTAACCTTCCCCGCGTCCGGCAGAAGGGGGGGGGGGGGTGCCGCTTCCCGCTGCGAAGCCAATCGACCTTTTACCTTTGACTATAGACTATTGACTAACCTTAACCTTACTCCTATGAACATCTTGGAAGCATTTAGACAAACCAGACGAAAGCTGTACGAACGAAACCTGACAATGGACAATAATTGACAACTTAAGACAACTCAGTGACAAGCAGACAAACATGGGAAACGGTACAGACAACGGCTGATAACTGAAATTTATACAGACCTGAGAAACAGTACAATGGTGTATTAAGGAACAAGTGTCCTTACCTTTCATTTGTGCGCACTACACCAGAGTACTGTTCCGGAAAGTCTGCGCCTGAACGGCCAGTCCAATCTTCTCTCATGTGTCAACACAAAACCATCCTCTGCTACCAACTGTTGGGAACGGAAATCCCAATCGATGAATCATAATTTGTATTGACACACGGAGCACAAAATCAGCCAAGAAAAGCATTCAGACTTTACTTATTTTATTCACTTTCAGCGCTGAAAGGAGACGCTTTTACCATTACATCCGAGAAGAGTTTCTAAAAAAGTCTGTGCAGCGTCTGAGGAGAAGGAAGAGGGCAGCTGATTATATGAACTGAAGACACTCCCCGAAATCTCACCATGTTTCTGTGTCCTTGATAAGTTTCTGTTTCGTGAGAAATGGACCTTAGTCTCTAACAGAATCTAAAATGTAACTCTTTACTATGGGCCCTTTGTCTAACAGCATGTGACTCGTTCTCGACCTTGGTAAAGCGTCTCAACAACAACTAATTTATTGCATTTTACTATACAAATGTAAACATATAAATTAAATGTAAAGCAATCTTGACTAGTCTTTGCAGTCAAACAGTTTTGTTAATTTCTATATGATGGAACATACAAAAAATTGCTTTGGAACATGAAAATCATAGTTGTTTACAGGACCAACATACTTCAAAATGAATGCCAAAAAAATGAAATACAGGTATAAATATTTAGTTAAAAATCAAATGCTACAAAAACACAGCCTAATGCCAACGACAGTGGAAGACACTGGATTCATGAGTGTGTGCTCTCATTACCTCTAGTCGCTCTGTACATAAAACAAAACAGTCCATTTTATGTTTATGTTCTGCAAAAGAAGGTCAATCCAACTCTTAGGTCCAGTCACCAAGAGCTTGAAATTTTCTGTGACCAGTTCTTGTGCTTCACAAAGGTTTTTGGTGCACCAGGATTGATGAGATGATCAATCACGTTTCAACTTCAAAAGACTCGAATTTTCCATGGATTCCCAGTCATTCAGTTCATTAAGGGACTTGAACCATCTTGGTGGGATGCAAAGCTGCTTCTTCACCTTCGTCTGCATCGTGAGTCGACCTCGTTCAGGATTTGAGCCCAGAAAATCTATAAACAAAGAGAATGGATACTCAAGTTTAACAATAACACTTCATGTTATAACATACATTTTACGAAACGCTTCTAAATCACATTACAGCAGCATATCACCTTGCTCATCAGCATCTCACCAATTGTCAAACGTCTCTAACAGGAGAGGAAAGCGGTTGACTTTTAGATCTTTGCTGAGGTAGATAATATCAGTGGATGAAATAACTTTCACATTTATTGGCAGATCACCAATCTTCAAAATTAAGAATTTGGGGAAGATTTATTGGTGCACCCTTAACATAAACAATACACAAATATTTTCTTGAGAAAATAAAAACATACACTGATTTTTGCATATTTGTTAAAATAAAGTCACCATGTCATGATTTTGTGTTATGAAACATATAATTTGTGAAAATAAAAACTCCTTCACGCCCCCTGAGCTACTATTTCCATCTGAAGAAATCCATCACTCCCAACCAAAACCAACCAATCAGAGACAGGAGAGTCCTAGTGCTGTCAATCAACTTACCATTACAGGAAAACAGTTTATCCACTGTCATCGGTGTCCATGCTAACTAGCCTTAATATTCATCCTTAACTTTCATGAGAGGTTCTGTTTAGTTAGCTGCAGCGTAGCCAAACGCAAGAGATCAGGGAGAAGTGGGATGAGCAGCACCACAAGAGTTTGTGATTGACAGCCAAGACCTGCCTCGTGGCTCTGACTGTTTGAATCCAGTTAGCACTGGCTAACAGAAGAGCTACATTTTTTTCACAGATTATCTCTCATGCAATATCATGACACAGTGACAGCTTCAACAAATATGTAAAAAATATATAAGTTACATAGTGCTGCATTAGACATTAGAAAGACACATAAAACATTATGCCTGTTATCCTAGAAAACACCACACACTTCTTAATTTAAACTAAAGGTTTAACAGGTTGAGTAAAACAAAAACAGATGTAAACACCTATTTTAAAGATGCCTAGTTCCTTTCCAGGAAAGTTCAGGAGTGTCTGGATGCAGCTGTTGAGGAGAGAAAACAAAATAACCACATAAGGAGAAAGAAATATAAACACCAAAACATGCAAGTCTTCCAATAATTAATCAGTTTTTTTGTTTTTTAGAATAAAATGAAATAATTTTTTCTGACAACAAATTTAGAGCAGTACTATTTATATAGTTTTTAAGCTAAGCTTCAATAACCGATAATGAGTTTGCAAGCAGGGATTTCAGTAAAAACTCCCAATTGGATTTTGTTTTTACAAACGTCACTTTTTACTCTCAGTGATGTTTGTTCCTATTTCAGAAATAGGAAAATGAACTATCTGACTTACAATTTATATGAGGCAAGAAGCTTGTGACCCACTGTACAGTTTATCAACCTAACTTAATCTCAACATGCCTGATTAGAGCACCGAACGCAACAAATTTAACGCTGACTGAAACACGAGCCGTCCCCCCCAGTCTTACGTCGTCCCCTGGTCTAATGACGGCTCCCTCTCCCCCCAAGTTTACGTTCCTTTGTCGTTCGACCCCCTCAAGCTCCCCACCACCACCTCTAACTAACCCCCACTCCAGGCGACATTTCCCATATTCTAAAACCTCAAACTTGACATTAAAACTATATTTACCGAAATTAAATGACCACCTGCCAGGACATCAAATCATGTTTAGCAAATAAGACAACTGCAGCTTGATATTTTTAAAAAGCAGGATTGAGACAACCGCGGTAAAGCTAGCCGGCCCAGCGTCCAGCCGGCCCAGCTCACAATATACAAGTGCGCGGTAGCTCAAGACATTATGGTACACCCATTTACGTGCTGCTTTCACAATAAAAGCGCACATCCGCTCCATGTTTGAGCAACTCAAGATAGGTTTCCAGCCGCTTCATTTGCAAACAGAAAATAATATATGCTGAAAAAATAATGCAAAAATAAAAACTAATTTCTCTGTCATATATTTCAGACAGTTGAAACTATTATAGATCTGATGTGTAATTTCAAAAATAAAAGACTTTCAAAAAAGTACTTTTGGATCTTTTCCCCCTAAGTTGCCGTGCCCATTTTTGAGAAACTCTCTGTTTCCAGTTGTGCCAACACAAATTTATGAAGTAGTTTAATTCTCTAAAATGAACCTCTCATATTTCAGTAACTGTAAGGTGTCAACACCAGTAACACACATTGATTTTAAAATTCAATGATAATGACACATTACTCCACAAATTTTACATTTTATTGTTCTATGTTTGTACAGGAAATGTACGTTGAAAGAACACACAAATATTGGTCGCCCAAAAAAACACAAATATACAGAGCCAACCACGAGAATCAACTAATTTAAAGTTAAATGTGTATTGTTATTTGTCTATGTATTTTTAGCTGGGGCTGCACAGTGGTGCAGTTGGTAGCGCTGTTGCCTTGTAGCAAGAAGGTTCTGGGTTCCATTCCCGGCCCGGGGTCCTTCTGCATGGAGTTTGCATGTTCTCCCTGTGCATGTGTGAGTTTTCTCCGGGTACTCTAGCTT
This sequence comes from Poecilia picta, assembly GCA_033032245.1. Taxonomy (NCBI): domain Eukaryota; kingdom Metazoa; phylum Chordata; class Actinopteri; order Cyprinodontiformes; family Poeciliidae; genus Poecilia; species Poecilia picta. The sequence goes on along the minus strand of CM065363.1, from coordinate 26,092,699 downwards.
CCTCCCACAGTCCAAATACATGACTGTCAGGTTAATTGGTCTCTCGAAATTGTCCCTAAGTGAGTGTGTGTGTGCATGGTTGTTTGTCCTGTCTGTCTCTGTGTTGACCTGTCCAGGGTGTACCACGCCTCTCGCCTGGAACGTTAGCTGGAGATAGGCACCAGCAACCCTCCCGACCTCACTAAGGGACTAGGGTGTAAGAAAATGGATGTATGGATTTTTAGCTAGTGTTTTGTCAACTGCATTTTTCTTCATTGGGAAAAGAGCAGCCTCTGCAGTCTTCCAGAAATTCCTCCGTATTAAAAAAGCACAAAAACCTAATCCTGACTGGTTGATCAAGCGATAAACAGGTGAGAACAAGACTACTACTGTAAAGTATAATCATAAGAGTTTGTAATCTTTGCAAAAAACATGTATTCAAGTGTTTTGCACCACAAACACCCTAATATATAACAGGACATAGTCAACAGAAAAACACACCGACTTACAAAAATAAGAGAAAAAAGAATAAATATTTAAATGAATAAAAATAATTATAATAATAAATATGTCTACACATCATTGCCAGACTGTAGTGAAACAGTTAGTTAGCAGCAAAAACACACAACATAAGTGATACAAAATGACATATCTTAGTAAATAGCTCTGATGTGGTGGATTACAAACCACCATTTCAGAGATTACTAATCACTTACTGGTTGATCTGTAAATATAAAACTTACAAAACAAGTTTTTTTGGTTCTATGCAACAGAGTCCATTTCACAATAAGTAGTACTGGTGCTACTCTGCTACCACATGTATGTTTATGTAAATTTACGGCCCTTTGCAAGCTCTCTTTACAAGGCAAAGACACCAAAATAAGTCTTCCCTGCATCTTCCTCAAGTTTCTCAAGCATCTTCTCTTCCATAACCGTCTTCAGTCTGTCCCCACTCTTTAAATCGAATACTGCTCCCATATACACTGCAGAGAAGCAGCTTCCAGCTGAGTCTGGATCCTTACTGGCTGTACCCTGGCACATGGTACGAACTGAATGCAAGAGGGTCTGATAGGACCTCTCGTCATTAGAGCCAAATGATCTGGACCAGCGTTTCACTGTGTGACTCAGATGGATCATGTGATTGGAAGTAAGGTCATCAGCATTGCTGTTGCAGCTTACTCTGAACGACGCCTGGCTGTAAACAAAATAGAGGCCATTCTGAGGAATCAGAATCTCATTGTCTTTTAGTTCTAGACCTCCTTGAGAGTGTGCCTGGTCCACTTTACTCATCCACTTCACTGATGTGTTTATGGCGGGGTCGTGTACTCCTGTTTGAAAACACAGGCATGAAAATGAATATCGGTTTATTGCACTTAAAATACCCTCCTGTAGACAGTGAAAACTACCAAAGGTAAAACTAATTATGAAAAAAACCCTCATTTTGCTAAGTCCTTCTGTATCTTTTATTTATATAAACAGAATTGTACATATTGTTCACCTCTTGGTTTTAATGTAGTTGTAGACTACACTTTGCAGTTTGTTCTTACCATGGCCGTACAGAGGCCTTTGGAGGGGCAGGGGCTCAAAGTTAAAAAAGGGCACATTGATCAAGATCTTAAAACACCGTACAACAAACTAACAACAACCCATATTAATCAAGAATTTAATATTTATTTGGATCGTATTATCTCATTGTCATGTGGGGACAATCAATGCAAATTTTCCCTGATTGGTTTAATGTTGCTGTTTCTGCTGCTGACTGTCCTGGAGGATTGTATTGATCTGAGAGAGACCATACACTGGTTATGAAGTGTGTTATGAAATAGCAAATTTGCTGCTATTTTATTTAATAGACCCTAATAATATCTGACTGTTTAATCTCCATAGCAACTTTGCTGCAGGCTGCTTTAAAGATCAAAAAAGTTCAGAGGGGTTAACTCTACGTAATTTTCTACGTAAGTATCTCTGAAAGATCTAGAATTGTAAGGTTGAGAGAAATTATTGTCATTAGATTTTGTCTTTCAACAAGATCTTGAGAAACATCCATGCATTTAAGTTTAGCTGATTACTGTCACAGTGTCTTCACAGGTCAACCTAAAAAAATCTATTAAAGGTCTACTTACAGTCTAGGACCCCTATAAATGCTTGAATTGCAACACAGACCATAGATCTAAAATTGGTGCTCAGTTTATTCACAAATACATCACAGTAAATAATAATTAGTAATCAGTGATTGATATTAATCTGGCCAATTAACCTGTTCCTGGTCTCACTGACTTCCCTAAATCTATTTTTCAAACACTATTAGTGATGTTGATGTTCCTAGTAGGAGGGGGAGTAAATTAGATTCTAGATTAGATTCCCTGCATGAGGAGCTAGAGTCGCTCCATTGCGTTGCGCATCTCTCTACTGGATGCAAGGGACAAATGGAGATTTCATTTATAAGGCAGTAGCTGGGACAGATCGTCAGATGAGTTTTTTTTGTTTACTGACTGTTCAGTATGTAATAAGCACCACAAAGACTGTTTTGGTTGCCTGGGCTTATTGGCTGTATTTTTTCTGATCTGTCAGAAGTAGAATGAATCTGCCTGGTAGTAACGTTAGTGAAGCACAGAGCTAAAAGGTACGTTGGAGTCACAGTGACAACCACATTATCATTTCTTTATATCAGGGTATCCGATTCTGACCCACAGTGGTGAGACTGACTCAGGCTGCCTGGAGCAAACCGGGCATTTAGTCTAGCACTGGAGCAGAATGCTAAAATTAAAGTCAGAGGTTTTCTCTGCAACTGAGCCATTTCTGTGTTTGGGGATGATAAGGGTTTTTCCCGCTATTGTGAGGACAATTATGAAAATAAATAAACTTCAACATCAACCTAAGTTTTTATTCACAAACTAGTGTATGATGAAAAAAAATTCTTGCCCATAATCTGACAGAGGACACAGTTCCCCTCCCTCATCCTGATCTGGTGTCATAACAACATGGAGACAGAGGAACTGAGAATCCATTCAGTCATTTAGACCAAGGACAGCCAGAGTAATTTATTTAGCTAAATTCCTATGTTTAGGTAAATACTATTGTCCAGATAAAAAATGTAATAAAAAATAAATACATTGAAAACAAAACAAAACCCCCCAAAAAGGGCACTTAGGGCATCAAGGAAAAGGGGCAGGGAATCAAGCCCCCTCCACCCCACCTCACCTGAAGGTGTCTGGTTCTTACCTTCTAGATGAATGGCTGCCCTGTTTGAAATTTGCCTTAAGGCATGATGAAAAGCTGTAAAATCAGAGGAAAAAATGTTAACCCTCTTCTGGATGCAAAATAGCATTTTTCTGGGACATTATCCCTTTATGGAACAAATCCCTAAGTAACAAAACAATACATAAAGTATATAATATTTACTTGTAAAACATAGATTAGATAATACACAGTCCAGTCACATTAATGTGACCACCACGTACTTTCCACTTCAGAGTTAAATAACCAATCACAGAAGGCAGGTGGCAGCACAGTGCAGTTGAGCGTATATAAAGGGTGTGTGTGGGCTTCGGAAAACATTTCAATCGTTGGCGTAATGCAGAAACGAAGCGATTTATCCGACGTCCAAAAGGGCATGATCATTGGCTTTCGGGCCAAGGGTGGAAGCATTTCCGAAACGGCTGAGTTTGTGAACTGTTCGCGTGCCGCCGTGGTAAAAGTGTACCGTGCATGGCAAAATGGGACTGTCCAAAATCAACGACGTGGCAAATGTGGTGCACCACGGGCCATAGATGACAGAGGCGAACGACGGTTGCAGAGATGCGTTCGGGCAGATAGACGGGCTACCGTTGAGCAACTGACCACTAAAATGAACCAAGGGGCTACCACAAGTGTCTCCCAAACCACTATTCAGCGAACATTGCTGCGTCTGGGCCTCCGAAGCGGACGCCTGGTTCGTGCACCTATGCTGACTGGTGTTCATCGACGACGAAGGCTAGAATTTGCACGCCAGTACAGCAGCTGGACGTCCACTGAGTGGCGACAGGTAGCGTTTTCAGATGAATCGCGTTTTATGCTCCATCGGACAGATGGACGTTGGCGTATAAGGCGTGAAACCTCTGAAAGGAACCACCCTGCAACCATTGCAGGAACGGTCCAAGCTGGAGGCGGGAGCATTATGGTCTGGGGAATGTTTTCCTGGCATTCTCTGGGTTCACTGATTATTGTGGAAGGCACGATGGATCAATACAAGTACGCATCTGTCCTTGCGGACCATGTCCACCCCTACATGCGCATTGTTTTTCCTCAGGATGATGGCATCTTCCAGCAGGACAATGCGAGGTGCCATACAGCTGCCAGTGTACGTGCGTGGTTCGAAGAGCACCAGGATGAGTTTACCGTCCTCCCCTGGCCAGCAAACTCACCTGACTTAAACCCAATCGAGCATCTGTGGGACCATCTCGATCGAGTTGTTCGCGCCATGGATCCTCAACCGCGTAATCTAGCGCAGCTGGCCACGGCATTAGAGTCGGCATGGCTCAACATCCCAGAGAAGACCTTCAGGGACCTAAGTGACTCTCTTCCTGCACGTCTCGTAGCAGTTCGCTCTGCGAAAGGTGGTTATTCTGGCTTTTGACAGATGGTCACATTAATGTGACTGGACTGTGTAGATGCTATAGTTAACTACAACTTCATAAAAGTCCAATGTGTCAAAGAATTAAGGAGAACTACCCACCAGAGCTTCCCTCATTTGATACTGCACTCTGTGTCAGAAGACAGATAAAGAGACACTGTTAGCATTGGTGAGATCAGATTATGTAGTAACTATTTGTTGCAGGCCTCTGACCCTTTTTGAAGACAGTACTCACCTTGACACGAGGATTAGAGAAGAGGAAAACAGCACCACCAGTAGCAAGACAGAGAGTGAAAGACATCAGGGCCAAGGTAAGTCTGGACATTTGAAATGTTTTGACTCTAGTGGATGTCCGATCACTTGTCCCTGTGCTGGCAACTGCATCCAGTAATAGCTTGAATTCACTCTCCATTGTTCTGAGTAAGTTCTTGCTTTCAATCCAAGTCAAACTGTAAATGTATGGTAAGAGGGACTCTTTCTCTCTTCTTCTTCTTCTTCTTCTTCTTTCTTCTTCTTCTTCTTCTTCTTCTTCTTCTTCTTCTTCTTCTTCTTCTTCTTCTTCTTCTTCTTCTTCTTCTTCTTCTTCTCCTCCTTAACTAACATTTTGAGACGCTCTTTTAAAAGCTTTTTTTGGTGGAAACTCCAGTGATGTCACTCATTGTGAATAAGTGGAGAGCTGATAAGGAAGAGACCCAGAACCTGGGAGGCTCTTATGGACCAGAATACACCTACACAAACCTCTGACTGAGTTAACCACACACACAGACCTGTGTCATAACCATTTTTACACCACAAAACAGACACCCACAATTGGCAGAATCTAACACTTACTCTTTCTCTTATGCACACACACTGATCAACAGGTGTTTAAAAACATCACAAACACTTTGTGTCTGCATAAATTCTGTTTCAGTGGTAAAAATGAAGTCTTTCTGATGTTCTACTCAGACAGAGAAATATGTCACTCCTCCAAAATTTAAAATAGACAGACATTAATGTGAGGCTGTGACTCATCTAGTATAGAGCCTTCCTTTAATTCAGAGGTATGATTAGCTCCTCCAGATAATGCAACATGTTAGTTACCACTGTTTATCATATGGATATTGAGAAAAAAGACCTCAGCATTTCAACCTGTATACTATGTACACAGTATACAAGTTGTGTGTTTGTGTGAAGGGTGTATCCCCCTTCACACACACAGTAAAAAAGTACTTTCTATATTAGGAAATACTTTTTTCAATTGTAGGAAGCACTTGTTCCCCATGTGTGAAAGGGGAAACACCCTGAGAATGGTTGTATAGAAACACAGTGAAGTCAGTGTTACATGAAGATAGGTAGATAGTCCCAGGTACTTGTGATCACAGAACAATTTAAGTTTAATTCATGTATTCCATCTTCGTCACATTGAAATGGCACGAAATAACTATGATATTATCAATCAAAATAGTTTTCAGAATTGACCAAAAAAGTTCTCAATTGTATCATAATTCTCCTCAGCATGCTGAGGGATCAGAGCAGCTTTAGGATAAGGAAAATCAAATCTGAAGTAACAGCTCATCAGTCCACCTGTGACTTTCAACAAAAGTGTAAAGTTGTACTTCATTTATGATGAATTATTTTTCTTTATTTACCATGACGTACAAATATTTTGTGAGGTGAGCAATTTGTTTGTAATATGTAACGTGTAAACATAGAATAAGAAACAATGCAGTATTAAAATTATAATCAAAGGTTAACTTCAGGGTACAGGCTAAAATATCTCAATTATGAGCAAAACTTAATTCTTATCAGTGGCCTGGTCAACTGTTGAGTTTAAATATTTGACAGAAAACATCATGAGTCTATCATAGTCAGGTGAGTATGAATCGTCCATATTCACAGAAGTGAGTGTTTTGGAAGATAGGCCCAGGGGTGCGGTAAAGGGGTGAAAAGTGATGACAATTCTAGGGGCCCTAACCAGCCGGGGGCCCTCCACAATTTAATTATTTATATTTTGTTCATAGACATAAAATAAAAAAAATCGGGGTCCTGTCAAATACAAAATTAATCATATTGTATTTTGAAAGATTGTTTTTAGCAGTAAAAATTTTATGTTACCCCTCCCAGACCAAAAAACACACATCTGTTTTTGCCCCTCACCCCCTTACCCCCTCCGGGATCTGCATGAAATGGTTTGTTATTGCTTGGAGTGCTTGACAGTGACGCTGTGTCAGTAAAAGCTGTAGCTGAATAGAGTTGCCACAAAACGACTGTGCCAGTTACTATGAAGTTAAGAAAAGTTATAAAATCAGGTTTTCAAAAACAAAATAGAGAAAGGGGGAGAGAGAGAAAAAGGCAAGAGTGTTAATTTATAACCCAGTTTTTCTCCAAGAGAGGTAGGTAGACTGTGTGAGATTATCAACCATTTATCATAGTTAGCTTATCTATAGTCTACTGTTTGCCTCCTTTTCACTGGCATTTAATGAATTAAAGAAAAAGAAGTACCAACATATTCATATATTTAACTTGGTCCCTGTGCCTTTTACCACTTAACAGATGAGTGAGTGAGCAGCAGCAGCTCTAACCCACATCCCTCCTGACCCGTCCTCTCCTGAGTAAAATTAAAGCTGCAGTATGTCACTTTTATATAAATATTTTTTTTCGCATATTTTTTAAACTGTCATTGTGTTGTGACAGTATGGTATGAGAGGTCATCTTTGAAAAATCAATTTCTTCTGCTTTCTCTAAAAACAACCAGCCAGTGGCAAGAGAGTTTTAGTGCTGTCAATCACAATCTCATGTGGTGCTGCTCATCCTTCCTCCCCCTTGATTTGTGCCGTGCTGCAGCTAGTATAGCACAGAGCTGTGCAGATTCAAACTGTGAATGCTCAGTTTAGTTAGCATAGCAATGACGGAAGATAAACGGTTTCTTGTAACAAGTTGTTTCTCCACCATTAGCACATTTAGCAGTGAGTGAATGAGTCTAATTGTCAGCACTAAGAGTGGCCTACTAGTTCTGATTGGTTGTTTTGGTCAGAACGGTGAATTACTTTAACCAGTAAGTCGTTCAGGAAGGAGGTGAAGGAGATTGATTGTTTTCACAGATTTATCTGTCTCATAACAAACTGCTACAACATGATGACAGCTTTTACAAGTGTGGAGAAAACACTTTTTTTTTTAATTAAAATTATGTACTGCAGTTTGAATAAAATCCAACTACATAGCATTTTTAGAAGTCTGGATTGCTTTATGTGTAGGTGCACGTTGCTTTTGACTGTTGCTCATGGGTAGACACATTTCAATAATCTAAAACTAATAGAAAAAAAATGTAACAACTTACATACTGAATTGTGGACTGTTTGATGTTAAATTTATGGGCAGTAAATATTGTGTTAATTATCAGTATTGAACCAAAGAAAGCAAGGCAGATGCAAGCCTTTAAAATTGTGACGCTTTGTATGGGTCAAATAAACTGAAAAAATTGTAACAGCAGTTGCGCAGGGGGGCCCAAACTAAATTTTTTGTCAGGGGACCCAAGATTCCTGGCAGCGCCCCTGTATAGGACCAATCAGTTTCTGCACTTATGGTGCCACGTCTGTGTTTTCTTTAAATATATAAATCCATTTATGGAGACATTATAAGATAAAATGCTTAAATGAAGAAAAATAATTTGTATTTTGCTGATCTTTTTAATATCACTGGCAATTGTCAAGACTTTGATCAATTGGATCAAAGTCTTTGATCCATTTGATAATTGATCAAATTGATCTGTCATGAGGCCTGCCTCTGTCCTGCCATATTTGACTTAATATAAATAAATGTGTCAAGATCTAAGGAAGAAACAGTTGTCACTCATAAGTTCTGTAGGTTCACAGGTTCATAGTTTCTCCTTGTCTACACATCAAAGTCATCTTCAGTGAAACGTGGGATACCAAACTGTTAAATGATAAGGACTGCATGACTCTCAAAACAGAGTTTGAATAAAATAAATATATGCATTACAGTAACAGACATTGGAAATAGTTTTAGTTGCATTCATGACAAATGTCTGCAGAACAATTGCAAATCTTATTGACTACAGGGTGAACTGTTATCCTACCGCCATACTTCAGTCAGTATTTTAGACAATTTACACTTAGTGGATATAAAACAATAAAATAGTGATTGTTACATGAAAATCTACCAAAGCTTTGCTGTTAATGGAATAATAATATTTTACATGCGACAAAGATTCAGATGGCCATGTTATTAAGCTTTCTACAAGTCAAAGTGAAAAAAAAAGAGAATCAAATGTCCTTGCAAAACTCCCCATCAGAGGACAAAAATTTTACCAAATAACTCGGAACCACAATAAAACAGCTGATGACTGCTTGCACAACCTTAAATGTTTATTCACAATGAATTGTGCAAATATGATTGCACAATCCATCTATCATTTTATAATGCAGGGCTCACAGCACGAACAGTGATACACAGAAAGGTCATAAAAAACATATCGGAAGAAATTGGTCAGGATGGACAGATTTCTGATATGCACACAGTAGCTGTAACACTAAAAAGTCAAAAGAGAGTCCAAGAAACATGGTTTACAAAATGTGACCAGGCATATGATAGTAAATAATTAATACACACATAATTATGTTCATGTTGTAAAATACAGTGAGTGTCGTATTCAGACCCCTTTAAGTTTTCACTTTTTGCTTCATTAAAATCAAATAAGTTAATATTATTTCTCATGAATGTACACTGAGCATCCCATCTTGACAGAAAAAACTGAAATGTAGAAAATGTTGAAAATTGATTTAAAAAGAAATACTGAAATATCACATGGTCATAAATCGTCAAACCCTTTGCTGTAAACACTTATATTTAACTCGCAAGCTGTCCATTTCTTCTGACCCTCCTTGAGATGGTTCTACAAAGGAGTGGCTTTGGAACAACTCTGTGACCATTTTTGACTGGCCCAGCCAGATCCCTGACCTAAATCCAATTAAGCATTTTTGAAGAGACCTGAAAATGCCTCCACCAACGTTCACCATCCAATCTGACAGAACTGGAGTAGATCTCCAAAATCCAGGTGTGAAAAACTTGTTGCATCATTCCCAAGAAAACTCATGGCTGTACCAGCTCAAAAGGGTGGTTATAACTCAATACTGACCCTAAATACTCAGGGTCAGTATTGACTGAAGGTCAAATACTATTCTTCCACTATTATACTATTCTATTCTTCAGTATTCAGCTCAAATTTGCAAAGAATTGATACTTGCAAATTTCTACATTTCTCATTTTTTCTGTCAAGATAGGATGCTGAGTCTATATTCATGGAAAATAATATGAAAATTTTTGATTTTAACGAATGTCAGCAATGAAACAAAGAGCGAAAGAGTGAAAAATGTAACCCTCGTGTTCAAGGACTGAGGCAAACGGACTGTGGCAAATGATACAAGTTTTACTGGTGTGGGGTCGGTTAGACCCCATTTGTAAACAAAAGGGTTAAAGGGATCAGAATACTTTCCATACACACTGTCTTCCATACTTCCATAAGTGTGTATGTCTTCCATACACACTTCCATACTCACTGTCATGAATGCTAATTAATTTTTGTTTGGGGATTTCAATCATAAATGTTCCATTGTAAAATCATATGATGCACCATCAGCATTATGTCAAAATGTCAAGACAATGCAGCAATTATTTCCTATTGATGGAAAAACGACTAATTTTCTTTAAAGAACATCAATGGTTTTATTAAAATGCTGTAAACTAGAATCACATACACTGTCCACATAATCATAACTAATTTTAAGCTTTAAAAATATATGACGGTGATCCATGCATGAAAGTTACACTAAGATGGAGCATTTTGAGAAAATGTGTAGGACGTCCATCAAAAATGAACCATAAAACATCAGTATTACATTATTGTTTGAATTCAAATTTCACTGTAAGTATGAGTAAACACATTTTCCAGGGATGTGCCCCCTCCTACTGATGTAAGTAGGAGGGGGGATACCTGACAGCAACACAGGAAGGATGTGAAAGAGATGTGTTCTTTCCAGAAACTGCCCATCTTGTGGTCTCAGATCACTTTCAAACATAGCTTATTTCTTATTTTAAATTAGGATTTAAGTTGATTTGATAAAAAACCCTTTCTGTTGTGCCACATCATATTGCTTTTTCCTGTTTCTAAAAATGGTACAAGTAAAGACCCGCCATCTTAAAAAAAAGACTTGATACTCTCCCCAGAGTCACACAGGAAATTACAGCAGATTTTCTCTTCTTCTCAACTTCCTCTTCAAAAAAAAAAAAAAAATTCACAGCTTATCTGCAAATCATTTCAGGACACCTTACATTGACCAAAAAGGGAAGCTTTGATTTTTTTTTAAGACATTTTAATTTCTAAATGTATAATTATTCATTTTGTATAATTATTATTATAGTAATAATAATAATAATGTTATGGATTAGCACCCCATAAACTGAATTTAACTGAATTTCCATGATAAGCCCACTATCAAGGTTTATTTTGAAGCAACTGATTGGGCTACTCTCTGCCAGCCATATGGAGATGTCAACAGGGCCATGACTGAGTGTGTGACTGACTATATAAATTTCTGTGTAGACGGAAAAGTATATATTTATATATTATAATTTATGTGTTGGGGTTTTTAAAATTAGTTCAAGACCTGTAAAGAACCAGACACAAAACCAATGAGGATCATACTTTCTTTGCAAAGAGAGACATCCACAAACTCTAACCCGCTTGGGATCAAAGATTGGTGAGCTCTGCTCAACTCTGCTTGGGAATTGGCTTTTATTATGATGACCTTCTTTAGTGGAAGAATGCTGAGACAACTGAACAGAAGGACCCCTTGAGTAGGAAATTACATCATGGATAAAGAAAGAAACTTAAAGAATAACTGATCAGAGCCAGTTAGGTAACTGAACACATTTAGATAAAACACTCAAATAAAATGTTAAAACTCTAATTAGTTTTACCAAACAAGAACCACCAGAACAATGAGATGCTTCCCAATTAACAAACCCTGGATCACCAAACGAATTGTTAAGCAAGAAAAAAGAGCTTTGAGGGAACAAGGGAGTTATTGAGGAGTAGCTAGAGGAAGAAGCTGGAGAATTAACTGGAGATTTTAAACACTAACTGGGAAAATTAACAATAACCATAAACCATAAACAATAAACTGGTGCCAATCTCCAGCTGTCAACGGGCAAGAAGCAAGGTCAATTGAACAGATCGCCAGTCCATCACAGGGGAACACAGAGACAGACAAGAGAAACAACCATGCACACACACATACTAATACTCACCTTAGTGAGAATTTAGAGAAACCAATTAACCTGACAGTTATGTTTTTGGACTGTGGGAGGAAGATAAATAATAGTCAGTGCAAAGTAGCCTACAAATTCTTTGGTGGGGGTCGGTGAGGGACCTGGATAAAAGCTAGGGGGGCGCTGGACCAAAAAAGGTTGAGAAACACTGATTTAGATGGAATAGCTTGTCAAAGATTAAGCAATTTTCCCTTTGTGATTAATAAAGTATATTCTATTCTAGTCTATTCTATTCTATAAAGTAATCTAATAAGAAAATAAACCAAGCAGAAAACTGAACCAAACAATTAAGCATGGATAAATATTCAAGCACAGAAAAATACCCTCAAAAACTCCCAAGATGACACATTTCTTTTGTTTTGCTTTGCTTAATCAATTCTGGATCTTGATAAACAGGAATTCAAATGTAGAAAGTGTTTGAATGAAACGTGGAGGTATACTAGGTAAGAATGGGTCTTTGATCCTACTCCCTCATTGGTCAATGACGTTGCCCTTTTTAATTCAGGTTAAGGGATTTTACATTTTATCCATTGTACTCATTGCCAATGACAATTCAGAGGAATCAGTCGTGAATCATTTACCATGAAACAATGCCAACCACATAAAAGGAGACAAAGAAGAGTTTCAGGTCAATGTAGACTTCTGTGCAGATAAGGAAAACCCCATGTGTTTCCTGCAAGATTTAATTCTCTTTGAAATGATAAAGAGCAAAAAAAAATATGATTCTAGTCAGAACCATAAGGAGATAGTAGCTTTATAAGATAATCATTAGTATGATGACATAATAATATTTATACTTCTGACCTCACCCTTCTCACAGAATTATACATTTTCCAGTCAAGCTTTTCTCCATAGTGTCTTCATTTTTCACCCACAAGATACCAGATGAGCTATCAGAGCTAATAATGGCCCAGATGATAATGAATCATTTGTTGACTTCAATAGGAAGTAAACTGGGTTCAATAAATTCAAATGACAGTACTCATTTGAATACTGTCAAATGAGTACTGAATGTAGACTCTTCAGGTCTACATTGACCTGAAAAGTTTCAGGTCAATGTAGACTTCTGTGCAGATAAGGAAAACCCCATGCGTTTCCTGCAAGATTTAATTCTCTTTGAAATGATAAAGAGCAAAAAAATATGATTCTGGTCAGAACCATAAGGAGATAGTAGCTTTAAAAGATAATCATTAGTATGATGACATAATAATATTTATACTTCTGACCTCACCCTTCTCACAGAATTATACATTTTCCAATCAAGCTTTTCTCCATAGTGTCTTCATTTTTCACCCACAAGATACCAGATGAGCTATCAGAGCTAATAATGGCCCAGATGATAATGAATCATTTGTTGACTTCCACAGGAAGTAAACTGGGTTCAATAAATTCAAATGACAGTACTCAGTTCTGTCACCTCCAATGGCATCCAATCCAGTATACTTAAATTGTAATATGATTATTAATGAAACAGAAGTCAATTTAATCTAACATATACAGTATTCCATCAATGTGTGATAAGAAAAAGACAAAGTTGACCATTTGTATGTTTTTTTCATACAAACTCTTTTCATGTGTCGTAGGACTTGATAAGAGAATGGTCGAGAAACCTTCAAGGTTTTGTTCAAACTACACATGAATGTTTGTGTGAACCAGCACATGGTTAGGGGAAACTTTTGAAAATGTATCTTCAAAGTCACAAGACGTCTTCGGTCTTTTGTATATCAGAAGCTGACTGCTGTCAAGAAATGTTATATTTTCCAATATATAACAAAAGCTGAAAAATAATAAAATAACGATTCAATGAGGTCTTAATGCTTATATTTACTGTTCTTTTCCAAACTACTATAACTGCATACATGTCTCTGTTGTCTCTTGACAGCAAACACTGAATTGTCCTTTCTCAGTTCCAGAATTTTTGTGAAACAGAAATAATTTCATTTACAATAAAAAGAGCAGGAACTTCTTAATCTGATCTCTTTAAACCTAAAACAACTTTAATTATATTTCTATATTTCAGTAATTCCCCTTAACCCACATGCATTTGAAAAAGCATTACGTGATGCTTTTGGAAATAAAAGAACGTGTGCATCTAATTGGCTTATAAGGTGACAGGATTTCTTTTAGAGCCTTTAGCATACCAAACAGTCCTTTAACTGTTTGGTATGCCTTTAGAGTCTTCAGTGAGTAGAAAAGTGAGAGGTGGGGTGTTTCTGTTTTTGTGATCTGTATGAAACAAAGCAACAGGAAACTCTGAAATCGGTGGTTTCCTGTTTCACTCTGAAGTAAACCATGGAGCTTTTACATTTTCATTTTCCGCATTACTTGAGTGTTTGACTCAGAATTTTGTCATAGCTTTTTTTCTACACATGGATTTATAATTACAGAATACAGCATGTTAATTATGTTATAATTTTTCTACAATAGAACAAATGCAGATTGTTGCACAGTTGGCTTTAAAAGAGAAAAAAAGGAATCCTGTTTAAGACATTGCTCCCATTCAAAAGTGATGGACCTAACCATTTACCAAAGACAGACAGTTTAAAGGGCCTAATAAATGATCGCATTGTTTCGAACGTAACTTCTAACATTATTTAGTATTTCTTTTGTGACAGCAAAAATTCAAAACTATTTAATGCAATCAAACTCTCCCCAGATCTTTGGTTCCAGCTGTCCTCTGATCAGGCTTCCTGTGGAGAGCCATTTCAGCCAAAATTAAATAAATACATAAATGGGTGAAATAAATAAAAAATGAGTAAAATAAATCAAAAAATGAACAAAGTGAGTGAAATAAAAAAAAGTTAAATAAATAATGTATCATTTTCATTAACCCTTAATTTTTTTTATTTGTTTTTAATTTTATCGATTTCTGAATTTCTCTTTTTCATTTACCCATTTTTCATTTATCAATTTTTCATTGATCTCTTTATCTATTTACCCATTTTTCATTAATCTATTCTTTAATTTAACCATTGTTAAATTTCCTTTTGCCATTAACCCAATTTTCTATTTCCCTGTTTCATTAATCAATTTGTCATATATCCCTTTTTTATTTACCAATTTTTCCTTTACCTATTTTTCATTTACCCATCCATCCATCCATCCATTTTCTTACACCCCTGTCCCTTAATGGGGTCGGGAGGTGCTGGTGCCTATCTCCAGCTAACGTTCCTGGCGAGAGGCGGGGTCATCCTGGACAGGTCGCCAGTCTGTCGCAGGGCCACACAGAGACACACAGGACAAACAACCATTCACACACACACTCACACCTAGGGCCAAATTAGACAGACCAATTAACCTGACAGTCATGTTTTTGGACTGTGGGAGGAAACCGGAGTACCCGGAGAAAACCCATGCATGCACAGGGAGAACATGCAAACTCCTTCATTAATCAATTTCTCATATATCCCTTCTTTATTTACCCATTTTTCTTTTACCTATTTTTCATTTAACACGTGTTTGAAAAATAGTTAATGTTCCCATTTTCCAATTTTCCTTATTCATTTAGTATTTCCTTATTTTCTTATTTATCCCATTCTATTTTCCCCCTCAAAACTTGGAAAAAGGGGGAAAAGACTAAATGCAAATGAGGAGAGGCACATCAGGCTACAACTTCCCCAATTGGTTGGTTAGCGTCACCGTACTTTGCTTCAAGAAAGATGGCGACCTACTAACGGGTTATCAATAAGCTGAAGCTCATTAACTTAATTAGAAAATAGTGTTATTACTCCTGACTTTACTTTTCGTGTGGATGCTCAGACAGAACGTGTTTCAGCTGGCGGCTCTCATGGACTCAGAGCTAGTGAACTGAAATATCCAGAGGCAGCTCTGTGGAGCATCGAGCTGAGAACATTAAAGTGGCAAGCCTTGGAGATCTGCATCGGAGGACATCTTTCAGACATGGGCCGCTGCTGTCCGTCCAGGATCCTCCAGTTGCCCAGACGTTACCTGGTAAGCTACCGCTGATGATGTTTGTTTTCCAACTAGTCATATTTAATCAATAGGGGTGATCAATTAGATCACGGAAGGTTTTGAGTTGATCTTGGCAGTAGTTGACAAACTGAACGCCGCCAGGATGTTGAGACCAGCATGTCCAATACATCTTATTAAGGATAAAATCAACAAAACGTGTTCAAATTAATGGCCCAACAAAATTAATAATCTCAGTAATTATTGTTTAAACAAGGCGTGTGCATTTCAGTACCATTAAAAAAATAAAAGAGACTGAAAGATCCTGATGAGCAGAGCAATAAATATGAAGCCTGAAAACCTAATATCTTAACGGACTTAGTCCTTTGTGTTTTTAACTAATCTTTGGTGGGTTTGTGGGGCGCAAGCGGTTGCCACGGCAACAAGTTGATCATTAAACGACAGTAATAAGGTAGTAGTGGTTTAGAGTCGATTACCTTGTTTTACCTTTGTAAACAGACAACCTGAATACAGGCAGGGACGTCCGGTGAGGTTTATAGCTGGTGAGGCACTGACTTAATCAGTCAGATTTACAAGTATGCTGTTGATTACATCCGGAAATTTCGCGCATGCACACAACCTTGGAGGGCAAAAACACTATGCTTTTACATGACAGCCATAGTCGCTCTGCCACAGTCGAATAAATCCGTTAAGTCAATGAAACTTGGAAAGGTTGGTATTATTAATTTGGTGCTGTGCTCCACAGCAAAGGGAAAGCAAATCAGAAAAACCGTCGAAGTAGGACTCGAAACTACATCTTTCTGGCCCTCAGTCTCGACTCAACTACTCACAGACTCGTTGCCATAGCAACTGACAACAACGTCTCGTTATGTTTCAGGATTCAACACCAAAAACACTCAAATATTTTCTACAAAAATAACAGAACATCCAGTCTGTTGCTGTCGTAATTTTTTTAACTTGTTGTTTATTTTCTGATTATTAATAAATAATGCTGTGGCTGCTTTTAGCTAACCTAACACTTTGCGGATTATTTTTTCTGCATTCTTTACCAACTTTAGCTCACAAAAACCTTTAGTAAAAAAATAAAACTAAACAAAAAATGTTATTGCCATCTTACCTTTACTTATAAATGAAGTCCATGAGCCGCTCCTTCTGCGCAAAAACATCTGTCACTTTCTGGTAAAAGTCTTCCTTATTTTCCTTCAGTTTTAAAAGTCTCTCCGTCTCAATAGAGATCACTGCCAGGGAAGAAAGTCTTCCTTGATCGGTCCTCTTCCGGCTGTATGTTTTGAGTCTTTGAGAATGACCGCTCCACATCGCTAGCTTGCTATTTCTTACTCTGCAGTAATGGAAACAATGTCTGGGATCATGAGCGTCCCCTGCTATGAGGCAAGAACACTGCCTGCCTCCCCTGAATTTGCTCTGCCGTTTCTAATCGCTCCTCAGCACATGAAACACGTTACAAAGACTATAGTTTGTGACAAAAACACGTACATTATATGAAGAAGCTAAATTATGTAAAATCTGTTCATGAATTAAATGTTTTTTAACCTTTTTATTGACAACGTACAGACAGGAGGAACATGCTCTCATAGAATGGCAATTAGCGAGCGATTGCGCAACATAGCTCGCTGAGCTCGCTGCTGCCTCTCCGGCTTCGCTTCTGAGCATTTGAATGGGAAAAGGCGAAAATTCAGCGATTCTGAAGAAAAACTATTCAGAATTGGTTAAGCTGAGTTAAAATTAAATACTTTATAGTATAAAGCACCGTGTGAATATGGTAATATAAATTCATTTTATTACTACATTATTCTTTCATTGTCTCCCCTGACCGCACTTCACTGAATACAGGTAATCTGACCTTTAGTGAGGGTACAGAATGCAGAATGGATAAAAGCTGAACTCCTGCTACAATCTTTGCCTCTCTTGGTTACATCCCTGAATTGTGCTAAGTGTGGCCCACATGCATACATGTCTATGCATATAAAGTAAATATGACTAAGTAGTTCTTTGTGGATGTATAACATGCTCGCCTTAGTTTCCCTGTTTTTGGTCAACATGTGCCTCAACATTTGGTTAATGTTCCTTAGAGGTGTACCCACAATTTATACTCCAGGAATAACAGTAGTACTTCAACATGTACTACTACTACATTTTACTCAAAAAAAATGTAGCTGAATAAGAAATGACACAAGAGTAAAGAAGCATTTGGTAAAAAGTGTATACAAGTACCGAGTACTTGTATACACAAGTTATCAATTATTTCATATCTAAAAAAATGCACAATTAGAGGGCCCAAAATATAAAGTTCAGTGGAAATTTAGGTAATTTAAAGACAAAATTAAAAATTTGTTTAAATAACAGTGATGCTTCATAACAACATGACTTGAGTAAAAGTAAAAAGTTCAGCATAGTAAGAGTATTCCTAAAAGTTCTTTTGAGTTTTAAAAAATTACTCAACTATATTTGAGTAAATGTAATTATTCATCCTAAACTCTGCCCTTCTGAGGGAACAGGAGAAGGAACTGTTAAGGAAATAAATTAATCTTATTTTGATATTAAACATTGTTTCAATTAAGAAGTTACTCATAAATAACACCCAGAACATATTCTGTTATGTTTATTCAAGGGTGAAGGAACAGAATGACTATGGAGGTTCTGCCTGATAGGGACCACGGCTGACACGGCGAACAGTGAGAATTCCTGATGGATCTCCTTCAGGAAGAACCAGAGAGATGGCCGACCTCCGCAGAGAAGAGTTCACCCAAACATCAGAGGAAGAATGAATGCTGGTGCTCAAACAGAGCAGCCTTTTTTCTTAAACCCAACACACACAGGGTGTTGTGGCCCTGATTAAAAACCTGCTAACTTCAATTTAACTGAAACACAGAACCTCCAGAAATGTGATGAACTTCAGCTATAGGGAAAATAACACAATGAGATGAACACATTTGTCTATATCACTCTGTTATACAGGACATTAACATTTTACATTTTAAAGTGTTTGTTCCAGAGGACCTGATACAAAGGATAGCATTAGCTCATCCCTCAGACATTTACTGAGGCCTGAAACATGAAGGGCAGACCGACCTGAGGACTGACTGGTTAAAGTATTTCACTGACACTTCAGATTGCAGATTTCCAATTGAAGGCGTCTCCAAGTGAACACAATTATTCAATAAACAAAGCTGTGTAAAATAACTGTTAGGGTTGCTATTAAGAAGCCAATATGTCATGTTTGTTCATTTCTACCTTGCCCTACATACAATGTACTCCACTCACTGTTTAGCTTCATGTTGAAGAATCTTCAGTGTAATAAAACCAAAAAATAAAACAGGTCCAAAACTTTCAATCTGTATTCTATTTTTGTAGCTTTGCTCTATTAAGATTCTTTTGTTTATTTTAAGCCACAAACAAACAATCCATTTTATTTTCTCTGGGATGTGAAAACATGAGATTTGATTAAATTAGAACTTCACAGATGAGAAGGGACACAGATTTCATAATAAACATATTTTGTTTATTCAAAACAGTAAAATATAGACAGTTCATGCATATCAATGCTATAAGAACAGCCACATTTTTTAAAATGAAAGTGCCACCAGTCCATTTGGCAGAGTGTTCCTGCTCCAGAAAGGGGAAGGTCTCTGGTCATCCTGAAGCTGTGAGCCCACTGGGAGTATGAAGGGAAACACTGAAGGGAAACCTCTCCTAACTTTTTAATGTCTAGTCAACCTGTTGCCGTGGCAATCGCTTGCGCCACACAAACCCAGCAGAAATTAGTTAAAAACACAAAGGATTCAGTCTGTTAAGATATTAGATTTTCAGGCTTCATATTTATTTCTGGGTAAACAAGCCTCTCCTCTCATGAACACTGCGGTGGCTGATTACCCGATTTAAACTTCTGCCCCGCTCATCAGGATCTTTGAGTCTCTTTTTATTTTTGTAATGGTACTGAAATGCACACGCCTTGTTTAAACAATAATTACTGAGATTATTAATTTTGTTGGGCCATTAATTTGAACACGTTTTGTTGATTTTATCCTTAATAAGATGTATTGGACATGCCACTAGAGGAACAAGTCAGCGTCGGGCCGGGGGGCGAGGCAAATTACCGGGCCCCCTGACCAATCACCGGGCCCCCTGACCAATCACCGGGCCCCTTACGTGCATCAGCTGGAGAGAGAGAGAGACCACCTGGAAACCGTTGAGAGGGGGGGGGGGGAGGGGGTGCGGGACAGACAACGTCTGACATTAAATACAACCTTCTCAACAGGCGGGGACACATTTTCTCACTTTCTCGGTCTATAATCAGACATTCGAGCGACTTGAATCCATTCCTCCCTCCCTGGCTCCTCCAGACCCGGGCCCCCATCGGCCAGGTTCAGGGGGCAACCGCCCCCGCAGCCCCCCCTATAGCTCTGCCCCTGGGACGTGCTGGTCTCAACATCCTGGCGGCGTTCAGTTTGTCACCTACCGCCGAGATAATCTCAAAAGCTTCCGTGATCATAATTGATCACCCCTATTGATTAAATATGACTAATTGGAAAACAAACATCATCAGCGGTAGCATAACGGGTAATGTCTGGGCAACCGGAGGATCCTGGACAGACAGCAACGGCCCATGTCTGAAAGATGTCCTCCGATGCAGATCTCCAAGGCTTGCCAATTTCATGCTCTCAGCTTGATGCTCCACAGGGCTGCCCCTGGATATTTCAGTTCACTTACGATGTACAGTAAAGTCTGATCTTATAGTTGGATCACAGCTGGTAGCTTTCAATATGTTTGAAATTTTCAGAAGCCAAAAACGCTTTATCTCAGCGAAAGATAAAGCTGGAGAGAGAGAGAGACCAGCTGTCTGCTCATTCTCAGCTGTACATTCAATTTTCAACCTTATTAGATGTTGGCAGGCTGCAAAATGCTGAGATGCATTATATCTGGTTGATTACACTGGAATAAGGTCTAATTTTCAAGTTTCACTATGTTTGAAGGTTTCAGAAGCCAAAAACGCTTTATCTCAGCGAAAGAAGTAAAAACTGAATGTCTGCTCATTGTCAGCTGTACATTCAATTTTCAACCTTTTTAGATGTTGGCTGGCTGGAAAATGCTGAGATGCATTATATCTGGTTGTTTTACACTGGAATCAGGTCTAATTTTCAAATATGTTTGAAGTTTTTAGAAGCCAAAAACGCTTTATCTCAGCGAAAGAAGTGAAAAATGGATGTCTGTTCATTCTCAGCTGTACATTCAATTTTAGCCCTTTTTAGATGTTGGCAGGCTGGCAAATGCTGAGATTCATTATATCTTGTTGTTTTAAACTGGAATCAGGTCTAATTTTTAAGTTACAATATGTTTGAAGTTTTCAGAATCCAAAAACGCTTTATCTCAGAGAAATAAGTGAAAAATGGATGTCTGCTCATTCTCAGCTGTACATTCAATTTTCAGCATTATTAGATATTGGACAGCTCCAAACTGCTAAGATATATTATATCTGGTTGTTTTAAATTGGAATCAGGTCTAATTTTCAAGTCTCACTATGTTTAAAGTTTTCAGAAGCCAAAAAGGCTTTATCTCAGAGAAATAAGTGAAAAATGGATGTCTGCTCATTCTCAGCTGTACATTAAATTTTCAACCTTTTTAGATGTTGGCAGGCTGCAAAATGCTGAGATGCATTATATCTGGTTGTTTTACACTGGAATCAGGTCTAATTTCCAAGTGACAATATGTTTGAAGTTTTCAGATGCCAAAAACGCTTTATCTCAGAGAAATAAGTGAAAAATGGATGTTTGCTCATTCTCAGCTGTACATTAAATTTTCAACCTTTTTAGATGTTGGAGGGCTGCAAATTCTGAGATGCATTATATCTGGTTGTTTTACACTAGAATCAGGTCTAATTTTCAAGTTACAATATATTTGAAGTTTTCAGAATCCAAAAACGCTTTATCTCAGAGAAATAAGAGAAAAATTGATGTCTGCTCATACTCAGCTGTACATTCAATTTTCAGCATTATTAGATATTGGACAGCTCCAAAATGCTAAGATACATTATATCTGGTTTTTTAAACTGGAATCAGGACTAATTTTCAAGTTTCACTATGTTTGAAGTTTTCAGAAGCCAAAAACGCTTTATCTCAGAGAAATAAGTGAAAAATGTATGTCTGCTCATTCTCAGCTGTACATTAAATTTTCAACCGTTTTAGATGTTGGCAGGCTGGAAAATGGTACGATACATTATATCTGGTTGTTTTAAACTGGAATCAGGTCTAATTTTCAAGTTTCACTATGTCTGAAGTTTTCAGAATCCAAAAACGCTTTATCTCAGAGAAATAAGTGAAAAATGGATGTCTGCTCATTCTCAGCTGTACATTATATTTTCAGCATTATTAGATATTTGACAGCTCCAAAATGCTAAGATACGTTATATCTGGTTGTTTTAAACTGGAATCAGGTCTAATTTTCAAATTTCACTATGTTTGAAGTTTTCAGAATCCAAAAACGCTTTATATCAGAGAAATAAGTGAAAAATGGATGTCTGCTCATTCTCAGCTGTACATTCAATTTTCAACCTTAATAGATTTTGGCAGGCTGCAAAATGCTGAGATGCATTATATCTGGTTGTTTTACACTGGAATCAGGTCTAATTTTCAAATATGTTTGAAGTTTTTAGAAGCCAAAAACGCTTTATCTCAGCGAAAGAAGTGAAAAATGGATGTCTGCTCATTCTCAGCTGTACATTCAATTTTAGCCCTTTTTAGATATTGGTAGGCTGGCAAATGCTGAGATTCATTATATCTTGTTGTTTTAAACTGGAATCAGGACTAATTTTCAAGTTTCACTATGTTTGAAGTTTTCAGAAGCCAAAAATGCTTTATCTCAGAGAAATATGTGAAAAATGGATGTCTGCTCATTCTCAGCTGTAAATTCAATTTTCAGCATTATTAGATATTGGACAGCTCCAAAGTGCTAAGATACATTATATCTGGTTTTTTCAACTGGAATCAGGTCTAATTTTCAAGTCTCACTATGTTTGAAGTTTTCAGAAGCCAAAAACGCTTTATCTAAGAGAAATAAGTGAAAAATGGATGTTTGCTCATTCTCAGCTGTACATTAAATTTTCAAACTTTTTAGATGTTGGCAGGCTGCAAAATGCTGAGATGCATTATATCTGGTTGTTTTAAACTGGAATCAGGTCTAATTTTCAAGTTTCACGATGTTTGAAGTTTTCAGAAGCCAAAAACGCTTTATCTCAGAGAAATAAGTGAAAAATGGATGTCTGCTCATTCTCAGCTGTACATTAAATTTTCAGCATTATCAGATATTGGACAGCTCCAAAATGCTAAGATACATTATATCTGGTTGATTTAAACTGGAATCAGGTCTAATTTTCAAGTTTCACTATGTTTGAAGTTTTCAGAAGCCAAAAAAGCTTTATCTCAGCGAAAGAAGTGAAAAATGGATGTCTGCTCATTCTCAGCTGTACATTAAATTTTCAACATTTTTAGATGTTGGCAGGCTGCAAAATGCTGAGATGCATTATATCTGGTGGATTTAAACTGGAATCAGGTCTAATTTTCAAGTTTGAAGTTTTCAGGAGCCAAAAACGCTTTATCTCAGCGAAAGAAGTGTAAAATTGATGTCAGCTCATTCTCAGCTGTACATTCAATTTTCAGCCTTATTAGATGTTGGACAGCTCCAAAATGCTAAGATGCAAAATATCTGGTTGTTTTAAACTGGAATCAGGTCTAATTTTCAAGTTTCAATATGTTTGAAGTTTTCAGAAGCCAAAAAGCTTTATCTCAGCGACAGAAGTGAAAAATGGATGTCAGCTCATTCTAAGCTGTACATTAAATTTTCAACATTTTTAGATGTTGGCAGGCTGCAAAATGCTGAGATGCATTATATCTGGTGGATTTAAACTGGAATCAGGTCTAATTTTCAAGTTTCAATATGTTTGAAGTTTTCAGAAGCCAAAAACGCTTTATCTCAGCGAAAGATAAAGCTGGAGAGAGAGAGAGACCAGCTGTCTGCTCATTCTCAGCTGTACATTCAATTTTCAACCTTATTAGATGTTGGCAGGCTGCAAAATGCTGAGATGCATTATATCTGGTTGATTACACTGGAATAAGGTCTAATTTTCAAGTTTCACTATGTTTGAAGGTTTCAGAAGCCAAAAACGCTTTATCTCAGCGAAAGAAGTAAAAACTGATTGTCTGCTCATTGTCAGTGTACATTCAATTTTCAACCTTTTTAGATGTTGGCTGGCTGGAAAATGCTGAGATGCATTATATCTGGTTGTTTTACACTGGAATCAGGTCTAATTTTCAAATATGTTTGAAGTTTTTAGAAGCAAAAACGTTATCTCAGCGAAAGAAGTGAAAAATGGATGTCTGTTCATTCTCAGCTGTACATTCAATTTTAGCCCTTTTTAGTATGTTGGCAGGCTGGCAAATGCTGAGATTCATTTATATCTTGTTGTTTTTAAACTGGAATCAGGTCTAATTTTTAAGTTACAATATGTTTGAAGTTTTCAGAATCCAAAAACGTTTATCTCAGAGAAATAAGTGAAAAATGGATGTCTGCTCATTCTCAGCTGTACATTCAATTTTCAGCATTATTAGATATTGGACAGCTCCAAACTGCTAAGATATATTATATCTGGTTGTTTTAAATTGGAATCAGGTCTAATTTTCAAGTCTCACTATGTTTAAAGTTTTCAGAAGCCAAAAAGGCTTTATCTCAGAGAAATAAGTGAAAAATGGATGTCTGCTCATTCTCAGCTGTACATTAATTTTCAACCTTTTTAGATGTTGGCAGGCTGCAAAATGCTGAGATGCATTATATCTGGTTTGTTTACACTGGAATCAGGTCTAATTTCAAGTGACAATATGTTTGAAGTTTTCAGATGCCAAAAACGCTTTATCTCAGAGAAATAAGTGAAAAATGGATGTTTGCTCATTCTCAGCTGTACATTAAATTTTCAACCTTTTTAGATGTTGGAGGGCTGCAAATTCTGAGATGCATTATATCTGGTTGTTTTACACTAGAATCAGGTCTAATTTTCAAGTTACAATTATTTGAAGTTTTCAGAATCCAAAAAAGCTTTATCTCAGAGAAATAAGAGAAAAATTGATGTCTGCTCATACTCAGCTGTACATTCAATTTTCAGCATTATTAGATATTGGACAGCTCCAAATGCTAAGATACATTATATCTGGTTTTTTAAACTGGAATCAGGACTAATTTTCAAGTTTCACTATGTTTGAAGTTTTCAGAAGCCAAAAACGCTTTATCTCAGAGAAATAAGTGAAAAATGTAATGTCTGCTCATTCTCAGCTGTACATTAAATTTTCAACGTTTTAGATGTTGGCAGGTGGAAAAAGGTACGATACATTATATCTGGTTGTTTTTAAACTGGAATCAGGTCTAATTTTCAAGTTTCACTATGTCTGAAGTTTTCAGAATCCAAAAACGCTTTATCTCAGAGAAATAAGTGAAAAATGGATGTTGCTCATTCTCAGCTGTACATTATTTTCAACTTCTGTAGATGGTGGCATACTGGAAAATCCTAAGATACATTGTATCTGGTTGATTTAAACTGGAATCAGTTCTAATTTTCAAGTTACAATATGTTTGAAGTTTTCAGAAGCCAAAAACGCTTTATCTCAGAGAAATATGTGAAAAATGGATGTCTGCTCATTCTCAGCTGTAAATTAATTTTCAGCATTATAGATATTGGCAGCTCCAAAGTGCTAAGATACATTATATCTGGTTTGTTTAAACTGGAATCAGGTCTAATTTTCAAGTTCACATGTTTGAAGTTTTCAGAAGCCAAAAAAGCTTTATCTAGGAAATAAGTGAAAAATGGATGTCTGCTCATTCTCAGCTGTACATTAAATTTTCAACATTTTAGATGTTGGCAGCTGCAAAATGTAAGATCATTTATATTGGTGTTTTAAATGGAATCAGGTCTAATTTTCAAGTTTCTAGTTAAGTTTTCAGAGCCAAAAAGTTTATCTCAGGAAATAGTGAAAAATGATGTCGCTCATTCTCAGCTGTACATTCAATTTTCAGCCTTATTAGATGTTGGACAGCTCCAAAATGCTAAGATGCAAAATATCTGGTTGTTTTAAACTGGAATCAGGTCTAATTTTCAAGTTTCACTATGTTTGAAGTTTTCAGAAGCCAAAAAGCTTTATCTCAGCGAAGAAGTGAAAAATGGATGTCAGCTCATTCTCAGCTGTACATTAATTTTCAACATTTTTAGATGTTGGCAGGCTGCAAAATGCTGAGATGCATTATATCTGGTGGATTTAAACTGGAATCAGGTCTAATTTTCAAAGTTTCAATATGTTTGAAGTTTTCAGAAGCCAAAAACGCTTTATCTCAGCGAAAGATAAGTGGAGAGAGAGAGAGACAGCTGTCTGCTCATTCTCAGCTGTACATTCAATGCATTATTAGATATTGGACAGCTCCAAAGTGCTAAGATCATTATATCTGGTTTTTTCAACTGGAATCAGGTCTAATTTTCAAGTCTCACTATGTTTGAAGTTTTCAGAAGCCAAAAACGCTTTATCTAAGAGAAATAAGTGAAAAAATGGATGTTTGCTCATTCTCAGCTGTACATTAAATTTTCAAACTTTTTAGATGTTGGCAGGCTGCAAATGCTGAGATGCATTATATCTGGTTGTTTTAAACTGGAATCAGGTCTAATTTTCAAGTTTCACGATGTTTGAAGTTTTCAGAAGCCAAAAACGCTTTATCTCAGAGAAATAAGTGAAAAATGGATGTCTGCTCATTCTCAGCTGTACATTAAATTTTCACATTTTTAGATGTTGGCAGGCTGCAAAATGCTGAGATGCATTATATCTGGTGGATTTAAACTGGAATCAGGTCTAATTTTCAAGTTTCAATATGTTTGAAGTTTTCAGGAGCCAAAAACGCTTTTCTCAGCGAAAGAAGTGTAAAATTGATGTCAGCTCATTCTCAGCTGTACATTCAATTTTCAGCCTTATTAGATGTTGGACAGCTCCAAAATGCTAAGATGCAAATATCTGGTTGTTTTAAACTGGAATCAGGTCTAATTTTCAAGTTTCAATATGTTTGAAGTTTTCAGAAGCCAAAAAGCTTTATCTCAGCGACAGAAGTGAAAATGGATGTCAGCTCATTCTCAGCTGTACATTAAATTTTCAACATTTTTAGATGTTGGCAGGCTGCAAAATGCTGAGATGCATTATATCTGGTGGATTTAAACTGGAATCAGGTCTAATTTTCAAGTTTCAATATGTTTGAAGTTTTCAGGAGCCAAAAACGCTTTATCTCAGCGAAAGAAGTGTAAAATTGATGTCAGCTCATTCTCAGCTGTACATTCAATTTTCAGCCTTATTAGATGTTGGACAGCTCCAAAATGCTAAGATGCAAATATCTGGTTGTTTTAAACTGGAATCAGGTCTAATTTTCAAGTTTCAATATGTTTGAAGTTTTCAGAAGCCAAAAAAGCTTTATCTCAGCGACAGAAGTGAAAAATGGATGTCAGCTCATTCTCAGCTGTACATTAAATTTTCAACATTTTTAGATGTTGGCAGGCTGCAAAATGCTGAGATGCATTATATCTGGTGGATTTAAACTGGAATCAGGTCTAATTTTCAAGTTTCATATGTTTGAAGTTTTCAGGAGCCAAAAAACGCTTTATCTCAGCGAAAGAAGTGTAAAATTTATGTCAGCTCATTCTCAGCTGTACATTCAATTTTCAGCCTTATTAGATGTTGGACAGCTCCAAAATGCTAGATGCAAATATATCTGGTTGTTTTAAACTGGAATCAGGTCTAATTTTCAAGTTTCAATATGTTTGAAGTTTTCAGAAGCCAAAAAAGCTTTATCTCAGCGACAGATGTGAAAAATGGATGTCAGCTCATTCTCAGCTGTACATTAAATTTTCAACATTTTAGATGTTGGCAGGCTGCAAAATGCTGAGATGCATTATATCTGGTGGATTTAAACTGGAATCAGGTCTAATTTTCAAGTTTCAATATGTTTGAAGTTTTCAGAAGCCAAAAAGCTTTATCTCAGCGAAAGAAGTGTAAAATGGATGTCTGCTCATTCTCAGCTGTACATTAAATTTTCACTTTTAGATGTTGGCAGCTGCCAAAATGCTAGATGCATATATCTGGTGGTTTTAAACTGGAATCAGGTCTAATTTTCAAGTTTCAATATGTTTGAAGTTTTCAGGAGCCAAAAAGCTTTATCTCAGCGAAAGAAGTGAAAATTGATGTCAGCTCATTCTCAGCTGTACATTAAATTTTCACTATTAGATGTTGGACAGCTCCAAAATGCTAGATGCAAAATATCTGGTTGTTTAAACTGGAATCAGGTCTAATTTTCAAGTTTCAATATGTTTGAAGTTTTCAGAAGCCAAAAAAGCTTTATCTCAGCGAAAGAAGTGTAAAAATGGATGTCAGCTCATTCTCAGCTGTACATTAAATTTTCAACATTTTTAGATGTTGGACAGGCTGCAAAATGCTGAGATGCAATATATCTGGTGGATTTAAACTGGAATCAGGTCTAATTTTCAAGTTTCAATATGTTTGAAGTTTTCAGAAGCCAAAAAAGCTTTATCTCAGCGAAAGAAGTGTAAAATTGATGTCATGCTCATTCTCAGCTGTACATTAAAAAAAAGCTTTATCTCAGCGAAGAAGTGTAAAATGATGTCAGCTCATTCTCAGCTGTACATTAATTTTCACTTTTAGATGTTGGCAGCTCAAAAGCTAGATGCAATATCTGGTGTTTTAAACTGGAATCAGGTCTAATTTCAAGTTTCATATGTTGAAGTTTTCAGAAGCCAAAAAGCTTATCTCAGCGAAGAAGTGAAAATGATGTCGCTCATTCTCACTGTACATTAAATTTCAACATTTAGATGTTGGCAGCTGCAAAATGCTGAATGCAATATACTGGTGGATTTAACTGAATCAGGTCTAATTTTCAAGTTTCAATATGTTTGAAGTTTCAGAGCCAAAAGCTTTATCCAGCGAAAGAAGTGTAAAATTGATGTCAGCTCATTCTCAGCTGTACATTCAATTTCACCTTATAGATGTTGGACAGCTCCAAAATGCTAGATGCAAATATCTGGTTGTTTTAAACTGGAATCAGGTCTAATTTTCAAGTTTCAATATGTTTGAAGTTTTCAGAAGCCAAAAAAGCTTTATCTCAGCGAAAGAAGTGTAAAATTGATGTCGCTCATTCTCAGCTGTACATTAATTTTCACATTTAGATGTTGGAGCTCAATGCTAGAGCAAAATGGTGTTTAATGGATTTAATGTCAAGTTTCAATTTAATTTAGAAGCAAAAAACTTTATCTCAGCGAAAGAAGTGTAAAATATGGATCTCGTGTTCATTTTCAGTTATTAATTTTCAACATTTTAGATGTTGGTGTAAAATGGAATCTATTTGATTTAAATGAATAGTTAA
This sequence comes from Poecilia picta, assembly GCA_033032245.1. Lineage (NCBI taxonomy): Eukaryota > Metazoa > Chordata > Actinopteri > Cyprinodontiformes > Poeciliidae > Poecilia > Poecilia picta. Next base: position 26,063,388 of record CM065363.1, on the reverse strand, counting down.
TTTTCAATCCAAAAGTTTAATTCAGAAGAAAAAAGCTTTTCTCAGCAAAATATTTAAGATGTTGCAGCTCAATCTAGCTGCATAATTTATTTTAATGTGGCAGTCAATTAATCATATTATTTGATTAAAGAACATCTATCAAAGTTAAAATTTGAGTTTTCAAAGCAATAAATTTTTCAGCAAAGAAGTGAAAAATGTAGCCATTTTAACTGACATTAATTTTCAAGTTTAATGTTGAAGTTAGGCCAAAATTCAGAGCAAAATTATGATGTGATTTAAAATTAATAGGTTAATTTTCAATTAAATGTGAATTTAGAACAAAAAGCTTTTTACAGCAAAAAGTTAAATGAGCAGTATCTAGCTGTTACATTAATTACCTTTTAGATGTTGGCAGCTCCAAAATGCTAAGATGCAAAATATCTGGTGTTTAAACTGGAATCAGGTCTAATTTTCAAGTTCAATATGTTTGAAGTTTTCAGAAGCCAAAAAAGCGTATTAAAAAGTGTAAATCAGCTGTCATTTCTCACATTATTTTAATCAATTTAGATGTGAGGTGCATTAATGAATATTGGTGATTTAAATGATAAGTTTCAATTTCAAGTTTAATATTTTGAAGTTAAAGCAGCTTTATTCAACATAGAGTGAAAGGTGATATGTAGCTATTCTGTGTAAATAAATTTTAACATTTTTAATGTTGAAGAAATCAGAGCAAAAACTTGTTTAACGGAAAGTCTAATTTTCAGTTTCAAATTAATTTTCATTAAGTCAAAAAGCTTTATCTGGGAAAAGAATAGGTAATTGTTCAATATTAATTCAGAGCAAAAATTTTCACAAATTATGATGTTGCTATTCAGCTGAATTAATTCAAATTTTGGTTGACTGAAAATGTGCAATTATCAGTTGAATTAATGAAGTTCGAATAAAGTTTCAATAGTTGAAGTTTGCAAAAAAGTTTATCTCAGCACAGAGTAAATTGATGTTCACATTTATAATTATTTCACTTTGATGTTGGATGATAATCTGGATAATATACTGTGTTTCAATGAATATGTTAATTTTCAATAATATGTTTGAAGTTTTAAAAAAGCTTTATCTCACGAAAGAATTTAAATTGTGTAGCTCAATCTAGCATTACTTATTTTAACTTATAGGTTAATCAAAATGTTGAATTTTGAGCTAAAACGGATATCTAATTTCAAGTTTAAATTGAAGTTTCAAAGCCAAAAAACTTTATTCAATTAAAGCCTATTTAGTGTTGAAATTCAAATTTAGATTGCAATTCTGGATGTAATGAATCTGGTGATTAAATTCAAGTTTCAATTTTCAAGTTTCAATATAAATTTATAGCAAAAAGTTTAAAAATTGAAATTCAGCATTCTCACTTACATTAAATTTTCAACATTTTTAGATGTTGAGGCCAAAAGCTGAGACAATTGTAACTAATCGGTATTTAATGAATAGGTTTTAAGTTTCAAGTTAAGTTTTCAGCCAAAAAGTTAAATCTTATCTAGCGAAAAATGTAAAATTGAGTGCAGCTCAAAATGTAATCAATTTATCGGTTTTAATGTGACAGGCTAAATTTTAATCAATATTGTTAGTTTAAACAGAACATCTAATAAGTCAAATGTTGAATTTTGAGCCAAATCTCACGTAATAATTTAAATTAGATGTTGGCGCTCAAAGCTAATCATTTACCTATTAAGATGTTGGACAGCTCCAAAATGCTAAGATGCAAATATCTGGTTGTTTTAAACTGGAATCAGGTCTAATTTTCAAGTTTCAATATGTTTGAAGTTTTCAGAAGCCAAAAAAGCTTTATCTCAGCGAAGAAGTGAAAATGATGTCTGCTCATTCTCAGCTGTACATTAAATTTTCAACATTTTTAGATGTTGGCAGGCTGCAAAATGCTGAGATGCAATATATCTGGTGGATTTAAACTGGAATCAGGTCTAATTTTCAAGTTCAATATGTTTGAAGTTTTCAGAAGCCAAAAAAGCTTTATCTCAGCGAAAGAAGTGTAAAATTGATGTCAGCTCATTCTCAGCTGTACATTCAATTTTCAGCCTTATTAGATGTTGGACAGCTCCAAAATGCTAAGATGCAAAATATCTGGTTGTTTAAACTGGAATCAGGTCTAATTTTCAAGTTTCAATATGTTTGAAGTTTTCAGAAGCCAAAAAAGCTTTATCTCAGCGAA